>QXEO01000546.1:8228115-8694240 GCA_007115705.1 Dactylis glomerata
TCAATCAATGAACTTTGGGACAATGCATATTACACTAAGAATGACAACTATGCTCTCTTAATGGTGCATAAGGATAGAAGGTGGTGACTCAACATAAAAGTAGAAGAAAGGCCCTTCGCAGAGGGAAGCAATGATTGCAAGTTTTATAACCTTCAAAAATTATGGTACTTATCGGCTTTGATCTCTCATTGCCCCCATCATAAGCATCTTGAATGGTTAAAGTTAATGCGAGAACAATTATGATGCATATGCTTGACAAATCATAAGTTGAAAACCTCGTGCCCCGTGAATACGAGTACCCAAACCTCATGCTACTTTACTTAGAGTCCCAAGCAAGGCTCTTGTCATTGTAAGTATATGCATATCATTGAGAACCGCCAATGGGGTACCTCCGTGCCCGATGACAGGGAACAAGCCCACACCAAAATGACAGGACAAGCAGACAATGAACACCTCGGCATCTCTTTTATTTGCCATTTGTTTAGCTTTTTATTGTGAGATGCGTCGTCGAATGTTCACCATGGGTATGCTACAAATTTCCACCATGAATTATGCATGGCTTAGATTAGCGGCCTGGCGTTTCCCTAACACATATACAAACTCCATGATCCCCACAAGATTCCCAATTCATTTCACACCGCGGGCATCCATAAACAAAAGATCACGATATCAACTCAAATAAGAAGTGCAATGTTGAAAGCTTGCCCATGACTGCATGGCTGGGCTAGTCTCCAACTTACAACTTGCAAGCATAACAACTCAACATAAGAGACCACAATGTCAAATTTTTAAGAACAGGAAAAAGTAAAGTGTGCCTTCCGGTTCGTGAGAGCTTTATTGACCGAATTTCGCATAACACTGGTAAGAGTTTAATTTGAAGAGAAGATAAAAGCAAGTCAAATTTACTTGGAATAGCAAATTGCTAGTAGGTATGTATGGTGGACACTTTGAAAAACTTTGGCTTTTAGGAGTTGGATGCACGAGTAGAGCTCATACTCAGTACAAGGCGAGGGCTAGCAAAAGACTGGGAGCGACCAACTAAGAGAGCAATAATGGCCATAATCATGCAAAGCGACAAAGCGACATTAAAAGAAGCATAAGATGGCATAAAAAGTCAAAAACTAAATGATCATAGAGGCTATTGGCGACTTTGTAAGAGTCTAACATGTGTGAGCATGCGCCAAGTCAACCCAAATAAAGCATCAAGGAGAAAACCAAAATAATGCTTCCATACAATAAAAACAACCCATGATTTTTTCAAAGGCTCATTAA
Source organism: Dactylis glomerata (assembly GCA_007115705.1). NCBI lineage: Eukaryota > Viridiplantae > Streptophyta > Magnoliopsida > Poales > Poaceae > Dactylis > Dactylis glomerata. Next base: position 8,229,388 of record QXEO01000546.1, read on the forward strand.
GCAATCTCAGTTATTTGAGACAAGTCATGCTACAGCAAAACCACTAAGCATACTATCAAAAAGATATCAAGCATGACATGAAAAAGCCTAAGCCGCAGTCTACACAAGCTCCTTCTTGTATCACTATTTTGCACAAAGCTTTTTCTCTTTTCCAACACCATTTGAAATTTTTATAAACACCTCTTTTGATGAAAACCAATAAAGATCAGAGGCAAAAATACACCTTGAAGAAAAGATATGACAAGGTCTAAACGCAAATCAAGGTGAAAACGAAAACCAAAAGCAGTAGCAGAAAAAGAAGAACACTCGATTTTTAATAAGAGTGAAAACTAGAGCGTTCTTGGCAAATGAAAACGAGTACATCTCCTCCAAAAGAAATTTGTTGGGATCCAACCATTTATTGCAGCAAACAAACAAACTAAACTAACTAAGAAAACTAAAACAACTAACGCTCCAAGAAAAACACATAGTGCATGAAGCAATAAAAATATAGTGTTTTGAAAGGTGACCTGATTTTTGCCGATGAAGAAGGGGTGCCTCGGGGGCATCCCCAAGCTTTGACGCTTGTACTTCTTGGATATTTCTTGGGGTGATGCATGGGCATCCCCAAGCTTGAGCTTTTGTCCATTCTTCAACTCATCTCATCATTCTCCAATCCCTACACTTGAAAACTTCCTTCATACAAAACTAAACACAATTCTATTAGCAACATTAGTGCAAGCATAACATATAATCAACCTCTTTTTGCTTCAGGTTTCAACTCAAAACCACCACATATATAGCAAATACTACTGTAGAAACCTCCCCAAAAGTTCCGTGATCAAAAGAACTCAAAAGAAAGCGATAAAGTGGCAAACACAAATATTGGCAGAAATCTGTCAAAACTGAACAGCTGACAAAGGTCGAATTTTTGAGGGGTTTTCTGTTGCTCAAATCAAAAAGTGTTCAACTAACAAAAGTTTGGATATAACCTGGGGCATATGCACAAGAAATCGCAGGTCCAAAAGATATACAGAGAATTTATACGAATTTTTACGGTGCAGCACCGAAAACAGTTTCAGGACAGCAACATCCCCAAATCTTTACCTCACTCAAATTAGAGGCTTCTCTTGGCACAAAAATGAAATAAACAAGATAAGGAGCGGTCATTACAGTAGTAATGACTTCCAAGACTCAAAAAAAAAAGAAAAAGTACTGAAAATAAAAACATTGGGTTATCTCCCAAGAGTGCTTTTCTTTAACGCCTTTGAGCTAGGCGCAGAAAATTGCGAATCAAGTATTTTCAGAAGGAGCATTAAGATCAACTGCAGAGGTCTTGTCAATAAGGCATTGTATTTCATCCACATAAGTTTTAGAAGACCCTTTGTGATCATGCTTTGGTTCACTCAAATCACAAAAAAGATTTTTGGGACAGATCCAGTCAAAATTATTTTCGAAAGCTTCACACAATCCCAAGAGCTTGCTAGGTATAGGTATTTCGGCTCCTTCATTGTTTGTACTAATAACCTTTATAGGTGAACCAAGTTTATTAAAACGTTTAAGAACTTTTCTAGCTTCAATAACGACATCTTTAAATTCTAGGCGCAAAGCTTCCAAAATAAAAGCTTTCTTTTCAGGATCCTCAATTTCATGAAGCTTAAGGAACATGTATTGCATAAAAGGATTAAAACTAGCAAACCTAGTTTCCAACATGTGAATCAAATAAGCAGAAGCAACTTCAATACTAGGAGCTAGCTCAACCAAAGATTTCTCCTCAACTTCCTCATGCATACTAATGTGATTAAAGAACTCCTCAATGTTACTTTTTCCAATAATTGAACCACTACCTACTGAGAGGTCCTCCAGAACGTACTTAGGGATCAACATGATAAACTAAAAGTAAAGAAATAACAACTACCAAGGATTCTAATTTTTTTGGGTTTTTGATATAAAACGATGCAGGTAAAATAAATAAAGTAAAGCAAAACAATAACAAAGTAAAGGATGTGCGTGCGAAAACTCCCCTCGCAGAAGTCTTCTACTTCCTCCCCGACAACGGCGCCAGAAAATTAGCTTGATGCGTGGTGAATGACCAGCCCGTTGGGAACCCCAAGAGGAAGGTGTGATGAGTATAGCAGCTAGTTTTCCCTCAGTTAAGAAACCAAGGTTTAATCGTTCTTGAAGAGGAGAGACAAACGACTGAAGGTGATGCTTGCTAGTTTGCGACAGCTTCAGACAATTTATATATGGCGCCTTGTCCAAGCTTTGCTTGCTGGCTGCAACGCGGAACCTGCACACAACACAACCAAGTACTTCATTCCCAACTTGCGATGAGGTTGTCAATCTCACCGGTTTGCTTGAAACAAAGGTTATGAGCGTATCGAGTGGAAAACAATAGAGTATGCGAGTAAAGTAAACAGTGCGAGTAAAGTAAACAGGTGATAGCAATATGATGGAAATAGGACCGGGGTCCACAGTTCACTAGTGGTGTCTCTCCATAAGATAAATAACACATGCTGGGTAAACAAATTACAGTTGGGCAATTGATAGAATAAAGATAAACGTGATATGTCAAGAAGATCACTATGAGATTTACTCTGGGCATTACAACAAAATACATAGACCGCCATCCAACTGCATCTATGACTAATAATCCACTTGTGGTGAATCAATCCGAGAACTCCACAAGTATTAAGTTGCGAACAATAGATAATTGCATTAAGCAAAGTGTGTAATGTAAACAAAGCATATGCCCTTGAGCATATGAATGTTGTTTTCTCCCTAGTAGCAACAGCACATCTACAACCTTAGAGGTTTCTGTCACTCCCCCAGGTTAAATAGAGGCATGAACCCACTATCGAGCATAAATACCCCCTCTTGGAGTCACTAGCAACTACTCGGCCAAGATAGCTACTAACAACGGAGAGCATGCAAGATCATAAACAACATAGAGATAACAAAAGATAATATTCAGTACATCAACTTAATCATAAACACCAATATTCATCGGATCCCAACAAACCAAACATGTAGAATTACATAACGGTGATCTCAATCATGTAGGGCAGCTCATGAGATCTAAACATGAAACACATAGTGGAGAAGACAACCATCTAGCTACTGCTATGGACCCATAGTCCAAGGTAGACTACTCACTCATCGCTCCGGAGGCAAGCATGGCGATGAAGAAGACCTCCGGTGGTGATTCCCCTCTCCGGCAGGGTGCCGGGAAGAGCTTCTGGACCCTCCCGATCTTCGGGTCGACGGCGGCGGCGGATCGCAATGTGTTCTGGAAAATTGATCGGGTACTTAGGTTTTTTCCGTCGGGGGGTCTTTATAGGCGAAGGGGCGATGTCAGAGGAGGAGCCAGGCGCCCTCACGCCAGGGTGGCGCGGGCCAGGGGCTGGCCGCGCTAGCCAGGCATGTGGGCCCCTGGTGGCCCCTCTCCTTCTCTCCTTCGGATCTCTGGAAGATTCCGGGTAAAATAAGACTTCAGGAACTTGTTTCGTCCAATTCCGAGAATATTTCCTGTGTATCACTTCTGAAACACAAAAACAGCAGAAAACAGGGAACTGGCACTGTGGCAACTTGTTAATAGGTTAGTTCCGGAAAATGCATAAAAGTGCCACGAAGTGTAACGAAACAATAGGCAAATGGTGTAAAAACAAGCATGGAGCATCAAAAATTACAGATACGTTGGAGACGTATCAAACCTCTGAAAGTCCTATTTCCTATAAGCAAGTTAATTTTTATGGAGTACATAGACCTTGTGAACAGAGTCACAACAAGGAAGATTATTGTGCTCACCACGCAAATGAAGAAACCCGGATGTGGCGCAAGGCTATAGGCGAGCTCGGTAGAAAGGTTTGTAAGCTTTATCCTTTTCTTTGTAAACATTGTGATGATATAGGTCATTTTAATTTCCAATGCTCAAGCCCTAATAGTTACTCTTCTAGTACCGCAAGTTTGTATTGTGATGACAAGATTACTCCCAATCAGCATCATGAGCTCACTTTGTTCTTGGCGTGTGAAGAGATATCTAGAAAGATTTCCTTGGTAGACATGAATGATGTTGATATTAATAGCACCCTTCGTGGTTGTCGTCTCTATTGTGTTAAAGATTGCCTCGCAAATACTTACATACAAAACCTTATAAAACATGATGTTTTACCAAGCTATGACAGGACTGATAGATGTTTTTATCTTATTAATAGAGAGGAGGAATCCTCCAAAGTTTCTTCTGTTGTTTCTGTCAGTAAACCATATTATGTGGAGAAGATGCCTTTCCCTCCTAAAGGATATGTGGAGAATATGCCCTTCAAGTCTCTCCCTCCTAAAGGAGAGAGTAAGAAGAGTATGAAGAAGAAGAAGAAGAGGAGTAAAAGGTGAGAGGACACGGTATCTTCCCCTAAGCATTATGATCCTAGTATAGATTATGATAATTCTGATTGGGATGATGTTCCCATGCCTGTTACCATTAGTACTATCCATGTTCCTTCTTATGATGATATGTTTGATGAATATGCTTTGCGAAATAGCTGTTCTCTAGCTTGTGATGATACTAGACCTCTAGTTTATGATGGTTATGATGATGGGTATAATATTTTCAGTTCACCTACTTTTGAGGAGAAAATTAGTTATGATTACAATATGCCTCCTGTTTTTGATGATTATGGTGATGAGAACAATTATTCTGTTGAATTTGCTCCTACTACGATTGTTCATGTGGGGAGTATTAATTCTTTTATGCATGTGGCTCATGATAGGGATGCTTTATGTGATAGTTATATTGTTAGTTCTATTCATGATGCTACTAAAAATTATTATGAGAGAGGGAAACATGGTTTGATGGATCTCAACAATATTGAGTTTCCCCTCTTTATGTTGCAACTCTTGAAGTTGTACTTGTTTTGCCTTCCTATGCTTTTTGCTTTGCGCTTTCATGACTTGTCTCTTTACAAGATTATTTTTCATAGGAGGTGGCTCAGATTTAAATGTCTTTCACATTTGCTTTTTGATGCTCTCTATTGCTTCAAGTTCTTATATGGCGCCTTTGCCTTAAGCTCTTATATGGCGCCCACATTAGCATCTTTGCAAACTACTGCGCCTAGCTCAAAGGCGTTAAAGAAAAGCACTCTTGGAAGATAACCCATTGTTTTATTTTCAGTACGTTTTCTTTTATTTGAGTCTTGGAAGTTATTACTGCTGTAATAACCTCTCCTTATACTTTTTATTTCGTTGTTGTGTGATGACCCACAAGTATAGGGGGTGTATCGTAGTACTTTCGATAAATAAGAGTGTCGAACCCAACGAGGAGCAGAAGGTGTTGATGAGTGGTTTTGATCAAGGATTCACTGTAAATACTAGCAAACAAGTTTTCAGGGGTATTTGGTAATACGAGTAAATAAAGTGCGAGTAAATAAAAGACAGTAGTAACAATTGCAGCAAGTGGCCCAATCCTTTCTTCAGCAAAGGACAAGCCGGTTGTATAACTTATAATAACCAAACGTTCTCAAGGACACACGGGAGTTTCTGTCAAGAGCTTTCGCTTCATAAAGCCAATAGTCTTTATTGGTTTGATAGGTGTTATGGGGGTGAACCTGTGCTAGCGCACTACCCTTACTAGGATAAATACACACTTGTGATTATACCCCTTGCAAGCATCTGCAAATACAAGAAAGTAATTAAGATAAATCTAACCACAACCTTAAACTCTAAGATCCTACGCTCCCTGGTGCAACGGTTTCCCAACGGAGGTTTAGGTTTCTGTCACTCCAGCAACCCCACAATTGGTAGCCAAATACACAATGCATCTCACTAGGCCCATAAATGGTGAAGTATCATGTAGTCGACGTTCACATGACACCACTAGTGAAATAGCACCACAACAATATCAAACCATTAAATATTTCTCAGCAATAATTCACTACTAACATCTTGACTTCTCCCATGTCCTCAAGAACTAAACGAACTACTCACAAGACATCATATAGATCATGATCAGAGGTGAGATAATGGTAAATAACAATCTGAACATAAACCTTAATTCAATGGTTCCACTCAATAGCATCAACTACAAGAGTAATCAACACCGGGAAAGTTTCCCCTATGAATATAACAAGATCCAACTCAAGATGTTACAGCGGGATGGCGTGGTGATGGTGGAGATGAAGGTTCTGGTGATGTAGATGATGATGATGATCCCGATGAAGTCCCGTGCGATGATGATGACGATGGCGACGATCTCCCCTCTCCGGGAAGGAATTTCCCCGGCAGATTTCTGCCTACCGGAGAGCTTTTATCTCTCTGGTGTTTTCTGCCCCGCAGAGGCGGCGGTGTCTATCTCTGAGCCCCCCCTTGACTTAGGTTTTCGGGGATGATAAAATACGCGAAGGGGCGATGGCAGAAGTGGGCCAGGGTGGCCTCACACAGGGCTGGCGCGGTCAGGGGTCAGGTCGCGCCACCCTGGCGTGAGGGCCCCTCCTGGCTCCTCTCGACTCCTCCTTCTGGCTTCCTGAGTCTTCTGGGAAAATATAATTTCCTGATATTTTTCTGGAATTTTCCTGATCTTCAAAATATGGTTCCTTGATGGTCCTTTTTTCCAGCAGAATCCTGACTCCGGCAGCAAATCCTCCAATGATCATCAAACATGTGAAAACAAAGGAAATAACATAAGTATCAACTCTAAATATGAAATATATCAATGAATAACAGTAAATTATGATACAAAATAGTGATGCAAAATGGACGTATCATTGTGCCAAGAGAAGCCTCTAATTTGAGTGAGGTAAGATTTGGGGAAGTTGTTGTCCTGAAACAGATTTCTGTGCTGCACCGTAAAAATTCGTGAAAATTCTTATAATATCTTTTTGACCTGCTATTTCTTGTGCATATGCCCCAGGTTATATCCAAACTTTCCTTAGTTATACACTTTTTGATTTGAGCAACAGAAAACCCTCTAAAAATTCGACCTTTGTCAATTGTTCTGTTTTGACAGATTTCTGCCATTATTTGTGCTTGCCGCTTTATCGCTTTCTTTTTGAGCTCTTTTGATCACGAAACTTTTGGGGAAGTTGCTACAGTAGTATATGCTTTATAGGTGGTGGTTTTGAGTTGAAACCTGAAGCAAAAAAGGGTTGATTCATTGCTATGCTTACACTAATGTTGCTAATAGAATTGTGTTTAGTTTTGTATGAAGGAAGTTTTCAAGTGTAGGGATTGGAGAATGATGAGATGAGTTGAAGAATGGACAAAACTCAAGCTTGGGGATGCCCATGTCACCCCAAGAAATATCCAAGAGGTACAAGCGTCAAAGCTTGGGGATGCCCCCGAGGCACCCCTTCTTCATCGGCAAAAATCAGGTCACCTTTCAACACACTATATTTTTATTGCTTCATGCATTATGCGTTTTTCTTGGAGCGTCAGTTGTTTTTGCTTTCAGTTTTCTTTTGTTTTGTTTGCTGCAATAAACAGTTTTATCACATCATGTATGTTTTGGAGAGAGACTTACTCCGTTTTTCATTTGCCAAGAACACTCTATTTTTCACTCTTATCGTTCAACGAGTGTTCTCTTTTTCTGCTACTGCGTTTAGCTTTCGTTTTTTGCCTTGATTTTTATTCAGATCTTCTTTTATCTTTGCATCAAGGTGTATTTGGACGTCTGGTCCATGTTGGTTTTCATCAAAAGAGTTGTCTTAAAAAAGGTTTGAATGGTGTTGGAAAAGAGAAAAAGTTTTATGCAAAAAGTGGTACAAAAAGGAGCTTGTGTAGACTGCGGCCTAGGCTTTTGCATGTCGTGCTTGATGTCTTTTTGATAGTATGCTTAGTGGTTTTGCTGTAGCATGACTTGTCTCAAATGACTGAGATTGCTTAATGAGCCTTTAAAAAAATCATGCATTGTTTTTATTATTTGGAAGCATTAATTTGGTTTTCTCCTTTGATGCTTTATTTGGGTTGACTTGGCACATGCTTACACATGTTGACTACAAAATAAGTCGCCTATAGCCTCTATGATCATTTGGTTTTTGACTTGTGATACCACTTTATGCTTCTTTCAATGATGTTTTGTCGCTATGCATGATTATGGCCGTTATTGCTCTCTTAGTTGGTCACTCCCAGTCTTTTGCTAGCTCTCACTTTGTACCGAGTATGAGCTCTACTCGTGCATCCAACTCCCAAAAACCAAGTTATTCCAATGTGTCCACTATAAATTCCTATGCATGGTATTTGTAAGCCATTCCAAGTAAATTTTCATGTGCTACCTTTCAAAAAACCTTCAAAACACTTCTCGTTTTGTGACACTGTTTTCAGCTCATGGGGACGTAGTGGTCGGATTTGCTATCTTCCATATTGCTAATTTCCAAAAAGATAAAAAAAAATAAAAAATAAAAAAGGCACTCCTCCATGGTATGTGAATGTTGGTGGGCACCCGATGGAATCGGTTAGCCATGGTTTGTGAAAGGAAAAAAGGTGGGGAGGAGTGCCAAGCTTTATAAAAGAGCACCAAAAGTGCCAATCTCTCTCAAAAACTTGCTTCATTTTTGTATGGAAGATAGTAAGAACCCCATTGCCAGTCGTTGACAAAGACAACCACCTCTCAAAACCAATTTTTATCTCTCTGTTTTACAAATGAAAAGTTCTAGCACATGTTTAATCCCTGCTTCCCTCTGCGAAGGGCCTTTCTTTTACTTTTTATGTTGAGTCACCACCTTCTACCTTTATGCACCGTCTAAGAGAGCATAGTTGTCATTCTGAGTATAATGTACATTGTCCCAAAGTTTTCATTGATTGATTCATGAGGTTGGTTTCACTTGTTCTTAAATTACTTGTATCTAGTTGCCCTCTTAAACTTGAAGGTGTCCTATGCATTTATGTTTTGATCTTCCATGAAGGACAAGATGAAAACCATTTGCTATGTTTTCCATATAATTTGAACACACGTTTGACTTTTATTGTTTCATTTTCATGATCTTTCCTTTGTGTTTCTTTTCATGCTATAACATGGTTGCTAAGTTTCTATTATCAAGATTATGTCTTTCATGCCCATGTTTTAAGTTCTTTGATCTCAGCACTCAATGCTCTACCTCGTTGATCAAATTGTGATGGTGCATGTCACCTCAAAAATTATTATTTTGTTATCACTTACCTACTCGAGGACGAGCAGGAGTTAAGCTTGGGGATGCTGATATGTCTCAAACGTATCTATAATTTTTGATGCTCCATGCTTATTTCTACACCATTTGCCTTGTGTTTCGTTACACTTCGTGGCGTTTTTATGCGATTTCCAGAACTAACCTACTAACAAGATGCCACAGTGCCAGTTCCCTGTTTTCTGCTGTTTTTGTGTTTCAGAAAAGCTACACAGGAAATATTCTCGGAATTGGACGAAACAAGTTCCAGAAGTCTTATTTTCCCCGAAAGAGGACCAAAGACCGAAAGAGAGCCGGAGGGGGGCCAGGGGCCAGCCTCACCATGAGGGGGCGCGGCCCAGCCCCTGGCCGCGCCCCCTATGGTGAGACCCCCCTGGTCGCCTCTTGACGACGCCCCTTCGCCTATAAAAAGCCTCCCGACAAAAAACCCTAAATGAATCGGCAAAATTTCCAGAAGAGTTCCGCAGCTCTGCCGCCACCGTCGATAAATTTTGGGGGACAGAAGTCTCTGTTTCGGCACCCTACCGGGACGGGGAAGTGCCCCCGGAGCCATCTCCATCGGTCTCCATCGCCGTCTCCGCCGTCTCCATCGACCTCACCGCCATCTCCATCAACCTTGCTGTCTCCTATGATGAGGAGGGAGTAGTTCTCCCCCGGGGCTGAGGGCTCTACCGGTAGCTATGTGGTTCACCTCTCTCTCCCATGATGTGATCTTTATGTGATCGTGAGCTTTGTATCTAGTTGAATTGGTAGATGTTATTATTCAGATATTATGCTACTCCCGTGCTTTATATTTGTAATCTCCGGAGATACCTTGTATCATGGTGTGAAGGTGACTAGTGTGCGCATCATGTATATCTTTTTGGTTAATGTCTCTATGAATTGTTGGTGTTTGTTGGAACCATCTAGTGCGTTCATGGTGATAGTGCGGGACAATCTAGTTTGGGTACATACGGACTTTGAGGAGTGCTTCGTAGCCCTACGCATGATTAGTGTTCGTTTTCCATTGGAGAACTGTTTTGAGTTGCATATTGATGATAGTATCTATTGGTTCAATTATGTTATATTTGTTGAGAGTGTGTCCACTAGTGAAAGTATGATCCCTAGGCCTTGTTTCCAAGCATTGCACACCGTTTCCTTTCAGTTTTGTTACATGTTTGCTCGCAGCGATACTTATTTCAGATTATGTTTATGATACGTCTCCAACGTATCTATAATTTTTGATGCTCCATGCTTGTTTTTACACCATTTACCCGATGTTTCGTTACACTTCGTGGCACTTTTATGCATTTTCCGTAACTAACCTATTAACAAGTCGCCACAGTGCCAGTTCCCTGTTTTCTGCTATTTTAGTGTTTCAGAAAAGCTACACAGGAAATATTCTCAGAATTGGACGAAACAAGTTCCAGAAGTCTTATTTTTCCTGGAAGCTTCCCGAAGACCGAAAGAGAGCCGGAGGGGGGCCAGAGGCCGCCCTCACACATAGGTGGCGCGGCCTAGGCCCTGGCCGTGCCACCCTGGTGTGAGGAGCCCCTGGCTGCCCCCTGACGATGCCCCTTCACCTATATAAAGCCTCGGGACGGAAAACCCTAGGAGAGTCGGCGAAATTTCCAGAACAGTTCCGCAGCGCCGCCGCCGTCGAAGCCAAATTTCGGGGGACAGAAGTCTCTGTTCCGGCACCCTGCCGGGACGGGGAAGTGCCCCCGGATCCATCTCCATCGGTCTCCATCGCCGTCTCCGCCGTCTCCATCGACCTCACCGCCATCTCCATCAACCTTGCTGTCTCCTATGATGAGGAGGGAGTAGTTCATCCCCGGGGCTGAGGGCTCTACCGGTAGCTATGTGGTTCACCTCTCTCTCCCATGATGTGATCTTTATGTGATCGTGAGCTTTGTATCATGTTGAACAAGTAGATGTTATTATTCAGATATTATGTGTACTCTAGTGGTGTTATTAAAGTAATCTATTCCTCCTGCCATGGTGTAACGGTGACAGTGCGTGCACCATGGTGGTACTTGGTCTAGGCTACGATTGTGATCTCTTATGGATTATGAGAATAATTATTACTATGATAGTATTGAAGTGATCTATTCCTCCTTTCATGGTGTAATGTTGACAGTGTGTGCACCGTGTTAGTACTTGGTCTAAGTTGCAATAATATCTATCTTGAGTTGTGATTTGATTTGGATATCTCTATGAGTGGTGTTTGTCAAGTACTTGATGAACTTTGAGGAGTGCTTCGTAGCCCTACGCAATGATTAGTGTTATTCAATAGGAGAGTAATTCAGAGTACCATAGTGAAGAGAAGTTGTTTATTTGTTCAATTATGTTATATTGTTGGGAGTGTGTCTACTAGTGAAAGTATGATCCCTAGGCCTTGTTTCCCAGCATTGCACACCGTTTACTCGCTGTTTTGTTACTTGTTTGCTTGCTGCCATTTTTATTCCAGATTGTATTTACTACTTATAATCATCCATACCACTTGTATTTCACTATCTCTTCGCCGAACTAGTGCACCTATATATTTGACAAGTGTATTGGGTGTGTTGGGGACACAAGAGACTTTTTGTATCGTAATTGCAGGGTTGTTTGAGAGGGATAGCTTTGACCTCTTCCTCCCTGAGTTCGATAAACCTTGTGTGATCCACTTAAGGGAAACTTGCTGCTGTTCTACAAACCTCTGCACTTGGAGGCCCAACACTGTCTACAAGAACAGACGTGTGCGCAGACATCAAGCTCTTTTCTGGCGCCATTGCCGGGGAATGAAGAAGAAGAAGCTCCCACATCAACTACAAGCTCCCACATCAACTACGCGCCAGCAAGCTCTTTTCTGGCGCCGTTGCCGGGGAGGTAAGGTAAAAGGTACTCACATTCTTTTGTTACTAAGTCTTTTAGTTGCTGGTGAGTGCTCGAAGTTATTTCCTTTAGATTCTGCAATTACATCTTTTTGTTTCTTGTTTTTATTTTTACTAGTTAGGCTTAATGGAAAATAAAGAGTTCTTTAGTCTTTTTCCTGAGTTTAGATATGAAGTGTTTGAAGAGAAAATTGAAAAACCTTTGGAGCTTATTTCGCATAGCAATGTTGTTAGTATGAATGCTTTGAACACTGTTTTAGAAAAGTCTAAGCTTGGGGAAGCTGGTTTTGTTAAGCATGATATTTTTAGTTCCCCAGCTTTAGTGGAGAAAATTTGCTTTGATGATATTTTATCTCCCATATGTGATGTTCCTTCTTATGATGATATGTTTGAAGAATATGCTTTGAGAAATAGTTGTTCTCTAGCTTGTGATGATACTAAACTTCTAGTTTATGATGGTTATGATGATGAGTATAATATTTTTAGTTCACCTACTTTTGAGGATAAAATTAGTTATGATTACAATATGCCTCCTATTTATGATGATTATGGTGATGAGAATAATTATTCTGTTGAATTTGCTCCTACTACTATTGTTCCTGTGGTGAGTATTAATTCTTTTATGCATGTGGCTCGTGATAGGGGTGCTTTATGTGATAGTTATATTGTTAATTCTATTCATGATGCTACTGAAAGTTACTATGAGAGAGGGAAACATGGTTTGATGGATTTCAACAATATTGAGTTTCCCCTCTTTATGTTGCAATTCTTGAAGTTGTACTTATTTTGCCTTCCTATGCTTTTTGCTTTGCGCTTTCATGACTTGTCTTTCTACAAGACTATTTTTCATAGGAAGTGGTTTAGATTTAAATGTGTTCCATATTTGCTTGTTGATGCTCTCTATTGCTTTAAGTTCCTATATGGCACCTTTGCCGCAAGCTCTTATACGGCGCCCACATGAGCATCTTTGCAAATTACCGCTGTTAGGGCATTTTGCCCTTATATTTATTTTGGTGATGATGACACTTACTTATGGTACTAATATAATCTTCAAGTTTATTTCTCAGATTTAGTCCCTTGTGTTCTTGATGGTGAAAGGAAGGAGACCCCCCCAATTCAAAAAGAAGAAAAGAGTCGGCTTACTCCGTTTTTCCGGTTTGTATTTGAGTCGTAGGTATGCCGCACTATTAAGAGGGGCTCATGATGAACTTGCTGAGGATGATCTTTTCCTTGTTTTCCACCTCTTGTCGAGTCGAAGAAATCCGGTGTGCTATGTCCCTGTGTCCTTCTGCCGCAGCCGGAGCAGCGGCCGGAGCAGCTCCGGACCGTACTCCGGGCGGGGCAGTGAAGCTGCCAGGCTTTCAGCCTTGCTCCGGAGTACCCCCCAGAGCTGTTCCGGGCCAGGCCGGAGCAGCGGCCGGAGCAGCTCCGGACCGTACTCCGGGCGGAGCAGTGAAGCTGGCGTGCTTCCACTCTGCTCCGGAGCACTTGCCAGAGTTGCTCCGGGCAGGCCGGAGCAGTGGCCGGAACTGCTCCGGGCCACTCCGGAGTGACATCCTGATGTTGCAACGGTCACTTTTCGGGGGGCCTTTATAAGCCCCCCTTCTTCTCCAAGGGATACCTTTTGCACGAAAAAGAGCTCTTGTTCCTCACTTTCTCTCTCCTCCATTGTTGAGCTCCACATTTCCTTGAGATCTCTCATTCCCCCCAACCAAACCCTAATTCCTTTGGGGAATCGAGAGAGGAGGTCTCGATCTACATTTCCACCAAGCCAAAAGTGATCCCTCCTCAAGTTCATCAAGTAGCTTGTTACTCTTGGGTTTGTTGGGAAACCCTAGGCGTGCTAGGTCGCCCGGAAGCTTCCAGGTTGTGGATTTGCTTCGGGAAAGTTTGTGAGGGTTTGGAGACCACCCCAAGGTCTACCACAAGTGATTGGGCTCCTACTTCGTGGAGGAGGCTCAAGGAGAAGAAGGTGAGCCTTCGTGGCGCTTGAGTACCCTTCGTGGGAATTCACACCTCTCCAACGGTGACTAGCTCTCTCCCAAGAGAGTGAACATCGGGATACATCTTCGTCTCCGTGTGCCTCGGTTATTTCTATCCGAGTTCCTTTACTTGTGTTTTTACCTTTGTGATAGCCTTCGTGCTTGAAGTACTTTGCATAGCATCTTATAGGTTGTTCACCTAGTTGTTAGGCTCACACTTATATTCCGCAAAGCCTAAAACTAGTGAAAAGAAAAGTAAAATTTGTAGAAACCTATTCACCCCCCCTCTAGGTTAGACCATCTACACTTTCAATTGGTATCAGAGCCAAGGGCTCTTTCTAAGGGCTTAACCGCCTTAAGAGTAAGATGGTCTCACCTACGGATGAGGGTGAAGGCAAAGTCTTCACGGCCGTTGAGGTCCAAGTGTTGCTTGATAAGCAACGCAATGAACTCAACGAACGTTTTGCCGCGTTGGAAGCGAGATTCTCGGCTTTGGATGCTAAGAGTGTCCTTCCCGAGGTTGTTGAGGTTGCTCCGAGGGAGAACCTAAACTCGGATAAGGCAAAGGTGGATGATCCACCTAAGCCCGATGGACCCTCTTCCCATGCAAAGCCATATGAATATCCCCTCGAACGCGTGCCTATGCCTCACATGAATCCTTCTTCCGGTGCCCCCCCATGCTTGATGAATTTAACTATTCCTATTGGAAGTCTTGCATGCGTTCTCATCTCAGGTGCGTTTGTGTGGAGCTTTGGGGCGTTGTTGAAAATGGGTTCACTCCCGTTGATGAGAAGCACATGACGCCCAAGGAGAGGATTGATTGTCAACTCAACTCCACCGCCCTTGACAAGATTCGTCAAAGCTTGAAGCGTGAAGTGTATGATCAAGTCTCAAGCATTGAGTCCGCCAAGGAACTTTGGGAGAAGCTCTCGTTCAAGTTTGATGGGACATCGGCAATGCAAAAGACCAAGTATGAAGCCGCCAAACAAGACATGAACTTGTTTTGCATGAATGATGGAGAGTCGGTCTCAAGTGCCTACTCAAGACTTCAAGCTCTCAAGGAGAAGATCATTCTTCTTGGTGGAAACACCATTGATGATGGCTTTCACATGAATGATAGCTTTGTGAAGAACAAGTTCATTGAGATTGTGTCTTGCGAATACAAGGAGTTGGCCTTCAATGTCACCTTCTTGGAACCTTGTCGCAAGATGACCGCGGATGAGCTTGTTGGATATTTTGTTGCCCATGATGATATGATTGCCAAGGCAAATAGGACTAAGGAGATTGTCCGCGCCATGAACAAGAATCCATCCCTTGCCTTGAAGGCCAATGTCACTCATTCAAGGGCACGTGAAGCAAGCAAGGAAGAGAGAGTTGAAGAAGATCTTGAAGAGGAAGAAGAGATGACTTCAACAAGTGAGCTCGATACTGACCTAGCTTTCTTTGCCAAGAAGTATGGGAAGCATTCCATGAAGAGAGGAAGCTTTGTTCCCAAGGAGAAGAGAAGGACTTGCTACAATTGTGATGAACCGGGGCATTTCGCCGATACTTGCCCCTATGAGAAGAGACAAGACAAGCCGAAGTACATAAAGGGTGACAAGCCAAGATTGAAGCCTAATCCAATCAACTTGAGGAACAAGAACAAGTTCAAGGACGTCAAGGCTCTTGTGGGTATTGAATATACCTCCGATGTTGATGAAGAAGATAGCGACGAGGAGGACGTTGTTGGAGTGGCCGGCTTGGCCCTTGCCAAGCCCGGGTCACTATTCAAGTACGACTGCACCAAGGACTACGAGAGCTCCACCAAGAACACTCCTCATAAATGCCTTATGGCAAAGGAGGCCAAGGTGATCTCCTCGCCCCAACCTTCTTGTTCCATTAATGATGATATGGATGAGGAGACTATTCTTGCCACTCTTTACAAAACTATGTGTTCTCTTCGTGGTGATGCTCGTGATCATTTCGAATACTTGATGGACACTATTGCTCAACGCAATGAGTCCCTTGAGGAAGCGAGATCCCATGTTGATGATGGGGAACGGAGATTCAATCTCCTTGTTCAAGAGCTAACCGAGGAGAAGAACACTAGATTGCTTCTTTCTCATCAAATTGAAACATATCAACTTGATAAAACTAAGGACTTGGATGCTATGGATAAGACCTTGCTAATGGCACAAGAACTTGATGCTTCCAAAAAGGAACTTGAAGTTGCTCATGCTTCTCTTATTAAGGATCTTGAGCACCTTGAACGGGCTAACAAGCTAGTCAAGGATGAGCTCAATAGACTTAGCAAGAAATATGAGGAACTTCAAGCTCTTCATAAGGAAGTTCAAGGTTCATCAAATGTGCCTATAATTGTTGAGAATATAGCTTGTGCTACTAACCCTTCTCTAGATCAAGCAATCCTCGTTGAGGAGAATGCTAAGTTGAAGGCTCAACTTGAGAAAGAGCGTCTCTCATCCCAACAACTTGGGAAACCTCCTCATGAGCTCTTTGCTCAACAAAAGGAGAGACCTCGTGGCCAAGGCCTTGGTTATATTCCAAGGAACAACAACAACAATTATGTTCCTCCACCCAAGAAGATCATCTTTGTGAAAGAAGGGAACAATGGGAATGGTAATGGTAAGAATGTGCCTATGGGAAGGAATGCCAATAGGGGCAATCCCAACCATAGCTTTGCCGGAAACACCAACCCATCGTATGTGTTGTGTAAGGACACGGATGGGAATGTTGTTGCTAGATATGTTGGTCCTCGTGGTGGTTATGCTTATAGATGGTACTCTATTTGGGTACCTAAATCTCTTGTTGCTAATGCTAGGGGTCCCATTTCACAATGGGCTCCTAAACCCAAGAATTGATTTTGTAGGGCTATTCCTCCGGTGGACCGAAATGGTTGTTTGATAGTGGGTGCACTAATCATATGACCGGAGGAAGAGAGGTGCTTGAGCAATTCGTTGAAGATGTTAACTCAACACAATGCATCCTCTTTGGAGATAACTCAAAAGGAAAGGTATTGGGTCGAGGCAAGTTGGCAATCTCAAAGGACTTGTCTCTTGAGAATGTCATGCTTGTCGACACCCTTGGCTATAATCTCCTTTCAATACGTCATCTTGCAAGCATTGGTTATGATTGCTATTTTACTTATAATCATGTGAAAGTCTTTAGGAGTGATAATCTCAAATTGGTTTGTGTTGGGCATGTTGAGGACAACCTTTACGTGGTTGATTTCTCGAAAGAGAACAGTTCCTCCTCAACATGTCTCATTGCCAAGGTTGACGAGGGTTGGCTTTGGCATCGCCGGCTAGGCCACGTCAACATGAGAAATCTCAAACGACTCCTAAAGGGTGAACATGTTGTTGGACTAACCAATGTAACATTTGAAAAAGATCGTGTGTGTAGTGCATGTGTTGCCGGGAAGCAACTTGGGAAGAATCATCCGGCCAAGAGCGTGATCTCAACGACAAGGCCTTTGGAGCTCCTTCACTTGGACCTCTTCGGGCCATCCACCTACGACTCCCTTGGGGGTAGTAGATATGGTCTTGTCATCATGGATGATTATTCAAGATATACATGGGTGTTCCTCCTTAAGTCTAAGGATGAGACCCACAAGTTCTTCACCAAGTTCGCCAAGCAAGCGGAACGTACTTTTGAAGAAGTGATCAAGACCATAAGGACCGACAATGGGTCGGAATTCAAGAACTACGCCATGAATGACTTCATGGGTGAAGAGGGGATCAAGCATGAGTTCTCCGCTCCGTACACCCCTCAACAAAATGGCGTGGTGGAGAGGAAGAACCGGACGATCATTGAAATGGCAAGAACCATGTTGGATGAGTTCAAGTCTCCCCATAATTTTTGGGGAGAAGCTATTGCCACCGCGGTTCATGTCTCCAACCGTCTCTTCCTCCGCCCGGTGTACAACAAGACGCCTTATGAGCTCCTCACCGGGAACAAGCCCAATGTCTCCTACTTCCGCGTCTTCGGATGCAAGTGCTTCGTCAAGAACAAAAAGGAAAGACTTGGTAAATTCGAAACTAGAACAATCGAGGGTATTTTCGTTGGCTATGCGGACGATTCCCACGCCTATAGATACTACAACATATCCTCCGGATGTGTTGAAGTATCTTGTGACGTGGTTTTCGAGGAATTTAATGACTCCCAAGTGGAGCAAGTTGTTCCAAGTGATGTAGGTTATGAAGAATCTTCTCAAGTCATCAAGTCTATGGGAGTTGGTCACATCTTGCCTAGTGAAGATCAAGTTCTTCAATACCAAGACCTTCCTCATGAAGAAGATTCAAGGTCAACTCAAGTGGAGCCTAGCTCAACTCAAGTAGAACCTTCATCACCATTCCAAGTGGAACAAGATTCTCAAGAGGAGACGCAAGCCCAAGATCATCCACCAAGCCCTCAACCTCATGAGCAAGATCAAGGAGATGATCAAGATCCACACTCCTCTCAAGATCAAGCTCAAGAAGATGGTCATGACCAAGACAAGCCACAAGAAGAATTTGTTGGTCATGATGGTTTGAAAAGGCGCATCAAGGCCGCCACCAAGGCTAGTGATCTTCAAGTCGACAAGATTCTTGGTGATATTTCTAAGGGAGTTTCAACTCGTAGACAACTTGCTTTGCTTGCCACCTTTTGTGGCCATCATGCTTTTGTGTCTAGTTTTGAACCTCAAAAGGTACATGAAGCCTTGGGAGATCCGGATTGGGTGAATGCTATGCAAGAGGAGTTGGAATGCTTCACCCGCAACAAGGTGTGGTCTCTCGTTGAGAGGCCCAAGGACCATAGGATCAATGTGATTGGCACCAAGTGGGTGTTCAAGAACAAACAAGACGAGAATGGAGTCGTCACCCGGAACAAGGCAAGGTTAGTGGCGCAAGGGTTTGCTCAAATAGAAGGTATGGATTTTGAGGACACCTTTGCGCCCGTTGCTCGTCTTGAAGCTATTCGTCTATTGCTTGCTTATGCTTCTTTCCATGATTTCAAGCTTTATCAAATGGATGTTAAAAGTGCTTTTCTTAATGGCCCCTTGAAAGAGGAGGCATATGTTGCTCAACCCCCGGGTTTCGAAAATCCCAATTTCCCGAATCGTGTGTATAAATTCCATAAGGCGCTCTACGGTCTCAAGCAAGCTCCACGTGCTTGGTACGAGCATCTTAGGGATTTTCTACTCACGGACGGTTTTGAAATTAGAAAGGTAGATTCCACCCTTTTCACCAAGCGGGTTAAAGGGGGTGGGTTGTTTATATGCCAAATCTATGTTGATGATATTATCTTTGGTGGGGCTAACGAAAAACATAACAAAGCTTTTGAGAAATTGATGACACAGAGATTCGAGATGTCCATGATGGGGGAGTTGAAGTTCTTTCTAGGTTTTCAAGTGAGGCAACTTGAAGGAGGAACCTTCATCTCTCAAGAGAAGTACGTGAAGGACATGCTCACCCGCTTCGAGATGACCAAGGCCAAGAGTGCAAAAACCCCCATGCCAACCAAAATGCAACTTGACCTTGGTGAAGGTGAGAAACCGGTGGATCAAAAGGTATATCGCTCCATGATTGGATCCCTTCTCTACCTTTGTGCTTCTAGGCCGGACATAATGCTAAGTGTTGGGTTGTGTGCTCGTTTTCAATCCGCTCCTAAGGAGTGCCACCTTGTGGCGGTCAAACGGATTTTAAGATATCTTGTTCATACTCCTACTCTCGGGCTTTGGTATCCAAAGGGGTCAACCTTTGATCTTGTGGGCTATTCGGATTCCGATTGGGCCGGTGATAAGGTTGACCGGAAGTCGACCTCCGGGGCTTGCCAATTTATTGGCCGGTCGTTGGTGAGTTGGTCGTCCAAGAAACAAAACTCCATCTCCCTATCCACCGCTGAAGCCGAATACATCTCCGCGGCATCTTGTTGCACTCAATTGTTGTGGATGAAGCAAACCTTGAAAGACTATGGTGTGTCTCTTGGTACGGTGCTTCTTCTATGCGACAATGAAAGTGCAATAAAGATCGCCAATAACCCCGTCCAACACTCCCGCACCAAACATATCGACATTCGCCACCACTTCCTACGTGACCATGTCGCAAGGGGTGATATTGCTCTCTCTCATGTGAGCACCAATCACCAATTGGCGGATATTTTCACGAAACCTTTGGATGAGGCCCGGTTTGTTGAGCTAAGGAATGAACTCGGTATTCTTGATCCTAAAAACTTGGATTGATCTACTTGCTTGCAATCTCACATTTATCTTGTGTCTAGCTTAGAAACACCGCACATGTAGGGCGAGTCATTTTGCCATGTCTTGGCATAATGCGTACCTATGTGTGCAACATCAATAGACTCAATGTCATGATATGGGCCCTAGGATTTATCTTCGCGGTGCCATGACATTTGTGCTTAACATAGGGGGAGTCATCCCCCGCCCTTCATTTGCCTCCGTTTTTATTGGTCCATTTATTTGAAGTTTGTTTTTCCTTAAGGTTCTCATCATGTCCCTTGATCCTTGTTGTTATTTAGCATTTTCTCTTTTTGGGCATGAGAGGATGTGTTTTTACTGATTTTTGTGCGTGCCACTTGTTTCGGACATCTCTTAAGTCCACTGGCCACGTCGGAGCAGCTCGGAGCAGCTCCGGATTCTGCTCCGGATCAGCCCGGAGCACAGCCCGGAGCAGCTCCGGACCACTCCGGCGTGACCAGTCCCTTAAGGGTCGGGGTGGTCCAGTCTCCTTTTCATCCACCCCGCGCTAGCCCTAGCCGCCGCCACCGCCGCGCTAGCCCTAGCCGCCGCCACCGCCGCCACAGCCCTAGCCGCCGCCACCGCCGCCACAGCCCTAGCCGCCGCCGCCGCCCTAGCTGACGCCGCCGCCTCAGCTGCTACCGCCGCCCCCCAGCACCCCAGCCGCCCCCCAGCACCCCAGCCGCCCCCGCCGCCTCCACTCCCTCCCCCTCCTCCGCCGGATTCGGGCTCGGAGGACCATGTTGTCGCACTCGGGTACTCCCCCTCTTCTTGCCCCTCTCGATTTCTCCTTTTTGCTTCATTTTTTTTTCGAAATCGAGGGATCTAGGGTTGCTTACTTGCCCAGGGAGTTCACCCCTCTTTGTTTCTCCACATGGCCCCTCCGTGCTCCCTCTACACCTTGAAGATGTTCTGAGCCAGTGTATGGTGTTCTTGGGCTCCCTGTGCAGCCCGGAGTACCACCCGGAACAGCTCCGGCCTCTGCTCCGGCCCGCCCGGAGCAGGACCCGGAGCAGCTCCGGCCTGTACTCCGGCCTGCGCAGTATTGCCCGACTCACCTCCTTCTGCACATCTTCCTTGTGTATTGTCTCTTGGTCCTTTTCTTTGGCACGCACATTTATTTTTGGGTGTTTGTTTGGTTTTCGGTTCTCCACAGGTGACAGTGATGACCGCCTTGAGACTCGTGAAGCCCGCCGGAAGCGGAGACCTATACTCAAGCAGCCCGAGTCCAGAGTGCTGCCTTCTCGGACTTCTAAGAAGCCCCTTCCCCCTGCAGCTTGTGCCAGTGGCCGTGTGAAGGCCCAGACTCCTTTGGGGAGAGGACGAGGCCGTGTTGGTGGCAGTCGTCCGTGCACTACGAGTGAGCTTGACAGTGCAACTAGTGATGATGAAGATGAGGATGCTAGTTCTGACAGTGTTGAGTTTGATGGTGCTGAGATTGAGGATGAGGCTGCTGCTGAAGAAGAAACTGAAATTGGTGAGGATGGTTGGGAGGTTGACCGTGTTCCCACGGAGAACATTCGCCACATGCAAATTCGCAAGTGGCGTGCTTTGAGGCGGTTGAATCCGTACCGCTTTAGCTCTCGTCAGAATCATGAAGACCATCGGTTTTGGACCAAAGTTCAATCAAAGATTATGCAAGATGTTTATCTTTCCTTGTCCAAGCGGTCTACCATTGCTCGTGCCAAGTCCCTCAACACCAACTGGATGCATCTTCATGGGGATTCCGACGCTCCTCTCCTTCGTCGCCTGTTGGAAGGTTTGGGTCTTTGGAGCCTTGCTTGTTTCAACCAAGACTATTGTCCTGAGCTTGTGCAACAATTTTATTGCACCGTCTACTACCACAAGAGTGGGCCCGTTGATATTACTTGGATGTGTGGCAATCACAAGATCTCAAGCACCAAGTTAGCCTTTGTTACTGCTCCCGGCGGAGCTGGTGGCTCTAATGTTGATCCTCAAGGTGGTCCTCATGGTGGTGAAGCAGGTGGTTCGACTCATGATGAGTGATGTTTTTGATGCCTTGTCTACTCTTTTTTTCTCCTTTTTGGTGCTTCGGTGCCAAAGGGGGAGAAGGAAGTAGAGTTCTCCTTTTAGTTGGATTTCGTGTGAGCCACAAGTCACATCTTTTGTGTTTATTCGTGCTTAATTGACTTGTGTACTCAATTGCTGGATTTGGTTTTATGTTGGACCTCCGTGTGGTGGTATGTGTGGACAAGCCCGTATCTATGCATGGTGATGTTTTATGATTCTATCTCCATGCTATCCTTTAACTTGTCATTATGCCATGTCTTTACTATTGTTGTTATTATATCTTGGTATAAGTGTTTTGTGAGCTAGGGGGAGTTTGCTCTTATTTCTATATCTTGAGAACTCTAATCCTAGTTGTCATCGTACACCAAAAAGGGGGAGATTGTTAGGGCATTTTGCCCTTATATTTATTTTGGTGATGATGACACTTACTTATGGTACTAATATAATCTTCAAGTTTATTTCTCAGATTTAGTCCCTTGTGTTCTTGATGGTGAAAGGAAGGAGACCCCCCCAATTCAAAAAGAAGAAAAGAGTCGGCTTACTCCGTTTTTCCGGTTTGTATTTGAGTCGTAGGTATGCCGCACTATTAAGAGGGGCTCATGATGAACTTGCTGAGGATGATCTTTTCCTTGTTTTCCACCTCTTGTCGAGTCGAAGAAATCCGGTGTGCTCTGTCCCTGTGTCCTTCTGCCGCAGCCGGAGCAGCGGCCGGAGCAGCTCCGGACCGTACTCCGGGCGGGGCAGTGAAGCTGCCAGGCTTTCAGCCTTGCTCCGGAGTACCCCCCAGAGCTGTTCCGGGCCAGGCCGGAGCAGCGGCCGGAGCAGCTCCGGACCGTACTCCGGGCGGAGCAGTGAAGCTGGCGTGCTTCCACTCTGCTCCGGAGCACTTGCCAGAGTTGCTCCGGGCAGGCCAGAGCAGTGGCCGGAACTGCTCCGGGCCACTCCGGAGTGACATCCTGATGTTGCAACGGTCACTTTTCGGGGGGCCTTTATAAGCCCCCCCTTCTTCTCCAAGGGATACCTTTTGCACGAAAAAGAGCTCTTGTTCCTCACTTTCTCTCTCCTCCATTGTTGAGCTCCACATTTCCTTGAGATCTCTCATTCCCCCCAACCAAACCCTAATTCCTTTGGGGAATCGAGAGAGGAGGTCTCGATCTACATTTCCACCAAGCCAAAAGTGATCCCTCCTCAAGTTCATCAAGTAGCTTGTTACTCTTGGGTTTGTTGGGAAACCCTAGGCGTGCTAGGTCGCCTGGAAGCTTCCGGGTTGTGGATTTGCTTCGGGAAAGTTTGTGAGGGTTTGGAGACCACCCCAAGGTCTACCACAAGTGATTGGGCTCCTACTTCGTGGAGGAGGCTCAAGGAGAAGAAGGTGAGCCTTCGTGGCGCTTGAGTACCCTTCGTGGGAATTCACACCTCTCCAACGGTGACTAGCTCTCTCCCAAGAGAGTGAACATCGGGATACATCTTCGTCTCCGTGTGCCTCGGTTATTTCTATCCGAGTTCCTTTACTTGTGTTTTTACCTTTGTGATAGCCTTCGTGCTTGAAGTACTTTGCATAGCATCTTATAGGTTGTTCACCTAGTTGTTAGGCTCACACTTATATTCCGCAAAGCCTAAAACTAGTGAAAAGAAAAGTAAAATTTGTAGAAACCTATTCACCCCCCCCTCTAGGTTAGACCATCTACACTTTCAACCGCGCCTAGCTCAAAGGCGTTAAAGAAAAGCACTCTTGGGAGATAACCCAATGTTTTATTTTCAGAAATTTTTCTTTTATTTGAGTCTTGGAAGTCATTACTACTGTAATGAACGCTCCTTATCCTTTTTATTTCGTTTTTGTGCCAAGAGAAGCCTCTAATTTGAGTGAGGTAAAGATTTGGGGATGTTGCTGTCCTGAAACTATTTTTGGTGCTGCACCGTAAAAATTCGTAAAAATTCTCTGTATATCTTTTGGACCTGCTATTTCTTGTGCATATGACCCAGGTTATATCCAAACTTTCATTAGTTGAACACTTTTTGATTTGAGCAACAGAAAACCCCTTAAAAATTTGACCTTTGTCAGCTGTTCTGTTTTGACAGATTTCTGCCAATATTTGTGTTTGCCGCTTTATCGCTTTCTTTTTGAGTTCTTTTGATCACGGAACTTTTGGGGAAGCTGATACAGTAGTATATGCTTAATATGTGGTGGTTTTGAGTTGAAACCTGAAGCAAAAATAGATTGATTATATGTTATGCTACACTAATGTTGCTAATAGATTTGTGTTTAGTTTTGTATGAAGGAAGTTTTCAAGTGTAGGGATTGGAGAATGATGAGATGAGTTGAAGAATGGACAAAAGCTCAAGCTTGGGGATGCCCATGCATCACCCCAAGAAATATCCAAGAAGTACAAGCATCAAAGCTTGGGGATGCCCCCGAGGCACCCCTTCTTCATCGGCAAAAATCAGGTCACCTTTCAAGACACTATATTTTTATTGCTTCATGCACTATGCATTTTTCTTGGAGCATCAGTTGTTTTTGTTTTCAGTATTAGTTTAGTTTAGTTTGCTGCAATAAATGGTTAGATCACATCATGTTTCTTTTGGAGGAGATGAACTCGCTTTTCATTTGCCAAGAACACTCTAGTTTTCACTCTTATCGTTCAATGAGTGTTCTCTTTTTCTGCTACTACGTTTAGCCTTTGTTTTTCGCCTTGATTTTTGTTTAGATCTTGTTTTATCTTTGCATCAAGGTGTATTTGGACCTCTGGTATATGTTGGTTTTCCTCAAAAGAGTTTCCTCAAAAAGGTTTTAATGGTGTTGGGAAAGAGAAAAAGTTTTATGCAAAAAAGTGGTACAAGAAGGAGCTTGTGTAGACTGCGGCTTAGGCTTTTTCATGTCATGCTTGATGTCTTTTTGATAGTATGCTTAGTGGTTTTGATGTAGCATGACTTGTCTCAAATAACCGAGATTGCTTAATGAGCCTTTGAAAAAATCATGCATTGTTTTTTATCATTCGGAAGCATTATTTTGGTTTTCTCCTTGATGCTTTATTTGGGTTGACTTGGCGCATGCTCAGACATGTTAGACTCTTACAAAGTCGCCAATAGCCTCTATGATCATTTAGTTTTTGACTTTTGATGCCATCTTATGCTGCTAACCAAGTTTGCCATTGTGTCCACTATAAATTCCTATGCATGGTATTTGTAAGCCATTCCAAGTAAATTTTCATGTGCTACCTTTCAAAAAACCTTCAAAATACTTCTCATTTTCTGACACTGTTTTCAGCTCATGGGGACATAGTGGTCGGATTTGCTATCTTCCATATTGCTTATTCCAAAAAGAAAAAAAAGAAAAAGAAAGAAAGAAAAAGGGCACTCCTCCATGGTATGTGAATGTTGGTGGGCACCCGATGAATCGGTTAGCCATGGTTTGAGAAAGGAAAAAAGGTGGGGAGGAGTGCCAAGCTTTATAAAAGAGCACAAAAGTGCCAATCTCTCTTTCAAAAACTTGCTTCATTTTTGTATGGAAGATAGTAAGAACCCCATTGCCAATCGTTGACAAAGACAACCACCTCTCAAAACCAATTTTTATCTCTCTGTTTTACAAATGAAAAGCTCTAGCACATGTTTAATCACTTCTTCCCTCTGCGAAGGGCCTTTCTTTTACTTTTATGTTGAGTCACCACCTTCTACCTTTATGCACCATTAAGAGAGCATAGTTGTCATTCTGAGTATAATGTGCATTGTCCCAAAGTTTTCATTGATTGATTCATGATCATGGTTTCACTTGTTCTCAAATTATTTGTATCTAGTCGCCCTCTTAAACTTGAAGGTGTCCTATGCATTTATGTTTTGCTCTCTTTGAAGGACAAGCTGAAAACCATTTGTATGTTTTTCCTTATGATTTGAACACACGTTTGACTTTCATTGTTTCATTTTCATGATCTTTTGTTTGTGTTCATTTTCATGTTATAACATAGTTGCTAAGTTTTTATTGTCAAAGATTATATCTTTCATGCCCATGTTTTAAGTTCTTATGATCCCAACTCACAATGCTTACATATATGATCAAGATTGTGCAGGTGCATGTCACCTCAAAAATTATTTCTTTTGTTATCACTTACCTACTCGAGGACGAGCAGGAGTTAAGCTTGGGGATGCTGATACGTCTCCAACGTATCTATAATTTTTGATGCTCCATGCTTGTTTTTACACCATTTACCCGATGTTTCGTTACACTTCGTGGCACTTTTATGCATTTTCCGGAACTAACCTATTAACAAGTCACCACAGTGCCAGTTCCCTGTTTTCTGCTGTTTTAGTGTTTCAGAAAAGCTACACAGGAAATATTCTCGGAATTGGACGAAACAAGTTCCAGAAGTCTTATTTTTCCCGGAAGCTTCCCGAAGACCGAAAGAGAGCCGGAGGGGGGCCAGAGGCCGCCCTCACACATAGGTGGCGCGGCCCAGGCCCTGGCCGCGCCACCCTGGTGTGAGGAGCCCCTGGCTGCCCCCTGGCGATGCCCATTCGCCTATATAAAGCCTCGGGACGGAAAACCCTAGGAGAGTCGGCGAAATTTCCAGAACAGTTCCGCAGCGCCGCCGCCGTCGAAGCCAAATTTCGGGGGACAGAAGTCTTTGTTCCGGCACCCTGCCGGGACGGGGAAGTGCCCCCGGAGCCATCTCCATCGGTCTCCATCGCCGTCTCCGCCGTCTCCATCGACCTCACCGCCATCTCCATCAACCTTGCTGTCTCCTATGATGAGGAGGGAGTAGTTCATCCCCGGGGCTGAGGGCTCTACCGGTAGCTATGTGGTTCACCTCTCTCTCCCATGATGTGATCTTTATGTGATCATGAGCTTTGTATCATGTTGAACAAGTAGATGTTATTATTCAGATATTATGTGTACTCTAGTGGTGTTATTAAAGTAATCTATTCCTCCTGCCATGGTGTAACGGTGACAGTGCGTGCACCATGGTGGTACTTGGTCTAGGCTACGATTGTGATCTCTTATGGATTATGAGAATAATTATTACTATGATAGTATTGAAGTGATCTATTCCTCCTTTCATGGTGTAATGTTGACAGTGTGTGCACCGTGTTAGTACTTGGTCTAAGTTGCAATAATATCTATCTTGAGTTGTGATTTGATTTGGATATCTCTATGAGTGGTGTTTGTCAAGTACTTGATGAACTTTGAGGAGTGCTTCGTAGCCCTACGCAATGATTAGTGTTATTCAATAGGAGAGTAATTCAGAGTACCATAGTGAAGAGAAGTTGTTTATTTGTTCAATTATGTTATATTGTTGGGAGTGTGTCTACTAGTGAAAGTATGATCCCTAGGCCTTGTTTCCCAGCATTGCACACCGTTTACTCGCTGTTTTGTTACTTGTTTGCTTGCTGCCATTTTTATTCCAGATTGTATTTACTACTTATAATCATCCATACCACTTGTATTTCACTATCTCTTCGCCGAACTAGTGCACTTATACATTTGACAAGTGTATTGGGTGTGTTGGGGACACAAGAGACTTTCTGTATCGTAATTGCAGGGTTGTTTGAGAGGGATAGCTTTGACCTCTTCCTCCCTGAGTTCGATAAACCTTGGGTGATCCACTTAAGGGAAACTTGTTGCTGTTCTACAAACCTCTGCACTTGGAGGCCCAACACTGTCTACAAGAACAGACGCGTGCGTAGACATCAGTTTACTACTCATAATCATCACTACTACTTGTATTTCACTATCTCTTCGCCGAACTAGTGCACCTATACATCTGACAAGTGTATTGGGTGTGTTGGGGACACAAGAGACTTTCTGTATCGTAATTGCAGGGTTGTTTGAGAGGGCTAGCTTTGACCTCTTCCTCCCTGAGTTCGATAAACCTTGGGTGATCCACTTAAGGGAAACTTGCTGCTGTTCTACAAACCTCTGCACTTGGAGGCCCAACACTGTCTACAAGAACAGACGCGTGCGTAGACATCAGCTGTAGTCTAGGAGCTCTTTGAGTTTTCGGGGAGAGTTGTGTCTCTCGGGTAGCCTGTTACCTTGTTCGGGTCTTTTGCGCTGTCTTTCTATCTTTGGTGTCCGGACAAGGTGTGGGGTTTACTCTGTAAACTTGTTTTGTGACTTGGGTGTTCTTTCAATATAAGCAGGGTCTGGAGGCCTTTCCTCTAAAAAAATAGACGACCGCCCAAGTGAACCACGACAGGTTCAAATCATCAAATGGCAAAGTAACCACTGACCAAAAAAAGTAGTAAGATTAGATTAACTCGAGATCGATTGCGCTTTCTATCGAGCATCTTCCTGTTCCCCGTGAACCATTTCGACCTTGGATCCTGAGAGGCGACTCTCAGGGCGACTAGGGTTTTCTCTACTCCGCCATCGAGATCTTCTTCAGTGTGGAGGCTCTCTTGCCCCCATCTCGTGTCCTGCTGGGTTTCGTCTTGGCAGGCGGGGTGGGGTTTTGGTTCTGTTAGTTCTTCAAGTTCAAGCGAGGGTTTGAAGGTTTTCCGTGATTCGCTCGTGATAGCTACGTTGGAATCGAGCTCTTCTAATGAGGCAGGCGGATCAAACACAAAAATGCTGAGAATATCAATGAGATGCTGCAATTCCTCGGGATCGAGGAAGATGAATTTGATGATCTGGTCTTCGAGGACGAGGAGGATGTACCTAAAAATGGGCTGAAGTGGATGGCTCTATTGAGTTTATACCACGATTTTTTTAGCCCTCAAACGTTTGAGCAACATATGAAAGTAGCATGGAGTCTAGCGAGGAGGTCCAATTTCAACACCTTGAAGGTAATCTTTTTCACTGTTCAGTGCTTTTGTATGGGAGATTGGTTGAAGATGGAACAAGGAGGGCCTTGGCTCTTTCGACAATCTGCGATCTACATAGAAAAATACGATGGACTCTCCCCTCCAGAATCTTTTGATCTAAACTTTTTCACTACATGGATTCAAATTCACAAATTACCAGTAGGGTATAGAAGCAAGGCTCTGATTACGAATCTGACAGAGAAAAAGGTGGGAAAGGTTGTGGTGGTTGAAACAGATGTTAAAGGTGCTGGTAACTTTGTTCATGCCTGGGTGAAGCTTGATGTGCATCAGCCTCTTGCACGGTTTGTCTCTATGTCGCGAGCGGGACAGAGAAAAATTTACCAGATCAAATTTGAGAAGATGCCTCAGTTTTGTGGTGCTTGTGGATTTATTGGGCATTCTCACTTAGAGTGCGGATCAGGGGAACATGATGAGACGAAAATGAAGTGGGGTGATTGGCTGAAAGCAGTCTGGGAAACCTGGCACGATCATGTCTTCTCCGGCTCTCGTGGAGAGAGAACTGGTCGTGGCAATTGGGATGGATGAGGCCGAGGAGGGGATACCGGGCATGGCCAGGAGAATGTCCCCGGAGGGAGGGGCAATGGTGCCGACCCAATGAGTTGGAGATACAATGCTCTTCCTTATCTACAAGATAGTGACAAGACAGAAGGTGATATGGATGATACAGGAACTAGTCCGGTAAAGAAATCGACCACTAATTCTGATGACCAGGAAAGCTTTGATTCGGGGCTTAAAAGGAGACTCAACCTTGGTCTCCCTAACACAGGATCTGTTGATGATATGCCAGATGGTATGGCTCATATGATTACTGATGGTACTGAAAAGCTAGCAGGAATGATTGTTGAGTCTGAACATGAGCGGAATAAACGCTCGAAGAAGGCCGAAGCTGACTTCCCTTCACTAGGATCAGCGGGCTCCCGAGAGGAGTCTATCCGACCACAATGAGGATATTATGATTGAACTGTCAGGGTTTGGGTAACGCCTCGACAGTTCGTGCGCTTCTTGATGTCTAGAAGCAATGTAACCCCAAGGTGATGTTCTTGTCGAAAACACACCTTGATATTTTTCCAGCTGAGTGTTTGCGGCGGAGGCTAAATATGGACAGTAAAATTGTTAATCCAATCAATGGCCGAAGTGGTGGACTAATTCTATTCTGGAAAAAAAGATATAAAAGTGGAACTTCTGTTTTCTGCTCCAATGTATATTGATGTTAAAGTAATTGAGAATCCTGCGAAGAATTGGCGTTTTACTAGCATCTACGGTGAACCTAGATGGGAAGATAAATTCAAAACAAGGGACGAGATGAGGGAACTGCATAACCAGCTGTCTCTACCTTGGGTGATTATGGCTGATTTTAATGAAATTCGTTATGCTCATGAGAAGGAAGGAGGAAATCCTCAGCCAAGTGGCTGTATGCAGGCGTTTCAGGATTCTTTATCTAATTGTAACTTAGAAGAAATTTAATTGAAAGCTATGGCTCAGGCTATCCCTGTTTTTGCTATGTCAGTGTTCAGAGTTCCAAAAGGGGTCTGTAAAAGAATGATGGATGCAATTGCTCAATTCTGGTGGGTGATGATGATAACAGAAATAAAATGCACTGGCTAGCTTGGTGGAAATTATGCTACCCAAAAAACGAGGGAGGTATGGGGTTGAGGGATTTCGAGTCCTTTAATCTTGCTATGTTGGCCAAGCAGGTTTGGAGATTAATCAGTGACCCTAGCTCCTTGTGCGCTCGAGTTCTTAGGGCTAAATACTACCCTGGTGGTAATATTCTAAAGGCAGGACCGAAGGCAGGCTGCTCCTTTACTTGGCAAAGTATCCTGGCTGGAATAACTACTTTCAAGAGAGGTATATTTGGAGAGTTGGAAATGGAGAAAATATAAATATATGGAATGATCCCTGGATTCAATCAAGTGCTGACTATAAGGTGATGTCACAGAGGGGTACATCGATATATACAAAAGGCAGCAAACTCATCAATCCGTTAACTGGCCAGTGGGATATAGTACTTCTTGATGATCTATTTAACCCATGCGATGTGGGAAGGATCCTTCAAATCCCGACCAAGGGTTCGAAGATTTCATAGCATGGGGTGCTAACAGTCATGGACGCTATACGGTGAAGTCCGGATACTATCTTCAGTGGAAGCACATATATGGAGCATCAACTAGTGCGCAGGCCTTACCAGGATCCTCGGTAATGAACCCGGTTTGGAAAATATTATGGAAACTGAAGATACCAAGCAATATTAAAAAAATTATGAGGAGAGCTCTCCATGGTATCATGCCATTGAAGTGTATATTAATCAACAGACATATTGGCGATAATGGTTCCTGTCCACTCTGTAACCAAAGCACCGAGGATGTGATGCACCTTCTTTTTTGTTGTCCACCTGCGAAGGAGATGTGGCATGCGCTTGGGCTCAAAGAATTAATAAATGAAGTTGCAAGCTTGGACAGATCCGGGTCAGCTGTCCTTGAGTACATCCTTCGCCGTAATTATAATAACATGCCTGGTATCCTGACGATAAACCTCAAGAAGTGGTATTGGTGTGCAGCTGGTACTTGTGGTGGATGCAACGACGCGAACACACAATGAAGATGTACCACCTCTATATAAATGTAAATTCTTAATTCTCTCCATTGTGTCTAATGCAGCTGCAGTAGCACATCCAAAGGCTCAGAACGTGGAAGCGAAGTGGACAAGACCTGATCTGAGGAAGGTCAAGATAAATGTCGATGCATCATTCCACCAAGATTTGTGGGAAGGGGCTTTAAGGGCAGTAATCCGAGGTTACCGGGGCTAAATCTTGGTGGCAAATATGAGATATCTACCACATGTATAGTCAGTGGCCATGGCGGAAGCGATGGTGATGAAGGAACGTTTAGATCTGACTATTCAAATGGGGTGCAACAATATTGTGGCAGAATCAGACTCCTTGGAAATTATTGAAGCATGCAAAGGCGACCAAGTTTGGCATAACGAATCTTCTGCTATTTTTGCTGAGTGTATCGACAAAGTGGTGGAGATTGGTAGTGTTTCGTTTTCTCATTGTTTGAGAGATGCAAATAGGGTAGCTCATACGGCTAGCAAAAGAGTGTTTCATTTGTAATAAGGACAATAGGTCCTGGGTTCATGATCCCTCAAGTTTTTTGTTTGAAAATTTTCTGAATAATGTAACCAAACCTTGATTGAAGCAGCAAGTTTTAGATACACTTTTTTTTTCTTACCACGATATCTAAGGGGAAAAGATTTGTAATAAGACAGCTTGCTAGCTTATCGTTCTACTCAGAAAGAAAAGTAGCAGAACGTAAAGCGAAAAGCTATTTTGACACCTGAGCACCAATGCTCTCGACAAGTGGAATCATTTTAACCGTTCCTTTTCTGAATCTGCTCATCCATCTCTGTGTATGATTCCGGCATGAAGACTGCTTCCTAGTGGTATACGAGCATGTATTGCAGCAGCTTGGCTGTATTTTGAGGTGGGTGCATTTAATGAACTTCCACGTGGGGGCGCCACTTACCGCGGAGAGGTAGCTATATTTGCTTACCGCATGCAGTGTGGTGTGTCTTGTACTCCTAGGCCTGCAGCTTGTTACCAGCCTACTAGTACTAGCTGTGCCCTTGCAGGGTACCGCGTGTGCATGCTGTATTTTTTAAATTAAGCAATTACTTTTGCATAGTGTTTGAGTATTGTCGATGACGGAGTTTGTGCCCGACCATCAGATAGTAAGGGTAGCATTCTAGGCATGACAGTTGTTTTCCGTACGCAAATGTTCACAATTCCACATTTGATAATATTTCTGTGTAGATGGGTCGGTCAAAACATGTCATCTACTCTTTTAGAACTAACAGTGCATATCAGTTTACTATGATTTGTTAAATGCAGATGTCCATACAAGAGTACCAGGAAGCGCCGTGCTGACTTTTTAGTGTATATAGCTAGTTTGCGGTCAATAAAAGATGATTATTAAAAGAAGATACTAATATCTTTCTCAAATAAAAGTGGAGATGAATTGTAGAGTATGTGCGTATAGTAACCATAAAGCGATTGAAAAAGGTAGTAATATTTTTTCATGATGAAAGAGACGGCGAACGATCCAA
Source organism: Dactylis glomerata (assembly GCA_007115705.1). Taxonomy (NCBI): domain Eukaryota; kingdom Viridiplantae; phylum Streptophyta; class Magnoliopsida; order Poales; family Poaceae; genus Dactylis; species Dactylis glomerata. Next base: position 8,262,536 of record QXEO01000546.1, read on the forward strand.
TGGCGTGACCGTGAGACAATCAATAAAAGAAGATTGTGATATTTTTCTGAAATAAAAGAGACGACAAATTATAGAGTATTTCTTTGCGGAGTTGTTGTGGAAGAAGGCACTAGTATTCCTGTACGATGATCGAGGCGATAAATAAAAGAGTCGACAAATAGCGGGGTACGCCCATATGGTGACTATGAGGCGATCAGTAAAGAAATGTATGAGGCGATCAACAAAACCGCTATGAGACAATCAATATAAGAAGATAATGTATATATAATCCTTCGTCCTTAGTATGATGTATGTATAAAAATATAATATACATAGTATATAAAAGAAAGGCAGTGAATAATAAAGTATTTTCTATGCAGAGTGATGAAGCATTGTTTTTAATTTCTTCTGGAAGAAGGTAGTAGTACTCCCTAGGACGTACTACCATAGAAAATCAAACATTACTGCCAAGAACTAATTAATTTGATCAGTAGGAGAAGGCAATAATATTTTTATCGAATAAAGATGTGATTAATAGTGGAGTATTTTGTTTCTCAGAGTTAATGTAGGAAAATCACAAAGCTAATACAAAATATTACTGCTAAAGAATGATCGTTAGCGACTAAAAAATTACGGTTGGGTAATTATCTTGAGAGAATGACTATGGAGGTTGAAGATTTGTGTGAAAAAATTACCATGCGTGAACCGTTGAAAAAGAGTGTTATAAAATTACCATTAAAAAGTATGCATCATCAGCGAATTACTGTTGGGTGATTATCGATGGGAAATTATTGTTGTAGCTGAAGTTTTAAACCAAAATTTTTGGAATAAAAGAATCATGGGAACAAATTAGTGAGCATTATTTACACGGAGAGCACTCTTAATGTTTGGCTAATACTATCAAAAAAGTATGCACCCTTAAGAATGACGGTTGGGTAATTATTGTCACAAAATAACTGCTAAAACCGAACATTTGTACCGTAGAATTACTGGGCAAAAATTACCATGCAACGTGAATTCTTGTGTCCTTACCATGTGTGAACCATTCGAAAAATATTGTTATGATATTATTATCAAAAAACGCTTGCACCGTCTAAGAATTACGGTTAGGTTTGCTGGAAGTGAAAGGTTCATACCAAAAAATTACTATAAAAATATCACCAAAAAGAACTATTCACGCGGGAGCACTGTTCATACGTTCCTACTATTATCTAAAAAGTATACACCGGTAGAATTAATGTGAAAATGTTACTTGAAAAAAAATCATCGCGCACTATTTACTTGGGGCACTGCTCATGCTTGGTGTGAACAATGCCCTATATTTTCATCTGAAGTTTTTGTTAAATAACGCGTAGCATGCATCTACCATCTGAACGGAGTTAAGGCATAAACTAGTAGAGTCTACATAAAATTGGTGAAGTAATCATAATCTGTCAAATTAACTACGTAATTCTACGTTCAAATTTTTGAAATTTTCATCTCTTTGAAATGAACTCGTATTTTTTCCCTGAGCCATCTCTGACTCAATCAATATCACGAATTCAACGAACTGCGCACATGACCTAAGCCCACCTTATTCAATGTCATAGATCCTGGCACACCTGCCCACATTTGATACCCTGCTGCAGTATCTAATGTACTCTATACGTGTTCAGTGTATTACCATTTTCTACCTAGTAGTATTCATTGAAAACCCATTTTGGCACAGATATCAACGTGAAAACCAACCAATCAGAAACCCACACATGGCAGGAGCACTGGTGCCCAGGTGCATAAAATCCTCTCTCAACGTAAAGTTTGAAGTGAAGCAGGGCAAAAAGTAAAATTCCCAACTGCAAATTGCCGCTGATGTGGTTCGCTAACTGAACAATGGGCCCATCCTGACAGAGTCTTACCACCATCCTCGGCCTCTCTGCCGCGCCATCTCCACTGTCCGCCGCCAATCCTCACCGCCCCACATCCGCCGCCAGCATGGCCGCGGCCGGCGCCTTCTGCCCCCTCTCCGGCGCCCTTCTCCGCCGCCGCCTCCCCCTCCACCACCACAGCCGCCGCCTCCTCGCCATCACGGCCGCTGCCCCAGAATCCCCCGCACCTGCTCCCACCCCATCCCAGCCGCCGCCGCCTCGTCCTCCTCCACGCGCCAAGGGGTACTTCCCGAAGAAGAACGAGATCCTCGAGCTCACCTGCGAGGGGCTCGCCTTCAAGGGGAAGGGCGTGTGCAGGGTCGACGGCTCCACCTTCGTCCTGCTCTGCGACGGCGCTCTCCCCGGCGAGCGCCTCGTCGCTCGCGTCCGTCGCCTCCGCCGCGGCGCCTTCGCCGAGGCCGCCAAGCTCAAGACTCTCTCGCCCCACCACGACGCCGTCGAGGCCCCTTGCCCCCTCGCCGCCGACTGCGGCGGCTGCAAGAGCCAGTCCCTCGCGTACTCTGCGCAAATCCACCACAAGTACGTCCAGGTCCGCGACTTGCTGGTTAATTTCGGCAAGTTCGATCCCAGGAGCTTGGAGAGCTCGGATCCCAGTGCCATCCTTAAGCCCATCGTGCCGTGCGACGAGATATTTCGGTACAGGAACAAGGTGAGGTTTGGGTTTTGGGGTTTAGGAGGGGTTTGGTGTGAGAAAGGTGATCCCAATTGTGCTGTCATGTAATGCAGATGGAATTCTCGTTTGGGACCAAGAGGTGGATGAAAAGGGAGTGGAAGGCGGAGAAAGAGGAGGTGGCGATCGGGGAAGAGTTGGAGACTGATGGTTACTCGCTTGGGTTGCATGCACCAGGGTTCTTCGACAAGGTGCTTCATGTTGAGACGTGTTTACTGCACAGTGAGCCGGCAGATAAGGTAATGAACTGGTTCATGATGATGTACTGGAGTTGCTTTCTGAAAATGGAGTATTGGATTCAATGTGTCAGTGACATGGTATTAAAGTTCTAGGTTGGTTGACACGGGCTATTTGAGGTATATAGTCTAAGCTGTCTGCTTGATAGGCAGCATTACTAGGATGATTATACATCGAAGTATGTTATGATCATTGTTTACAGAATTTGTGTAGCCTGTTGAATGTGTCAAAGCTAGTCTGCCTGTGTCATATTGCATTGGTAATGCTATGTTGTTGTCAGTGGCGAAGGACGAAAACAATCTGAGGTAGGGCGAACCCTAAAATGATGTAAAGACCAAAATATTTCCGAGACATTAATGCTATATATGATTTTAGGATAATATATATGTAGACACCACATGTTATTCTCCTTTGTGCGGTGACTTTCCTCATTCGTCCGATCTAGAGGAGATGTTGGTTGATGGATTGCTCCGTCTCCTATGTCCTACCAATATCCACCTTTCGTCTCTGGATTGTCATCGCACCTCTCACCTCTTATCCATACTACAACTCGCCATCAACCCTCCTTTCCAACGTCTCTATCTAGGTCATGTTTTCGTTTCGAAACCGATTTTGCACAGTTCTTGCTAAAACGGGCATAACTTTCTCATACGAAGTCTGTTTTCGACGTATGACCACTCGAATTGTTCAGAAAAAACATGTGCATCTGAACATATTCGCAAAAAATCAAGGTAGGGCGGCTGCCCTACCTTGCCCTACTGGGAGCTTCGCCCCTGGTTGTTGTGGAGCTAATGAATCTTGACTTTTTTCTGTGCTCATCGTGTTAGCTGGAGGCAGTGGAGGCTTACTTTTGTTTGTTCGCTAACCTTTTTTTATGACTATGTTATTGCACTAGCACTCAATTGGTGAGCACACAGCATATTGGTTCCTAGTTCTTTTTTTGTTGAGAAAATTGATTCTTAGTGTTTGATTTCAGGTGATGGAATGTTGAATTGATTAGTTGCTAATTTCTATAGGTTCTTGCAGTTGTTCAAGAAAGTTGGACGGATCCAGCTCTTGGCCTCACGCCTTACGATGTCTACAAACACGTTGGTTTTCTCAAGCATCTAATGATAAGAACAGGAAGGTATGGTGGTCCATCTGATTGTGTTTTTCACTTGTTCCAACAGTAATGCACCTGATGCTGTATCTCATTGCCATGAACTGGAATGTGCATTTTGATTCGTAGTATGATAATGTGATGTCATATCTGCTTGTCTACTGCATGTGAATTCCATTCGCAGTATATAACTCTAGACATATAATATTATTAGTTTATCACTACAACGTAACTCCGGAATGGTACTGATGCCATGGATTCAGATAAACCAGTATAACATAATAAATTAAACTGGTAAACAGTGCTTTAAGTTTTTGTATCTTTGCCCAGTCATTCAACCTTTTGTTACCTTTTGTGCAAACTTTTTTGTATAATTGTCACTTTTAATGATTCCATTTCGTTTGTATTTCTTTTCCAGAAACGTCAGCACTGGAGCTCCAGAAGTGATGGTCAATTTTGTGACATCATGTTATAAACCTGAGCTACTGATGCCTCTTGTTGATAGAATTACAAAAATACCTGAAGTGGTACATAATTGGATCTTTTCTGAAATGATGTTTAATCTATTTGGCTAATCATATATCCAGTAGAGCTCTTTTATGTGGTAACTGTCTTGGCTATCCCATATTGATATTAATGTCCTGCTAATGTAGGTTAGTGTTGTAAATAATGTTAACACGTCTGTTGGGAACACATCCGTGGGTGAACAAGAGTATACCTTGTATGGGAAACCAACCATTACAGAGATGTTGAGAGGACTTACATTCCAGATATCCGCCAACTCCTTTTTCCAGACTAATACAAAACAGGTTTGTTTATGTTGTATAACTGATGAATTAATGCATTATTTTTCAGTCACCATTACAGCATGCCATGTGATGTGCCTCTTAAGTTTTATGTTGTTTATTTTTCAATAGAAGCATGCACATAGCTTTAGGAAATAGCATATATTAGTAGTCTGCATGTTCACCAAGCTCTACAAACAATTAAATGGCAGAAAATATGATTTTTGAAATGACGTGGTGTTAGTACTTATAACTGATTCTTGAATGACTGCATATGAAAGTACTGGGATTACCTTGCAGGCTGATGTTCTTTATAAGCTTATTGAAGATTCTGCTGAACTTAAAGGAGATGGCTCTGAGATTGTTCTTGACTTATTTTGTGGAACTGGAACCATCGGCCTGACCCTTGCTAGAAGGTGGGTTTTCTTGTAGCAGTAGCTATTGTGAGAGAGCAACTGATACCAGTGAGAGGGTATCTGCTATGGTTAACAAAAAACTAGAATTACTAAACATTCTTCTTTTGCCCAGAGCAAAGCATGTTTATGGATATGAAGTTGTCCCTGAAGCCATTGCGGATGCTCAAAAGAATGCCAAGTTGAATGGTATCAATAATGCTACATTTGTTCAGGGAGACCTCAACAAAATCAACGACACATTTGGGAAGGAATTTCCGAAGCCTGATATAATCATATCAGGTTTGTCTTTCTTAGTATATTTGGCTACTTGCCATTACTGTCCCACACCTAAATCCACTCCTCTCCTCATGCATGTAGATTTTGTTTAAAAAAAACCAATTTTCTGAAGTGCCTTAAAATATCCACTATCTGCTTACATCGCCTTTATATATATGTATGTTCCACTTATGCAACTGGCAGGCATGGGTTTTTTCGAATTTAGAGAGCTAAAATCAATCAGATGGAATTCTAGTTTGTTTGTTATTAAAGCCTAATTTGGTGTCGATAAATTCTTCAGATCCTAATCGACCAGGGATGCACATGAAGTTAATCAAGTGGTTGCTAGAAGTTAAAGCCCCTCGAATAGTGTATGTCTCGTGCAATCCAGCTACTTGTGCACGGGATTTGGACTACCTATGTCATGGCGTGGTATGCTCTATCCTACTATTAGCAGCTTTGTGGTATTTCGGGTCTGTTGCAATGCTAAACTGCTTCCTCTTTGAATTTGCCTGCAGGAGGAGAAAGGTTTGCACGGATGCTACGAGCTGAAGCGTGTAATACCTGTAGATATGTTTCCCCACACTCCTCACATTGAGTGCGTGTGCTTATTGGAGCTGTGCTGATTTTCACTTTTGTTCAGCTAGAGCCACCAGAAGGTTTTCATTTGCTTCCTGAGCCTACCTAATGCCGCACTGATAATGTTTCTTGTGCACTTATAACCATCTTCTTGCTCATGATTCAGAGATCATCATATTCTGAAACGGGACACATCTTTTTGGAGCATGGATGCACAGTGAGGTTCTTGATCTGACATTATCAATATTGTTATCTGGCATAGCTGCACATTGAGCATATTTCCCTTTCTGTGATCTTTCAGCCTGGTCTATCATGTTTGATCTGTTACTGAAGCTATTTGGAAGCTTTACCAGACGTGTTGAATGTATTCTTCAATTAACATATCTCAAACAGAAGACCCACTATATGCCACTGTGACTTCCCCTACTATCTGTGGTTGAACCTTTACCCTCATCCTACATAAGACTCTAGGAAAAATTCGACCGTTATTTAGTTCATGTGTTGAGTTCATGTGTATTGTCGCGGCCAATATTCAGTGTAAACAGTATGAAGTGGATATGCATTTGTCTGATCCCCCGTTGGTGTTATGAATTTAAATTTATTCGGGAACATCCTTGGCCCCTTCTAGAGCTGATGAATTGTGATTTGTGTTCTACTTAAACTGAAATTTGGCGTGGATTTTGCAGACGTTTCAACATATAAAACTGAAAGGTTAGAAAGAATTTTCATTTCTTGCGAGGCCGAGCAGTTGTCTTTAAGTGAGTTGTCTTGGGCTCCGCGAATTCGTTGGCAAAAAATCGCACGGAGCTGAAGCTGCTTTGACGTTTCCACTTCTTCAGTAGAAATATCTCAGAGCATTCACTCACCAGTACCAACGAACACGACGGAAGCTACCTCAGACATGTCAGAGGCCGGCGACCCCCTCGACTCCCTCCCGGCGGCGATTCTCGCCTACGTCCTGGGCCGCGTGGCCGACACCGGGGACCTGGCGGCTTGCCGCCTCGCCTCGCGCGCGCTCCTCGCCGCCTCCTACCACTGCCCGCGCGTGAGCCTCAGCGCGGCCGGCCGCGCGCGTCGCCTCCGCGAGGGCGGGGATGGGGACGTGCCGCCGACCGCCTTCCGCGCGGCCGCCGCGAACGTCGCCTCGCTCGTCGGGCCGTACCTCCGGTCCCTCGCGCTCGACGCGTCCGAGGGGCAGGGCTTCCCCGATGACGCGATGTGGGTGGAGGAGGGGGAGTTCGACGAGGGCGACGACCTGCACCTCACCAGCGGGGAATCCGTGGCGTCCTGGGCCGCCACTGCCGCAGGTCCCGCCCTCCGAGAGCTGGACATCGCCGACTTCTGGCCGCAGTCGTGCTGGCGGATGGCTCCGGCGCTGCCTGTCATCTCACACTTCTGTGAGTCTCTCTCTTTCTCATTTCGATCAAAATTTACTGGTGTATATGTTGACTCATAAGCTGCGTTGCTATAAAAACTGAACTTCGAGCTAGCATTCTCCCGTGAGGGCTTTGTAAAGGAAATAAGAAAGTTGAGGGAGAACATGTTGGAGAATTTATCTGTTTGATCAGTAAACTCAGTTTCGTTTCTATTATTGCTGGGTAGAAATAGTGGGGGAATTAAAAATATGAGAACTTATTCATGGCTCTGTAGCAGCCCAATTTGAATCAAATAGGGCTATTTGACCATTTCATTAACCTGATGAACAAAGACAAAGAAGTTGAACATGTTTAGTTCACAGGCGTTACAGTATGGGAGTCCAACTAAGTAAGCAACTATACACTTATTTCGATATTTAGTAGATGATGATATTTTCTCTTTTGCACAGTTAAGGCCACATCCGGCATACAAGTTTTGTACATATTTAAACTGATTAACTTAAAAATTGCTTGTATCTCAGATTAAGATTTTCCCATGCAGGTCATAATCTTGTTAAACTTAGGCTGAAAAATGCATGGCTATCTGTTGTTGGGCTCAAGATAATGCCGAATCTGACTCATCTGACACTTGAGTTCATTAGATTAGATGACGAGGACCTCATTGCATTGAACAGATGTTTCTCTTGCCTTGAGACTCTCAATCTTATTGGAGTCGGGGGGCTCAAGGACCCCAAGATTCACCTTCCTCAACTGAAGACTTGCCGCTGGGAGGTATCAAATATTCCGCGGTCTCTAGCTATCCATGCGCCTAAATTGATTTATCTTGAGTTAAAGTGTGTTCGGCCAGAAATCCTCATCTTAGATATTCCATCCGTGTCTAGTTTGAAACTAACCATTGATAAACTTGGTCCAATCGTCCAAGTTGATGGCCTTGTGAGATTGACAAATCTTCGGATCGAGTCATTGGATCTGAATTCCCTCCTGCGGCTGTTTACAAGCGATCGGGATATCAGGACACTAGATCTTGAGCTACCAGTTTCTGCAGACTGCATAGACCTTTATGATGCGGTGGAGCCAGAATATCTTGTTCAACTGTTTGCGAGAACCACTGAAGTCAAGTTGTCACCAAGATTTTCATGTGAACTGATGAGATTCCTAGTGGTCTGTATGGATTATGAGTTTACAAGCTGTTTGAAGAAACTTTTGGTTCATCTGCCACCATCAGACATTACTGCTTGCCCGTTTGTACCCTTGCTTAAGAACTGTGCACCGTCCTGCGAGGTGACTGTTCTTTTCCATGCTGATTCAAGCGCTGCTGTTTGTCAAGCTGCAGCATCAGTTTGGCCACTGGGTTACCCGGGCGTCACATGGCAATGGGGTACTTGGCAGTAAGTAATCCTGCGTAGGTACTGAACTTGAAGACCACCAAGAAGAATCACATAACTGGCACTGCCTGCGAGTGACACTTCTGTGAACGCAGTGCCTCAAGCTGGTTGGTTTGCTTATGGCACATCGTTGATGGCCAGATGTATGCGTATGTATAGGGCACCTCTGTGATGCATTGTAGAACTTCGTACAGATGTTCCAAGATAAGGAACAAGTCCAAACTATATATACGGTTGTCTTGCTAGATTATATGTACTTTTATGCTGTGCATTACCCACTCTCTGCGTGCTATACTGAACAGAAACAAAATGTTCAGTGAGCACCCTTTGTCGTAAGGTAACCATAGGTGGTTATACGATGGTTTGCACTTTGCACTCCCTGTCAACGTTGTACAGTACATTGCATCTCAGTATCCTTTTTATCCCGCCAGCCTTATGCACACATTAAGTACCCGTATGCATGCTTAATCGCCCTCTAAGAATGCCGGCAAAATGGGATATGCTCATGCGGCATGTCAACCCTCAAGAAGTTTCTTCCTAATCCGTTGCGCCGGCTCGCCATGCTTTCGGGCGATGAATGGATGCGTTGTTCAACCGTATCTTGTTCTGTTCGTGCTTTGCGTGAAATCAAAGTTTGCCAAAATAAAACGAGGGGTTAATTGCATTTGTGCTACATGAACTTGCCTCGTTGGAACGGTTTGATTTGATACATCAATTCTAAGAATGCAACAAATGGACATTTTAAAAACTTGGCTTGAGGGAACACTTTAGTCAAAAATCGCCCTACCTTGGCATATTCACACCACCATGGCCTGCCCCGTTGTCAGTAAGTGACCGACCCCGAGCCGTATCTGCGCCATGTGCATATTTCACAATTTTGATTCCCTATCCCTACACCTGAAACCTTTCATCTCCCATCGACTAGTCTGCGGCAACTGAAGTATGTGGCGGCATAAGCCGATGACATAGTTGATGTCATCGCTGACCTAGATGGTTGGAGACATTAGTAGCCTCAACGTCAACAACAAGATATCCTGCACATAACTTCAGTAAGCTCTATCTTTCTCTATATGTCTGACCGCTTTGTTTGCGGTTTTGTTATAGGGTTTTGTTGTGGATGATCAAGGTGATTTTGAGTGGTCGTGTTCTTAGTTTCAGTGACTATAGTGATCCTTTAGGCCTTTTTGATACGGTCATTTTGTTCTACATGGTACTATTGATGTGCGGTTGATTGTTTCAGAAATTAATTAGGTCGGTGGATGATTTTTTTTGGGGTGGGGTGGGGGGGGGGGGGGGGGGGGGGGGTGGGTTAATAAAATGAAGTGATGCAATTTGCCTGCTCAATGTCACAATCGAAAGGACTTTTTTTATCCTCTGCTCGGATGATGCACACGAAGTTAGAGTTTGAAGATGAGGCTTAAAGGAGAGAATTATGTTGCAATGAATCGATACGAGAAGTCTAGAGTGACAAGAAGCCGTTTCCCAAATCTTGGATTTATTGGCATATTGGGTAAACGCGTACCTAGAGCATTAATGTTATTGCTATGCATTGCCTTAATTATTTCCAACATAGGCAGGTCACTGAAACTTAATCATAAGTACTCCCTCCGATCGGAAATAAGTGTTGGTGATTTTGTACTAACTTAGTACAAAAATTGTACTAGGTCACCGACAGTTATTTCCGATCGGAGGGAATAGTATTTTTGTCATGGGTATTGTGGTATACAAATTTTTTCCCTCGAGCCCCTTGATCATTGTCATCTCCCGTGAGGCTTCTTGTCATGCCCCGACTTCATGATAGAAGGGGAAGGCTCCATGAGACCGGCGGCACAAGCAGACATGAGAAGCAAAGAGCGGGGGACGAGATCCCCAAGCATGTCGCCGTGTTATCCCTCCGGGGGGGGGGGGGGGGGGGGGTTAAGTGGCTGTCGTCAACCCCCAGCCCCCAACAAGCCCCTATCGCCCCAATTGTACCACCCTAGGGTTCAAGACGAAAGAGATAATTTTTTGGTATGGTCTTTGGGATGTGTGCTAGACAAATCCAATTGTAGTTTTTGCAAAAGGACCACTCTGTTGTTTAGACCTCGCCATGCCTTCGGTCGGGCTGAACAAAGGTTGTCGCTAAAAAACAAGGCCCAAGCTTGCGCCGACCGTCGGGTTGAAAAATCAGGCCCAATTTTAGCTCAGAGAGAGAAAAGACCCAAATAACGGTGGGCCCTAGGAAGACCGCTGTTGTAGCCTGTTGATATGCAAAGCCTAAGCCTGGCCTGATGTCTAAATGTAGGCCCAAGCCCAACCTGGTGCAAGATTGGGCCGGGCTGCCCGTGGCTAGGTTTAGGTTGCGAGGAGATTGTGTTACACGCGGTCCGTGTGACGTCGGCACTGACAAGTGGCATGCCACGGTAGCGTGATTATGCCCACCCATTGCAAATTTGAGTTGTGTTCCCCATTCCCCTAGCCAAGTTCAATGATTTGCTGGCTGCATTTTTGAAGATGATGTATAAAATTATCTCCACCAAGTAGGAGTAGTATAAGACGTGGTGCGAGTTCAATACTCCTTCCGACCCAATCTTTCGCAAATACGAATGCATCTAGACATATTTTAATGCTAAATACATCCATATTTATGAAAAGTAATATGGGTCAGAGGAAGTACAAACTTCTACTCCCTCCGATCTTATATTTAGAAACAAATGTTTGTACAGTACTTATGTTAGGCGGTAGTGGTACTACCTCCGACCCATATTACTCTTCACTAATACAGATGTATTTATCACTAAAATGTGTCTAGATACATCTATATTAGCGAAGAGTATTATAGGTCGGAGGGAGTACTACAATTATCTTCTCTAGAAGAAACAAACAAGTTCACAAAAAATACCGAGATCTCAAAAATATCTGAAGATCTCACTCACAGGTCCACTGTCCTCAGCAACCAACAGGACGAAGCTACCTCACACATGCGAGAGATCGGCGACCCCCTCGACTCCCTCCCGGCGGGGATTCTCGCCGATGTCCTCGGCCGCGTCGCCGACACAGGGGACATCGCCGCGTGCCGCCTTGCCTCGCGCGCGCTCCTCGCCGCCTCCTTCTACTGCCCCCGGGTCCGCCTCAGCGCGGCCGCCCGCGCCCGCCGCCTCCGCCTCCGCGAGGGCGAGGGTGGGCATGGGGGGACCACCTTCCGCGCGGCCGCCGGTAACATTGCCTCGCTCCTCGGTCCGCACCTTCGCTCCCTGGCGCTTGACGCTTCCGAGGAGCAGGGTTTCCCCGGGGAGGACGGGGAGGGTGAGGGTGACGGCCTGCACCTCACCAGTGGGGAATCCGTGACTGCGTGGGCGGGCACTGCCGCAGGCCCTACTCTCCAAGAGGTGGATATCGCCGACTTCTCGTCGCCGCGCTGGCGGAAGGCGGAGGGTCTCCCTGTCATCTTCCATTTCTGTCAGTATCGTTTCTCAAAGCAGTAAATTTCAGCTAGATTCGAATTTTGAGCTCAGTTGACTATTTATATGCTGAATCATACTAAGAACTGAAATTAAAGTTAAATTTGTGATTCGTCCACGAATGCTTTCTATAGAAAATAAGGAAACTGAGTGAGAACATGTTGGAGAATTGATTTCTGTATAATAATAAACTGAGTTTCAGGCAGAGGTTCGTAGCTATTTTTTGATAGGTAGAGATAATGAGGCAAATGGAAACAGGAGAATTTATAGGCTTGTATAGTGTGCATTCAAGCACTTATCAGAAAGAATTAGTCAGTGGGTTTGCATATAAGGCAATTTGACAAAATCACACCCTCTTTGGAAATAGGCTGGCAATCAGTTGTTAAGCTCGCTGATCATAGATTTGAGTGGTGGGGGACTGTTAGTTTTCAGTTGTGGATGCTGCTTGATTTTACTATGATGCTGAAGTAAATTGCATCTGCGAAAATTTAACCTATTCATGTTCCTCTGCAGTTTTAATCAAAAAGGGACATTTGACCTTTCCATTAGCTAGAGTGGACAGTCGGACACACACGAGAACTTGTTAGTCTCATAACAGTATGAGAATACCAGTAGCTAAGCAAATGCATTTATTCCAGCATCTAGTGAATGATGATACATTCAGATATATATATATATATGTCATTTCCACAGTCGAGGACCACACCTGCCTTACTGAAATTCATACTCTATTTTATTCTACATATTTAACCGGTTAACACTACTTCTGATTAAATTTTGTCCATGCAGGTCATAATCTTATAAAATTGAGGCTGAGAAATGCATGGCTATCTGTTGATGGGCTCAAGATAATGCCAAATCTGACTCATCTGGCACTTGAGTTTATTAGATTAGATGACGAGGACCTCAGCACATTGAATGAGTGTTTCCCTTACCTTCTTAGTCTCAATCTTATTGGAGTTGGGGGCCCCAAGAACCCCAAGATTCACCTTCCTCAACTGAAGACTTGCCACTGGAGGGTATCGAATGCTCCAAGATCTTTAGCCATCCATGCCCCTAACTTGGTTTATCTTGATTTAAAGTGTGTTCGACCAGAAATCCTCATTTTAGATACCCCATCCGTTTCTACTTTGAAGCTCACCATAGATAAACTTGGTCCAGTTGTCCAAGTTGATGGCCTGGTGAATCTGACATATCTTCGGATAGAGTCATCAAATCTAAATTCCGTCTTGAAAGTGTTCATAGAAAATCGAGAAATCAGGACATTAGACCTTGAGCTACCTGCTTCTAAAAACCGTTATGAACTTTATGAAGCAGTGAGTCCAGAACTGTTCTCAAGAACCACCGAAGTCAAGTTGTCGCCAAGGTTTTCGCATGAACTGATGAGGCATATCGTGTTCTCGATGACTGCTTATGACTGCAGAAGCTGTTTGAAGAAACTTCTGGTTCATATGCCGCCATCGATCCGTACTGCTTGTCCGTTCATACCCTTGCTTAACAACTGTGCACCGTCATGCGAGGTGACTGTTCTTTTCCATTCTGATACCAGCTATGATGTTCGTCAAGCTACAGTATCAGTCTGGCCATTGGGGTTTCCAGACATCACATGGCAATGGGGTACTTGGCAGTAGAACAATTCTGCATAGATATTTCATTTGAACGCTAGCAAGAATCACTGAACTAGTAATACCGGTAGAAAAAAAAGGAAGTTGCACAACCTAATCAAGCTTTCCTATATATAGTCCAAGATCAGCAAAATCCTCCTGCTGCATCTGAAGGTCAAATTACAGAGGCTGGTCTAAATTCAAAGGAGGCTCAAGAAAGTCAAGTCAACGAGGATATTGGCACTGAGTGTTTATTCAGCCATGCCGTACAGCAGCAAACCCAGACAAGAAACGAACATCGACAACCCCAAGATGATATTGTGCATGTCTCTCCTGACCCTATTCAAGACCAATCTTCCAAATTCTTAAGAGACACATGTGCTATTGTCAGGGATGATCCTTCTCACAGAGAGAATATTGCTACTCCAACACCTGCTGATGCTAATCTCATTGGTGGATTATGCAAAAGAAGAAGTTTGGCAATCCTGCTTTGCAGGCCTTCATCCAACCCTATCCTTTAACGCCGACAGTCCTACGTTGACGATATTGCTATGATCCCCATGTCTGAGGCCGGCGACCCCCTCATGTACCTCCCACCGCTGATCCCCACCAATATCCTCAGCCGCGTCGGCGACATCACAGACATTGCAGCATGCATCCTTGCCTCGCGTGCACTCCTCGCTGCCGCCAAGCAGTGCCCCCGCATCCGTCTCGACGCTGCCACCTGCACATGACGCCTTCAGGAAGTTGGGGGTGGGATCAAGGGCACCGCCTTCTGCACACTCGCGGGAAACCTTGCTTTGTTCCTTGGGTCGCACCTCCGATCTTGCGGTTATTGCGTCTGAGGGGCAGGGTTGTGTAGATGATTCAATGTGGGTAGAGCAGGGGGGGTATGATGATGCTGATGATCAGCATGTCACCAGTTTAAAGTCCGTGATTGCGTGGGCTGCGACTGCCGCAGGACCTACCCTCCGGCCAGGAGGTGGAGATCGCTGACTTCTGGAGACAGTCGTGTTGGCGAAAGGCGGAGGCACTCCCTGTCATCTCCCACCTATGTCAGTGTCTCTCCCTCTTAAGTTTTGTATTCCTGGCAATATGTATGTTCTCCATGTTGAAAAAGTTGTTCCATTTCATGTAATGTATTATCCTGCTAGAGTTAGCTTGTCATGTAGCTTGTAATGTATTATCCTGCTAGAGTTACTCTTTGACGGTTAAATTATAATCTATAATGCTCTGAAAAACTGTGCCTTAACTATGTTGCTCTAGAAATCGATCTTTTATCTAAGTTTGTGTTTCCTTAATCAGCAATTAAAAAGATAAAACGTAAAGTGATTGAGAAAACAGAGAACAATTTCGATAATTTAATTTTGTAACTTATACTCCCTCCGTCCCAAAATGTAAGGCGTCTAAGCTTAGTCAAAAGTCAATATCTTTCAAGTTTATACACAAAAATATGAACATTTGCAATATCGGATAAACTCATTGAGAAAATATAATTTATGGTGAATCTATTGATATGAATTTAGAATTATAAATATTTATATTTTTCTGTATAAACTTGGGACGTTGACTTTTGACTAAGCTTAGGCACCTTACATTTTGGGACGGAGGGAGTATCAGTTTTGAATAAACTCAATTTTCACTAAAAAAACTCAATTTTGTGCTCAATCCTGACAACCGAGAGGTAGCTTTTCTAGGTACTTGGTAGCAATAATAATGCCATTAGGGGTTCGGTTTATGCAAAAAAGCTTGTTACCCATTGATTTGAAGTTTGGGGTCACTTGGATGTCAGTTGTAGATATTTCCGTTTTTAGAAGACGATGTAGATTTTGCTTTGTCTGAAACTTGAAGAGTAATTATTATTTTTTAGATAAGGAAGAGTGATATTTAGGTAGATTAGATTGCTTAAGATTGGCTTACTCTCCTCCTGGCAGGCGGCACCAGCGCACTTTAAATTGACAAGAGCTTTCTAAAATAAATAAATAAAACTCGATCAACTAAGGATTTGGCCCAGGTGGCATTTTGTTTAAGGTGAGGAAAACATGAGCAACCACCCTGTGGAGACCGAGCCTCAAACGCAAATGGCGGGGCCTGTGAGCACATCACCTTGCTGTAGCTTGCCACATCGCCACGGCCGGTCTCTTGAAAAGAACTTTTTCTGACCATTTCATTAACTCCATGAATGAAGACACAATAGTAGAACATGATGGGTCATAGTGCTATATATCAGATGAAACTTGAGATTACATACATGTGGAACCTCACTAAGTAAATGCTCTTGTTTCAAAATGTACCTACACCTTCCATACTGAGTTTATGGTCTATACAATTCCAGATATTTATCAGTTAACTTAACTCTGTTTGTGCTGATCTCATATTAAAATATTTCTGTGCAGGTCATAATCTTCTCAAACTGGGACTGAAAAATGCATGGCTGTCTGTTGATGGGCTCAAGATAATACCTAATCTTACCCATCTGACGCTTGAGTCAGTCTTGAGTGCATTAGAATCGAGGATGAGAACCTCAGCAGGTTGAATGAATGCTTTCCATGCCTCCAGATTCTTAATCTTATTAGAGTCGGAGAGCTGAAAGACCCCAGTATTCGCCTTTCTCAACTAAAGACTTTCTGCTGGGAGGTATCAACAAATGTTCCACGTTCTTTAGCTATCCATGCCCCTAACTTGGTTTATCTCGAGTTAAAGTGTGTTCGACCAGAAAATCCTCATTTTAGATACTCCTTCCCTGTCTACTCAGAAACTGACCATTGATAAACTTTGTCCAACCACCCAAGCTAATGGCCTAGTGAGTTTGAAAAATGTTCGGATTGAGTCATCGGGTCTAGATTCTCTCTTGCAGCTGTTTACAAGTGATCGAGACATCAGTAGTCTAGATCTTGAGCTACCAGATTCTGCAGACTACATGGACCTTTATGATGCGGTGAATCCAGACTATCTTGTTCAACTGTTTGCCAGGATCAATGAAGTGAAGCTGTCACCGAGATTTTCCTGTGAAGTGATGAAGCTCCTAATGCTGTGTACGGATAATGAATTTCCAAGCTGTTTGGAGAAACTTCTTGTTCATCTACCAGCATCAGACATTACTGACTGTCCATTTGTACCATTGCTCAGGAACAGCGCACCATTCTGTAAGGTGACTGTTCTTTTCCATGCTGATACCAGCGGCGCTGCTCGCCAAGCCGCAGCATTAGTTTGGCCACTAAGTTTTTCAGAGATGACATGACAATGGGGTACTTGGCAGTAATCCTGCATTGACACTACATTTTAAGACTGTCAAGAACCAGAGTCAGCAGTACCTGCGACACTTTTGTCAATGTAGCAGCGTCGTCAACAATGTCTGAAGCTGGCTGGTTTTCTATTTGGCACATTATTGACGGCCTGATGTATCCTCATGTACAGGGGCCTGTTTTATTCCGTAGCACTGTGCGCTAAATTTCCAAGATAAGTCTATGTAGTCTCAACTATCTTTGGTTATTTTACTAGATTATGTACATGTATGCTGTATGTTACCTGCTCTAGAATTTCTGCGTGCTAGCAAATGGTAGTACAAAGGCAGTGGTGAGTAAGCATGGTTTGTGCTAACAAAACCATACATGTTTGCACTTTGCATTCCCTGTCAACATTGTACACTGCATCTCTGTACATCTGAACCCCGTCTGCATGCTTAATCCTTAATCATCAACTTCACAACACCTACTTTTGAAAGATGAGGCCTATTTTCGGTATCTTTTTTCCCACAAAATTCTAGCTCTGGATCAGAAGCACCAGCTGCACCGGCATAAGCTCGGGCAGGAGCAGGAGCAGGAGCAGCAGTTCCACTGCCATTGAAAGCAGGAGCAACAGTTCCACTGCCATTGAAAGCAGCAGCAGCAGGTGGACCATGAGCAGGCGAACCAGCAGCAGCCGCAGCACTCCCCGCACCAGCACCACCCCGTCTTCCTCTTCCGCCGCTCCTCCTCCGTCGTCATTTCCTCGAACTGCGACTTGGGGTCCGACGGCGTCGGCGGCGCCTGCTCGTGTTCCTTCTGCAGCTGCTGGTAGCCGCCCATGCTCTCCTTCTTCCCCGGCGACGGATCGGCGAGTCTGCGGATAAGAAACGCAAAAGGTTTTGCACGTCGGGAATGGGTGGTATCAAGCACGATCGAGCGTGGTAAAAAATCGTGCCTGCGGCGGGGCGTACGTACATTGGGAAGGCGAAGGAGAAGTTGCTGGAGCTGCCCAAGGAGCCGCTCTCGTGGCGCCCGAAGGCCCTGGCCGCCTTGTTGGCCGATGCGCTCCCGTCGCTGGCGTCCGACACTGCGCTGCCGGGCACGGTGCCGCCGTGCTCTGACACCTCGGCGAGCGGCGGTAGCTTCCAGTCCGGCTCGGCGCTGGCGCCGGCTGCCATGGCCTCGTCGTAGAAGTAGTCGAAGTGGGACCTGCTGGGGGCGTAGAAGTCGTCGGACTGGCTATGGCTGGCGCCGTGGATGCTGAACAGCGACTCGTTGGACGCGATGCTCCAGTCCTGCTGCGAAGACGACGTCTTGGGCTGGAAGATGGACGCCGGGATCCTGTCCGGGTTGAAACCCTCCATCGTCGCCGCCGGTTTAGTCATCGTTTGGGATTCTGGCGCCACCGACACCGTGCCGCCGTCGGACAACAACGGGTCGTCCTCGACGGTCTTGGGCGGTGACGGCTCCGGCCACGACGCCCACTCGTCGGGTAGTTTTGCGTCCGTGCGGGCGCCGGCATTGGTATGGTCGCCGTCGTGGTCTGGCGCTTCCGCTACCAACGGGGTGCTCATCTCGGCAGCTTCGACATGGAAAACGCACCCTGCCGAGGACGCCCGCGACGACGAAGACGAAGAAGAAAACGACGATGATGACTTCCTGTCGGGATTTACAGCGGCCTCCTCCTCCGGCGCTTCCTCCGACGGTGGCATTTCTGGAGGAGGCTCGGGCAGCTCTGGTGACGACGGCTTGCCCGGAGAGGGCAGCGACGCCGGCGAGCCGGGCGACTGGGGCTCCATGAGCACGTCCTGCCGTGCCATGACGATTTTGCTAGTTAAGTTTCTCGATCGGCCTAAGCTTAAGCCAAACCAAATTTACAACAAAAATTCAAGACCTGGAGGAGAAGAGGAGCCCCAAATTCGTGATGGACGTAGTCGCATGCAGCCGTTTCGGCTAAAGAGAGGGCACTGCCGTCCTGTCCCAATTCGAGATGCTGCCTAAGCTATCTTTGGTTCGACTCGTGACACACTGCAAGAGGAAGCGCTAGGAGCCCGGGAAGCCACCCAATTCGGAGCACGAAAACGGACTAAATCAAGGCATAGTGGTGATTGGTGCGTGCGTGCGATGCGTACCCAATTTCAGAGTAGCAGCTAGTGAGATTCAGGGCACAAACTGCAAAGCTCAAGTGATGAACCATGTAGCACTATGGTATGCACAACATGGAAGAACTAGAAGGAACGTTTTTATAGAAAAAACAGCACGAAGCTGCAGCAAGACTTTAGGTACTTCTTTCAATTGTTTTAATTACATGTTTTTTAGAGAAAGTTTTAATTACATGCTGGGTGATAATTCTCTTCTCTTTGCCTTTCAATTGTTTTAATTACCTGCTGATAAATAACACATCTATCTATTGGGAGATTATCTTGCTATTAATTAGGAACTAGCATAGTGGCCCTCGCAAATGCGAGGGCATCATCTTTACTGCACTAGTAAGTGTGCACGTGCAATGCACGATACCATTCTTAGTTGATACAAATTTGACAAGAGTTTATAAATCGTATATTCAATCTTAAGTACTTTCTCCTAAACCACCTGCATTTGTGAGGCCTGATCCTTCCCATTCAGCATTTAACCAACTAACAATCTTACAAACTGGTCAGATCAGTAGTAAAAAACGTTTCGACCTAGGGCTCTGGCGGCGGCCAGGGCGACTAGGGTTTCCGGTTACTCCGTCGTCGGACTCTGCTCCGGCACGGAGTCTTACTCTTCCCCGATCCCGGTTCCTTTGATCCTCGGGTTAAAGGCAGCGGCTAGGGTTCCTCGAGTGTTCAATTCATCTTCGTCTCGCGTGGGAAGGACGAGGAGTTCCTGCAATGTCGAGCCCGGCGACTTCGCCGAACCAGGCGGCTGGATCAACAAGTAAGACACCTGAAACCATTGATGCCATGCTCTTGCGCCTTGGAATTGATGAGGAGGAGATTGATGACTTAGTGTTTGAGGAAGAGGAATCTGCTCCTAAGGAGGTAAAGTGGATGGCGTTGGCAAAGGTTCACACCACCAATTTCTTTAGCCCCCAGACCTTTGAACAGCATATGCGAGTTGCTTGGAGCCCGGCCAAGGAAATTCAGTTTCATCGAATCGAGGCGAATTTGTTCTCGGTCCAGTGCTTTTGCTTGGGAGATTGGCTGAAGGTTGAGGAAGGGGGTCCATGGCTATTTAGGCAAAACGCAGTCTGCATCAAAAAAATATGATGGCTTTGCTCCTCCAGAAATAGTGGACCTCAACTGCTTTGAAACTTGGATTCAGATCCATAAATTGCCAATCGGGTATAGAACCGTCCCTCTGATCAAAAACCTCACTGATAGAAAAGTAGGAAAAGCGATCAAGGTTGAGCTAGATGTGCATGGTGCTGGGAACTTTGTTCGGGTGAGGACTGTTCTGGACGCCAGGAAAGCCCTAGCTCGCTTCGTTGCGGTCTCGAGGTCTGGCCAGCGTGAATTCTACCAAGTGAAATATGAAAAACTTCCAAAATTCTGCGGTGCTTGTGGTTTCATGGGGCATACCCACCTGGAGTGTGGTACGGGTGAGCACGATGTCGATTCTCTTAAGTGGGGTGACTTTCTGAAAGCTGATTGGGATACATGGCATAGAAGGAATTTTGGTGGAAATCGGGGTGGTGGCAGCTCCGGTAACAGAGGTAGAGGAAGATAGACTGCTTTTGCTGGAAGGGGTCTAGATGCCTTTGGTCGAGGTCGGAATACTCAACCAAGCTGGCGATTTAATGCTCTACCAAATTTTGGTGGTCCCTTGAGAGATGAGCAAGAACTTGATGATACTGGCTCTAGTCCAGTTAAACTACCCAATATGGATCTCGAGAAAGATAGTCAGGAGGCTTTGGTAAAACGCAGGCTGAATATGGAAGCTCTGGATGGGAATGAGATGGTGGGCGAGGATGCTAATATCGCCGACCCGAATGCTATGCGAGTTGATGGTGAGATTGTCCCCTATGAGTCGCTTGGGGATGATGGTACGATTGCTAGGAAAAAGCACTCAAAGAAGGACGGAGCTAACTCCACTTCAGAAGGATCGGCGGCCTCCCAAGGGGATGTCGTCCGGTCACAGTGAAAATATTATCTGCGAACTGTCAGGGTTTGGGTAATCGCCCGACAGTTCGCTCGCTTTTGCAGGTACAAAAGCAAAGTAACCCCAATGTGATGTTTTTGTCGGAGACTCACCTCGATACTTATCCGGCTGAATGTTTGCGGAAGAGGCTAAAGATGGACTTTAAAATTGCTAACCCCTCGAGTTCTAGGAGTGGAGGTGTTTTGTTACTCTGGAAAAGAGAGATCAGTATCCAACAGTTGTTTTCAGCTCCGAATTACATAGATGTTACTATTCATGAAAGACCAGATAAAATTTGGAGATTAACTGGTGTCTATGGAGAGCCCCGTTGGGAAGATAAGTACAAGACTTGGGATAGAATTCGAGAGCTCCACTCGCAACACAATCTTCCGTGGGTTCTTATTGGTGACTTCAATGAAATTCTTTTTTCTCATGAAAAAGAAGGAGGTAACCCTCGCCCCCTTAATTTTATGCAAGCTTTTAGAGATGTTTTAACTGATTGCAATCTTGATGATTTGGGTTTTGTTGGTGATCCTTTTACATGGAGACGAGGTCGAATCTGAGAACGTCTGGATAGGGCCATTGCCAATCCAGAGTGGCTTATTATGCACCCAGAGGCGACGGTGCAACACTTGGAAAGTATGCGCTCGGACCACCGACCTATCTTGCTTGAAACAGAACGACCCATTGCTTCAGGGGGCAGTGGGTCAAAGAAATTTGAGGCAAAGTGGCTAAAAGAGGACTCGTTTCGAGAGGTCGTTGAGGAAGCTTGGGCCAAAGCGAATGTCAAAGTTACTGAAGGTGGCGTGCTAGCTAGACTGTCCCACATGCATTCCTCGCTGCATGCATGGGATAGGGATATTTTGCAGAAGCCGAAGCGTCGGCTACGAACAGCCCAAAGAAAGCTAGAGAGAGCTATGGCGGGGCCTCTTTCGGAGGAGAATGAGGTGATCGCGAGAGAACAAGCAGCTCTGATTGAGTTATTTCTGGAACAGGACGAGGTCCATTGGATGCAGAGATCAAGAGCGAATTGGTTACAACACGGCGATCGAAACACGGCTTTCTTTCATCAGTTTGCTTCTGCGAGAAGAAAGAAGAACCTTATAAAAAAACTAAAATATGGCGAGGATTGGGTGGAGGGTACTAGTGCTCTAAAGCCCATTATTCTCGAGTACTTCTCTGGTTTATTCACTTCTGAGGTGAATGCGGTCGACCCAGCGGTGATGGAGAAGGTTCATAGAAAGGTTACTGCTGAGATGAATGAAAAACTGTTGGCTCCATTTTCAGCGGAGGACGTTAAAAAAGCTGCTTTTAGTATTGGCGATCTTAAGGCGCCAGGGCCTGATGGTATTCATGCAATTTTTTATAAACGTTTCTGGAGTCTTTGTGGCGAGGATATTACTAATGAAGTTCTTCAAGCTATGAATACAGGGATTATTCCAGAAGGCTGGAATGACACGACGGTGGTGTTGATTCCGAAAATTGACTGCCCTGAATCTGTTACTCAATACCGTCCGATCAGCTTATGTAATGTTATCTACAAGATAATCTCAATTCCAGAAGTTATTTCTCCCATGCAAAGCGCCTTTGTCCCGGGGCGTCTTATTACTGACAATGTACTTCTGGCCTATGAGAGTATCCATGCTATCAAAAATAAAAGAGCTGGATTGACAGGTGCCTGTGCGGTAAAATTGGATATGCATATGGCCTATGATAGGGTGGAATGGATTTTTCTGGAAAATATGATGAGGCGTTTGGGCTTTGAGGAAAGATGGATTTCTTTAATGATGGCATGTGTGAGTTCGGTGAGATATCAAGTTAGGTTCAGTTCTGACGAAACTGACATGTTTACTCCTACAAGAGGTCTTCGTCAGGGGGATCCCCTCTCCCCGTATTTGTTCCTTCTGTGTGCTGAGGGTTTATCCAGTCTATTGTTGTTTGAAGAAGAAGTTGGTGGCATTGCTGGGGTAAGAGTGTGCAGAAATGCACCATCAGTCTCTCATCTACTTTTTGCTGATGATTCTCTTATTCTCATGAAAGCGGATACGAATAATGCAACTTCCCTACAACAAGTTCTGGATACTTACTATGCAAATTCAGGTCAAATGGTGAGTTTGGCGAAATCGAGTATTTTCTTCTCTCCCAATACTAATGTTCTTGCTAGAGCAGAAATTTGTGAAGCTCTCCATATTACTACTGAAGCTATATCTGATAAATATCTGGGTCTGCCAGCTCTGGTGGGTGCGGATAGAAGTGACTGCTTTGAACACTTCATTGAGAGAATTATTCAACGGATAAATGGTTGGAAGGAAAAGCAACTCTCTATTGGTGGCAAGGAAATCCTTTTAAAGGCTATCGCGCAAGCGATCCCAGTTTATGCTATGTCGGTCTTCCTCATACCGAAAGGGATTTGCAAAATAATGATGGATGCTATATCAAGCTTCTGGTGGGGGGATGATGAAAACAGCAATAAGATGCACTGGCATGCTTGGTGGAAGTTATGTTACCCGAAATGTGATGGAGGTATGGGTTTTAGAGATTTCCACTCTTTTAATCTTGTTATGTTGGCTAAACAGGTTTGGAGACTTGCCACCGATCAAGGTTCTCTTTGTGCTACGGTGCTAAGGGTGAAATACTATCCTCATGGAGATGTCTTAAAGGCTGGCCCTAAAGCTGGTTCATCTTTCACTTGGCAAAGTATTGTGGCTGGAATTGCTACGTTCAAACGTGGGCACATTTGGAGAGTTGGCACCGGGGACAAGATTAATATCTATACTGACCCTTGGATTCCGTCTAGCTGGAATAGAATGGTTATTTCTCCACGTGGGAATGCAGTTTATTCGAAAGTTTCTGATCTAATCAGTCCGATCACAGGTACTTGGGACGTCGAACTTCTTGAAACTCTCTTTCTACCTGTTGATGTTCAGCGCATATTGGAGATTCCGTTAAATAATCAAGGGTTTGATGATTTCATTGCTTGGCATTACAATAAGAATGGGAAATATTCTGTCCGCTCTGGTTACCATCTCCAATGGAAACATGCCTTTGGGAGTAGGGCTGGCCAGCTTGCTCTCCCTGGAAGCTCTGCGACAAATCCAGTGTGGAAGGTTCTCTAGAAGCTTAAAATCCCAAGCAAATGCAAGATCTTCGTTTGGCGTGCTCTCCATGGTATCGTCCCTCTCCGATCAATTCTTGTCAATCGCCATATTGGAACAAGTGGAGAATGCCCTGTTTGTCACCTTGGCCCGGAGGATGTGCGCCATCTGCTTTTTCAGTGCGCAACGGCTAGAGACTTATGGAGAGAATTGGGTATTCTGGATGTTATCAATGAAGCTATAAACATTGACCTATCGGGCTCGGCTATCCTGGAGTTTCTCTTAAGAGACCATGCTAAGGCACTCCCTGGATTTGATATCGAAGTGAAGGAGACCATTGGCGTTGCTTGTTGGTATCTTTGGTGGATTAGGCGCCAGCGCACTCATGATGAATCGGTTCCTCCCCTTTCTAAGTGCAAAATGTCGATCTTATCAATCGTCGCAAACGCAGCAAAGGTTAACTCAAAAGGTGGAGTCGCTCGACAACGATGGTGCAAACCTGACCCTAGAAGCTTGAAGATTAATGTGGATGGCTCTTTTCACAGTGATTCACGTGCTGGATCGATTGGAGCAGTGGTTTGAGACTATAAGGGAGAATTCATTGCAGCTTCTACTATTTTTCTTCCTCATGTTCTCTCCCCGGCAGTGGCAGAGGTTATGGCAATGAGAGAGGGGCTTTCTCTCGCAAATCGCATGGGATGCACAAACGTGATCATGGAATCCGATTCGTCTGAAACAGTTGATGCTTGTAATGGAACTGAAGCTTGGTGGGGGGAATCTGCGGCTATTCTTGCGGACTGTGTTGATCTAGCTTCGCTACTCAACTTATTATCTTTTCAGTACTGCCCACGTGAAGCTAATGAAGTTGCTCATGATCTAGCTAGGGATAGCTTTATGTGTAAGAGTTCTAGTAATTGGGTCGATGAATCTCCTAACTTTATTATCTGTAAACTCCTAAACGATGTAACCATACTGTGATAAAAGCAGCAAGTTTCAGACGCACTCTTTTCCTTACCAGGGTACCTAAGGGGACTGGAAGGTTTTTAATGAGGCGGCTTGCTAGCTTAATATAGTTGTTTTTTACCTTAAAAAAAACAATCTTACAAACTGAACGGATGAAGTGTCTCTTACTCAAAATCATTGCTTTGCCCAACTAAAAGGAAAAAAAATGACTTGTTGTCGTGCAAGCCAACTTCATAATTAATAGAAATAGTGCAAAACATTTTTCAAGCACAGAATATTTAGAATTTGTCGAAACTTGGATAACCATCAAATTTTGTACTTGAATCCATGTAAACAACAACATAAAATAGTTCTAGTACCTTACAAAAGCAAGTTGTGAAAAAAAATCTTGCCATACTACTAACAATCAAACACCAACAGTCAACTCCATAGGTTCATATTTTCAATGAATAACTGGGCAGAGAAGTTTTAAGCTTGCAAAATCTTCATCATTGAGAATATGTAGATGTATCCAGTGTATATCAAGTGTCACCCCCTGGACTCGTCACCCTATAGCTTCAGAGAAACCTCTAGATCCACTTGTCCACCAGTATCCGTGGTGAGAGCGTCATCCCCAGAATTCAGCCCCTGGCAAATCTGGATATCTCAAAAGAGAAAAAAAAAGACACTCCACTCTCAAAACCTCGATGACTAACTCTGTTGTCGGTGGCTTTGCTCTACTGAATACTTGGATATCCGATTTTTTGTGACAGTGGGTCTATCTATTTAGGCTGGAACTCAACCTGAAATTGTTGGGGATTACACAGTTTGTAAGCATACTTTTCGTAAGAGGACAAGCTAAAGCACTAATGGATCCAGTTGTTATATACATAATATTGCAGTCTGCAGTATATCGAAAGAAAAGCTTCAATTAAAAGTTTAAAACAGAAAAAAAAATCAATGTATACTCAACATTTTCTCTGAATCTACCAATTGCACCACACACTAATTTATTCACAAACACCAGCTCATGAGATGAGATCAAACCTGCACAAGGTGGCCACAAAGTCTTTGTAAGCAGCTCTCGGAGATGGTTGAGAATCGAAGTGCTTCCTGTGCATATGTCCCAGAAGAAAACCTCGTCGAGAAATGACAAAGCAACCATCAAACAAATGCTATTTTTGGTGAGTGCCTGTATTACCTGCCACATTCCAGGTGCTGAACCATCCACAATCTTGTCCTTCAGTTCAACATCTTTCATTTAGATTCACGCCCTCTGCCTAAGTTCTGAAACAACTAATAGCTTAGAAAGCTATCCTACTTCGTGTTCAATCTAGATGCTGCACAAAAGTAGTCCAGGAATGTAGTAGTCAATTTAAATCGGGAAATGCGATTCGGCACCCGTGTCCAGATGCTCCCGCTGCTTTCACCAATCCGGTGCGTCCAGGTCAATGAGCGCTCTCGTATATGCTTGTGTATATGGGCCTGGCTTTAGATTATTGAACAGTGTCCAACAACCAGCCCTGCATGAAATTATGATGAGACTGCCGTTTATGGTTTGTCGGTACAAATGTAGCCCAAACGATCTGGACCAATGGTTTCCAGACTACATGTAGCGAGGCCCAACAACTTTTGACTACGCAACACGCGACACCGAAAATAAGCCCCAGGTGTCGACCACCCACCATCAGTATCTCCCTACAAACGAGTTCCTCCGTCGCCGCTGCCGCTATCTCAATCCAGATGCACTCTGCATCCATGGCTTTCTCGTGCTCGTCTCATGATGGTTCCCAAGACAATGTTCTTCCCTGAGCAAAACAAGGAATCGTGGGCAGCATCGATGAAGCGCCCGGTGGGGCAAACCAAAATTTGGGAGAGTAGGCACCCAATGTACCCCCGGCGTCCCGAGCGGTGGGTCTGCGAGGTGCACGTCCGCGGCAAGCGTTGCGCCAGGCTCTGGCTCGGAACGTACGCCGCCATGCTCGCGCTCGCCGGCCGCTCCGCCACATGTCTCAACTTCGCTGACTCCGCTAAGCTACTCGCCGTGCCGTGTTCCATCGTCGGCCTCGCCGACGTCCGCCATGCAGCGGTCGATGCCGTCGACTGTCGAGGACTTCCAGCGCTGGGGGTCGGCAGTGTCTCTCCCGCCACCGAGGAGCCCACCTTTATCGATTCTTCTGCTACATCGTTGTCTGACAGTGCCGGCTCGCCGGAGAGGTCGAACCCTTCCGCCCATGGAGAGCTTGATGACAACGATATGTTCAGGCTTCTATTGTTCCCTGAAATTGACTTGGGCTCGTACTACATGAGCCGCCGTAGGGCCAATACCAACGGCTCGTCTTGAGAGAAGGGTGACTATGGCGACAGAGTAGCCGATTGGTCGTTGTGGAGCTTCTAGCTACTGTCAATTTTTTGTTCCCCAGCTGATTCTACTCTGTTTTGACTCTCTAGTTGTTCTTTTCCTTTGCAATGTTCTTGAGCGCATGGGGCTTGAGCTCATGGCAGCGAAGCAAACGGGTGTGCTCGAAGTTCCCCAACTGATAAGTGAATTCTCTCCGAACATGACCATGATGTCAGCACACACCACATCACGATGGTGCTCTAGCATAATTTTATATGTGGCTCAAAGCTGGTCGGCGTGGCAAGACCAGACACCTAGTCCGCACAAAAGCGATACATGTACGAGCGGTACAGTTTATGGCAAGCAAAAGGTACCACCGGTACAAGTTAAACATGTCAATCGCACCGACGGGAATCTCTCATAGGCCTATACGGTACACTGACGTATCCAACATTTTTAATGCCAGCTGAAATACAACAGCACAGCTCCCAACACACCAAAGGACCAATGAACGTGCGGGAGTAGATGAACCCGGGTGCCAAAACGGCATCCATTTAAATCTATGTAGTGAGCCAAACAAGGAAACTTCTTCAGATGTACCTCTTTGGTTCCTTATTTAACCGATATGAATCATAGAGGCTCCACATAGTTCTTTTCTTCAGATGTATGACTGCTACATTCTAAAAAAATCGTACTACTACTACTACACATTTAAGATATATGTGGCCAAACCGAGCCTCTATTTCTCCTTATTTTATTTCAAAGGATTTTTTTAATCATTGAGAAAATGCGTCAAATTGTCAGGAAACCAAACTAAAACTGAATCATCAAAGAAAGTATTGGCAGTCCCTGCCAACAAATAAAAACTATCATCTATGATTCATTATATTCAACCGCCATAATAGGTGAAGGTCAAGCTTACACATACTGCCAGTCAAGACATCCACGTAGACATTCATGCATCATCAAGTATCACTAAGAGACGAACATAGGGGATTAAGGTAGAAGAATACTAATAGCATGAGAGTTGCAGGGACCGGAGTTGCCTTGCTAATGGAGCACCACAGCCATCCAGATCGTACCTGTAGATAGGTTGTGGTGGTGACTGGTGAGGAGCTGGACTGATTCCGTCTCCGTAATGGGCATCAGAACCCAGCGTCGTAGTGCCTAAGCCCAACCTGGTCGACTCCCCTGGATCGGGAGGACGGCGACACCAAGATGGAGGAGGAGGAGAAACGCATGGCGGGTATGGCGGCGAGATTAGGTGGGGGAAAAACCTCACAGATCCGGGCCTCTATCGAGCTCGGGGCGCTCCAACACGGCCAACCCGCGCCCTCCGTGGCTAGATTGGGCCGAGGTCACCGCCGCCTCGCCGGCTGTCGGGGAGACCATGGACTCGAGCTCGGACGCGGCGATGTCCACCCGTGGCCGGCCTCCATGCATTCGCAGGCGAGCGGCGTCCGTGCATTCGCGGGCTGGCGGCGTCCATGCATTCGCGGGCGAGCGGCGTCGACTTCCGGCGGCTGGCAGAGGACATCCAGGAGACAGGGAGGCCGGCCACGAAAGCAGGGCATATGGGTCTGTCCGTGCGGGATTAAAGCATCAGCGTGTATTGAGGGGGGAGGGAGGGGAGAACAAATGATTCTTGATCGTTGGATGAAGAGATATGTATGGTTGAGATCTTATTTTCTAGCTAAATTTGTGTTTTTATAAGAAGTAGAGATAGAGATAGAGATAGAGATAGTAGAGATATAAGTAGTAGAGATAGAGAAGAGATGTATTGAGGGGGGAGGGAGGAGAGAACAAATGATTCTTAATCGTTGGATGAAGAGATATGTATGGTCGAGATCTTATTTCCTAGCCAAGTTTATGTCTTTATAAGTAGTAGAGATAGAGATTGAAAGTATTTGCAATAAATTTAAGTTTTCATATATTTTCATGCTAGCGGATTGAACATTAACACTTTGATTCTATAGCCGCGGTCTATAACTAACATAAATCTGCTGACTAATTATAGTTGCGTCATTTGTAAAATCAACATTTAGAACAATGACTTATTGTATTGCCATTAGCACATGATATTTGTAACTCAAATAAGAGCATCAAATCTCTTGGTTTAGCTAGTCTATAAGTGGGCATTATACCTATAAACAGAGATAAAATTAGAATTAGGGTTAATATCAACACATGGTGCAGTGAAATAAAATGTGCACCAGATGATTTTTTTAGAACACAATACAACTTTACTCAGATGCTCATAAACACACACACGTACACTCACCTCTATGAATGCACGCACGCAGACACTACCCCTATGAGCACCTCCAAAGGACCTAGTCGATAGATCTTGAGGTTAATGAAGTCACCACAGACGCCTCGCTGTTGGCAGACACGTCACCTACCACGCACGTACACTCACCCCTAAGAATGCACGCACGCAGACCCTACCCCTATAAGTGCCTCCAAAGGACCGAGCCAGCAGATCTTGAGGTTAACGAAGTCACCACAGGCGCCTAGCAGGCACGTCGCCTACCACTGAAAAATAGCGTCAGGTAATCCTAGAATAAATTCAGGTAAATGCAAACGCCCATGCTAAGTCTAGGACTTGAACCTCGATGAGTTGGTTCCACCACAGGGAACCCAACCATCAGAGCCATGCTCCGTTTGCTCCACCACATGAATTGGTAGATGTGTTTATGTACAATCATGAAGATTAATCAGCTATAATTAACTAAATATAATGTTTCTAGGTATACCATATTAAGGACACCAATTTGGCATTGACGTTCGCTCCCAGGCGCCGTAGCACGACTTCGACTTAGGCAAGAGTTGCCAGGGGATGGTTAGGTGTGGGCCCGACAACTTTGCCACATGGCATTTTTTCATATATGACATCCACCATAGTCCATACGCTATAAATTTGACGGCTCTAGATGCGTCTGCTAAGTAAAATTCCCCAGATTATTGTATGTGATTTGCATTACCTTATATCTTGTAGCCTCATTTTATCTTCTTTATTTTAATACAGAGTACGCCCCATGTGCTATGAACATATATAAGGATATAAGTTAAGATGAAAATATCATGATACTTCCCAGAAGTGTAGCCTTCGTAAATGCGATGGCATCATCCTTATCATGTCAAAATTACTATACAATTACCCGTAGTTTTAAAGATATTCACATTACCTTATATACAGTTTCATAGTCCACGTAAATACAAAGATAGGTGTGTTACGATTTCTATTCGAAGATTGTAAATTATTAGTTTGAACCACTTGAGTAAGGTTCGTAACAACGTATAATGTAATCATATTTTAGTGATCAGTCTATATTGTGCAGCCTATTTGTTTTTTAAACAGAGAGAGCGAATCAATTTTTGTAGCCTCATGATAAGTAAGTGAATAATTCAACATGGATCATATCAACTTTTCTAGAAATTCTTACCATTGAGATATTAATTTTGTATATTCTAGCCGCATTATATATTCTGACTAAAATACATACTTCCTCTGTCCATTTTTATAAGACCTTGTAGGAAGTAGACTAGATACAAACCAAAATATATGTATATAGACAGGTTTTATGTGTAAGTTCAGTCATTTTAATTTGTATCTAGACTATATTAAAATCTCTACAAGGTTTTATAAAAGTGGATGGAGGGTGTACATTTTTTACTGCTAAATTGCTGTCAAACAATAGCTCTATGTTCGGATTGGAATCCTAACCGGAAGCTAATTGCATTTTATTCTTCCACACACAGTAAACGTGATACGTGATGATATTTAGAATCCTCCAAAAGCTAAATGTATTTTTCCTTGAACATACAGTACACGTGATGATGCTTTCCTATTGAACTTACGAAATTTATGCAGGGCCTTTTGCCAGGTTTAATCTTAATTAGTGGGATAATTTCGGTTGATCTTCTCATGCATGTACCTAGTGTGGCTAGGTCTACATAGAAAAGAAAATAGAGTTTATGACAAATACAACTAATCATGTACACGTGGTGCCTCTGTTTTTTTCTTGAGAAAAGCCACATTTCTTTCCTAGGCAAAGTGTGTGTCAAATCTATAGTGTCTTTTTTTTACGAAAGCCTGGGACACTTTTTATTTTTTCTTTTCTAGGCAACGTGCGTGTTAAACATGACACTATATCCACAAATATAAGCTCGTACATGTTACATAAAGTCTTTAAATCTTGTCCTAAAAAGAAATCATTGTTTCGACGAACGCTCTTAGGCATATGATGTTTGACTGTCAAGGTTACCCCAAAGCTATCAAGTATGTTAGATACCACCCATCTAGATGACAAGGAGGCGCGTGCCACATTTGATGGTCAACATCTATTTGTCATTTAGTTGGTGATGTGTCAAAAGTGGGTTTAGATAAGGACAACTTAGTTTTGTAGATGAACAGAAAGCATCCAGTCGGAAATCTAAAGCCTCTTCCTCAAAAAAGTGTTTGAAGTCATGAAAAAGGCGAAAGTGATCTTGGTGATTTGGCTAAAAATTTAGACAATGTTGATTAGGATCATAATTTGAATTTTGTGGCTATTTTGGAAATAGGTAGACGAGAATTCTTGGTGATTCTTCTTAACCGCCTTTCGGGTGGTCTAAACTTTACTCGGTTCTCTTGCCCGCCATGTGGCAGTCTTAGGGCCTACTACTTGGCATTCAAACAGACTTCATAGATGTATTGGCTAGTTCAGACAGAGAGTATCTCATTAAACACCATATCCATAACAAGGTCATTAATTTTGCATGGAGTCTTGTCGTCGTGTATGGAGCAGCCCAGAAGAACAAAGAGCTGATTTTTCTCTATGGATTGGTTAATCTGGCAAAGGACCCTATCTCATAGGTGGGATTTCAATTTGCTAAGATTACAACACGACAAAAGAAAAGGTAGGGTCGACAATCATTGACCTTTTGTTATCGCCACATTTTGGCCAAATGAGGAGATGGGCCGTAATCAAGATGGGCTTGGAGGCTGGATCGGCCTTGCGCGTGGATTTGGGCTAATTGCCCGTGTATCTGTATATTATGATAGATTACGTTTCGGTTTAAACAAGAGATAGAGTTGTTAGGTTTATTCCAAAGATAGAAAGTCTCCGGACTATAAATGTGTACCTAGGGTTATTGAGAAAAGAGGACGATCACGTTCACAACAAACACAATCTCGGCGCATCGCCACCCCTTGTTTCGAGGGTTTCTTTCAGGTAAGCGTCGTGCTGCCTAGATCGCATCTCGCGATCTAGGCAGCATCTGCTTATGTGTTATTTGGTGTTGCTCGTACTGAAGCCTTGTTGATGGCGAGTAATACTGTTATCATAGATCTGTTTGGGCTAGCATCGGTGCTTTTGGTTATGTTTGCTTAATCATGCTGCCCCTAGAGATCTCGCTGCCTTTGCATCTATTTTTGGGTGTAAGGGCAGCATCTTGCTTGATCTTTATTCAGTCGATTCAATCTGTCATAGTTGTTCCTTGTTCTCCAAGGATTAGTTTGATATCCGCATGGTTAGGCCTCACAAACGGGTTGAACGATCCAGTAGTACGTAAGGATATGGTTTGCCAATTCGAGAGGAGTTGTTCCGGGAATTGACTCTACGTTGGTTTTTTGGCCTCCTCTAGGGTTAGTTTTCTGTTATCTTTCGTATCTACCAGGCTCAATTACGTGTGGGATGTTCCAATTATGTGGTGAAAGCGTTAAACTGTCGTAGATCGATTTGACTTGTATTGATAAAGCAAAACCCCATATTATCGTAGATCCAATGCAGATCCATGGGACAATCGGCTACATGAGCCGATTCACAGGGAAACCTGAGAGCCGATCGAGGCTCGTATTTAATGTTTACGTGTCTGCCATGCAGGAAACTAATCGAAGCAATCCATCACCTTCCTGATCAGGTATAGGTCAAGTGGCACGCCCTTGCATCAGCCAGGACGTGTGCCGGAGTTTTGCGGGCCATTGCCCGAGGGACCAGGGCCCACCAGCAGTTCTGGGAGCCTCCCGGCTCTTCGTGTTGCTCGTCGCTGCTCGCCGGTGGGTTTTGACAGGCAACACATTCTGGCACGCCCGGTGGGACACTCAACAACATCTGCATCAACATCTGATGCTGCGATGGGGGACAGACCAATCACGTACGACGATCTGCCTGATGAGCACAAGAAGAGGTATGATGATATCAAAGCTCTCTTCGAAGCCGATCTCATCGGCTCTTTTGAGAGGACCCGTAAGCATGGCATCAGGTGGAAAGGGTTCTCACCCGAAGGCGCTCTCGATGAGGTGGATCTGTCTGTTCCTTCAGAGGATCACACCAGGGCTCTGCGACAGGAAGTCAATTACATGGTGGCTCATTCTCTTCACCGCCATTCTGAGAGCCTGGTGAACGCTTTCGAGCGCGTCGCGGTTCGCGTGGTTCAGGAGATCATGAAACATCAGTACTCTCCGTCGGGGCCTACCCTAGGGACTCACCAGGGAGAAAGACCGCTCCAGACCAGGCCACAGCTACCATTCACCCTTGCAACTCCGGAGCCACCGGGGTCACCGGCGTACGTCGTCTACAAGATTGGAGGTGATCCTGGCGATTACCAATTCCTGTTTGAACCACCTAAAGAAATCCCACATGGATATGTGTGCACATACGTGCCGGACTGCAACAGCCTGACGCGCACAAACCAGATTGCAACCGCAGGGATTGCTGGGGCAGGTGTTTCTGGAGGAGGAATTTCGGGAGCAGGGATGTCCGGGATGGACGCTGATAAACAGGCGTGGCTAGCTAAGTATGCCACCGGAACGAGTCATGAGAATTTAGCCCCTGCAGCTCAAACGGTGGAGCAAATCAGTACCATCTTGAGAGACCAGTTCGGCTTCGTGCCGAAGAGGAGAACAATCGGCTATTCCAAGCCGTACCCCAACGAGTATGATCTGATTCCGCTTCCACCCAAGTATCGGCTCCCTGAGTTCTCAAAATTTAATGGTTCAGAAGGGTCTAGCTCGATCGAGCACGTGAGCCGATATTTGGCACAGTTAGGCATGATTTCAGCATCGGATCAGTTACGCGTAAGGTTCTTTGCGCAATCTCTGACAGGACCAGCTTTTGGGTGGTACACCTCATTGCCACCAGATTCGATCCGGACCTGGAAGCAGCTGGAAGAACAGTTCCATATTCAGTATCATTCAGAAGCTACCGAGGCTGGCATTGCCGATCTGGCGCAGGTGCGGCAGAAGCGGGGAGAAACGGTAGCCGAGTATATTCAGCGTTTCAGGACTGTCAAGAACCGATGTTATTCGGCTCGTTTAACTGAGAAAGAAGCAGTCGAGCTGGCCGTGTTGGGTCTCTCAGCACCGATCAAGGATCTGGCTTTCCAAGTAGAATACAATTCACTGGCGCACATGGTCCAGAAACTGACAATGTATGAGCAGCGCCACCCTGAGTTGTACCAAGACAAGTTCAAACGTCCGATAGGCCTGGTCGATACAGAAGAAGAGGAACTTGTAGAAGACCAGGAGATAGCCGTGGCTGAATGGGCTCGGGGAGCAGATCCTGTGTCCTGCAAATGGGTGAAACAGCAAGGGCCTGCAAAAGGGTTCGGCTTCGATGTAAGCAAAGCTGAGCAGATATTCGATTTACTGCTGAAGGAAAAGCAGCTGAAGTTACCCGAAGGCCATAAAATCCCTACGGCGCAAGAGATGAACGGGAGATCATACTGCAAGTGGCATCACTCGTTCACCCACACCACCAATGATTGCAAAGAGCTACGTCGGCAGATCCAAACGGCAATAGAACAGGGCCGTCTGATCCTTGGGCAGTTCGCCATGAAAGTGGACACAAACCCGTTTCCTGGCATCAACATGGTAGAGCACAGCCACTCCACGAGGCGTCAGCTAGATTTCTCGTTCGATATTAACATGGCAGGGCCTGTGTACCACCAGGGCAAGTATAAGGAGGAAAGCGGCCACTCCCGGGGCAAAGAAAAGGAAGAGGCCGGTCCACGCGACCGGCCCCGTTATGACGATAGGCGGTATATAACCGAGGAACAAGTGAGAAGCGTGCGATATCAGAAGCCACACTCCACGCATCTCCTTAACAAGTATGAGCGTCAGTATGACCGACGGCGGCAGTACGACAGAGATGATGAAAGAGATCGTCGGACCGACGCATACGATGGGAGATACCGTCGGCATGATAGAGATGATGAAGGATATGAGCACCGCGCTAGGGGAAGGTCAAAGGAAAAGGAAGGCGTGGATAAACATTGGGATTGTCCTTTCTTCAAGTACTGTTGGGATGCGGGAATGAGCCGATTGCCTACAGTCGACAACTGCCCGGAATGTGGACAACAGAAGGATGACACAGGTCCAGTTTCAGTGTTCAAGCGTCTAGGGCCTCTCCGGCCTCAGAACAGACAAGAGGAGTCATCTCGAGCAAAAGATCTCGAGGAGTCAGAGGATGAAGAAGAAGATAGATATCACCGGCCAAGGTGGTGTCCCGATGGACTCAGACACACCCGAAAGCGTAGAGTTCAGCGGCTACGTAGCTTGGAGGAAGCCGAAGCGCAGTACCTCCACACTTTAAGGAAAGCCCGGCCTGATCTGGCCGTGAAAATTCAGCAAACCTTGGAGACGGAGGCCCGTCCAAAAAAGAAAGAGTGGCGCCCCAAACCAGTAAAAGCCGATGCGAAGACATCGGCTGGCACAAACATGGTGTTCATACTTCCGTCAGAGTTTTGCGCTCCAAGAACCGAAGAACTACCAGTGGCACAGTTTGACTGCGGCCCACGGCCGGTTATCTTTGAAAAGCCACGAGAGAAGGGCTACAAACATCTGAAAGCCCTGTACCTGAGAGGTTATATCAATGGGCAGCCTGTCCGCAAGATGTTGGTTGACACCGGAGCGGCAGTCAATATAATGCCATACTCCATGCTGCGGCGTTTGGGCCGCTCCACTGCAGATCTGATCAAAACCAACGTCACGCTAAGCGACTTCAACGGCCAAGCTTCAGAAACGCAAGGCGTTCTGAACATGGATCTGACCGTGGGTAGAAAAACCATCCCTACGTCGTTCTTCATTGTTGACAGCAAAAGCACCTACGCTGTCTTGCTGGGAAGGGATTGGATTCACGCTAACTGCTGCATTCCATCCACGATGCACCAATGCCTGATACAGTGGGATGGAGATGAAGTGGAGGTCATTCATGCAGATGATTCGATCGAGATCTCAATAGCTGGCATGAACATTTGGGACGCAGAAGACCAAGAGCCGATCTCTGGAGTCAGTCTAGACGGCTGTGAGCGCATTGAAGCTACAAAAAACGGGGTGAGGCTGGTCTTATCCACTGGCCTGACAGAGTAGCAAAGCCCACGATTGTGCGTGGTAAGGCCGATCCCTGCGATCGGCCACAAAAAATAAAAAGCAGTGATCTTACGACAAGCATGTCATGTAGTCGTAGTAGGGAGATTCCCTACCATTGTAGAGCACAAATAAGTTGTAAACCTTCCTTGAGTAATGCAATCAAAAAGGGGGCCGATTTCGGCAATCGGCCCAAATTATCTTTGTTATCCTCACCAAACTGTTGGCCTGTGTTCAACATCGATTTAGCAGGTGACGGAAAGCTGGGGTATGGGTTTACATCCGCTGATGAGCTAGAGGAGATTGACATCGGTCCTGGGGATAAGCCACGACCGACATTTATCAGCAAAAAGTTAGATCCGAATCTGCGGGGTCCGATGATAGCTTTGTTGAAAGAATATCCAGATTGCTTTGCCTGGGACTATACGGAGATGCCCGGGTTAGACAGGAGCATCATTGAGCATCGGCTCCCGCTTAAAAAAGGGTTTCGGCCATTCCAGCAGCGAGCACGACAGATGAAGGCCGAAATTTTAGAGGAAGTCAAGAAAGAGATCGAGAAAATGTTGAAAGCTGGGTTCATCAGGCCATGCAGGTATGCTGAGTGGATTTCTAGTATCGTACCTGTAGAGAAAAAGGATGGCCGATGGCGTGTTGCCATAGATTTTCGGGATCTCAATAGAGCCACTCCAAAGGATGAGTATCCGATGCCGGTAGCAGAGACATTGATCAACGCAGCTGCTGGTCATAAGGTCTTGAGCTTTATGGATGGCAATGCTGGTTACAATCAAATTTTTATGGCTCCAGAAGATATACACAAGACTGCATTCAGAGTCCCAGGTTCGGTGGGGTTGTTTGAATATGTAGTCATGACATTTGGACTGAAGAATGCCGGCGCCACATACCAAAGAGCCATGAATTACATTTTCCATGATCTGATCGGCAAGCTGGTGGAGATTTATATCGATGACGTGGTAGTCAAGTCTGCTTCAGTACAAGGACACTTGGACGATCTGCGACGCGTCCTGGACCGAACCAGAAAATTCGGGCTATGGATGAATCCAAAGAAGTGTGCCTTCGGTGTGACGGCCGGTCAGTTCTTGGGTTTCTTGGTCCATGAACGCGGAATTGAGATCGGCCTGAAAAGTCAGGAGGCAGTGCGAACAATGAAGCCACCTACCACAAAGAAAGAACTGCAGTGTCTCATCGGCAAAATCAACTTCGTCAGAAGGTTCATCTCCAATCTGTCAGGAAGAATAGAGCCGTTCATGGGACTGGTGAAAATTAAATCTGATGAGGAGTTCCGCTAGGGGACAGAACAACAACGAGCCTTCGACGAGATCAAAGAATATCTAACGAAGCCGCCAGTGTTGGTTCCACCGCAGCAGGATAGGCCGTTCTACATTTACTTGTCGGTGGCTGACACGTCCATCGCCTCGGTGGTGGTGCAAGTTTATGATGGTCTGGAGCGAGTTGTGTTTTACATCAGCAGAAGGATGCTAGATGCAGAGACAAGGTATCCTGAGATCGAGAAGTTATGCCTCTGCCTATTTTTCACCTGCACCAAGCTGCGACACATCTTGCTGTCAGCAGAGATTATCATCATATGCAATTCAGATGTCATAAAACATATGCTGTCGGCTCCTGTGTTGAAAGGCCGACTCGGCAAATGGATGTTTGCATTATCGGAATTTGATATCCGGTATCAACCCGCCAAAGCGGTTAAGGGACAGGCGTTGGCCGATCTTATTGCTGAACGAATCAACACTGATATAGCAGCACTGTCTGTACGTGCATGGGCTATGTTTTTCGATGGATCGGCTTGTGATGATGGTTGCGGCATCGGCATTCTACTCGTGTCGCCCCGGGGGGCAACATATTCCTTCTCCATCAGGCTATCTACCCCTTGCACCAACAATGTCGCTGAGTATGAGGCAATACGCAAGGGAATGGAGTTGCTCATTGAAGCCGGAGCAGAAGCAGTGGAACTTTTTGGAGACTCCAAATTGGTGATTTCCCAACTCACGGACGAATACAAGTGTGAGAGCGAGTCACTCTTCCCATTATGGTTGCAATGCCGTGAGCTGATGGCACAGTTCAGGTATCTAAACTTTAACTGGATCCCGCAGTCGCAGAATACCGAGGCGAATGATCTTGCACAGATGGCTTCAGGCTACAAGGACATAGCAGATGGAACTGATGTTCAGGTACAGTTCCTGGAGGCGGACGACTGGAGAGCCGATATCTTCAATTACTTGAAAGATTCGGCTCGGGGGGCACCTAAACGGATAAGGTACAAGGCCATGAAGTATGTGCTTATTGGGGATGACATGTTCTACAGGACTTTGGAAGGGTTACTGCTCAAATGTCTGGGGCCAACCGAGGCAAATCGGCTTCTACACGAGGTACACGAAGGCGCCTGTGGAACTCACCAATCGGCTCACAAGATGAAATGGTTGATCAGGCGATCAGGGTTTTATTGGCCCACCATGCTTGAGGACTGTTTTAAGTACTATAAAGGGTGTCAAGCATGTCAGAAATTCGGGAAGATTCAGATGGTACCTGCATCAGCGATGAACCCCATCATCAAGCCTTGGCCATTCCGAGGTTGGGGCATGGATATCATTGGCAAGATCAATCCTCCATCAAGCAAAGGCCACATGTGGATTTTGGCCATTACGGATTATTTCACTAAATGGGTGGAAGCCGTCCCTATGAAGTCAGTAAACTCGAAGGATGTTATCAATTTCGTGAAAGAACATGTCCTTCATAGATTCGGGATTCCCCAAACTATCACGACCGATGGAGGTTCGGTCTTCATTTCTCACGAGTTTAGAGAGTTCTGCGAGGACACGGGAATTAAGCTGATCCGATCATCTCCATACTATGCTCAAGCAAATGGACAAGCTGAAGCGTCCAATCAGAGCCTTAT
This sequence comes from Dactylis glomerata, assembly GCA_007115705.1. Classification (NCBI taxonomy): domain Eukaryota; kingdom Viridiplantae; phylum Streptophyta; class Magnoliopsida; order Poales; family Poaceae; genus Dactylis; species Dactylis glomerata. The sequence goes on from QXEO01000546.1 coordinate 8,302,291, forward strand.
CAAGCTGATCAAGAGAAAAATCGACGAGCACCCTAGGCGTTGGCACGAGGTTTTGTCAGAAGCTTTGTGGGCTTATCGCATGCCATGTCATGGAGCGATAAAAACCTCGCCATACCATCTAGTCTATGGACAAGAAGCCGTATTGCCATGGGAGATTACGGCTGGATCGAGACGTGTCACTTTTCAGGACGATCTAACAACTGAAGAATATGCAGCCCTGATGAGTGACAGTGTTGAGGATTTAACTGAACTTAGGCTGTGGTCGCTCGAGAAAATTAAAGAGAACAAAGCCAAGGTAGCTCGTGCATATAATAAGAAGGTGAGACCAAAGGAGTTCCACGTTGGTGATCTGGTATGGGAAGCTGTATTGCCATTGGGAACTAAGGATGCAGCATACGGTAAATGGTCTCCAAGTTGGCACGGGCCATACAGGGTCGACCAAGTTTTAAGGGGCAACGCGTACATGCTTGAGGAGCTGGACGGTGTGAAATTCCCAGTGGCTGTTAACGGTCAGCATCTCAAGAAATATTTCCCAAGCATGTGGGATGATGGACAGTGAAATATGGGGGCCGATACATGAAATCGGCCAGTAAAAAAAATATATCCAGATTAATATTTCCCAAGCATGTGGGATGATGAACAGTGAAATATGGGGGCCGATACATGAAATCGGCCAAATAAATAAAAAAAACAATGCACAGCCATCGACTCTCGAGGTTCAGACTGTTACGAGCAGGTGTCAGGTTACATGAATAAGCTACTGAAGGAATGCCTCGAAGGCACGGAGGGCGTCAGCACGGACACGATCCACCTCGGCGATCTCGGCTTCGTCATCATCGTCCTTGCCCGTCACTAGCTGCTTGCTCAGGGCACGTATTTCTGCCAGGTCAGTCTTCAGTTGAGCTTTGAGGCCTTCTGCTTCGTCTTGGGAGCGGGCGATGAATGCTTCCTTGTCATGAATGAGCTTTTTAGTCGCCCGGACCTTCTCTTCGAGATCTTCCAATTCCTTTTTAAGGATGCAAGCTTGGCGGTGCTGACAGAGGTGTCAGTTTTGGCATCCAGAGACGCCTTTTTCTCATTGAGCCGCTGACATTTGGCTGCAATATCGGCCTTCAGTGGGAGTTGGGCGTGGCGTAGATTGATCCTCTCACGAGCCAACTTCACCCTTGACCCGTAGAAAGACAGAGTCACAACTGGCCAAAGCTTCACCTGCAATGCTACCGGGAGTTGGTCCTTGATTTCGTCAAGAACACTCTTCACCTCTTCAGAACCCTTGACCAACTTCTCGATTGGGGAGGACAGCAAGGCTTTGAGACGCTGGAATTGAGGTAGAACAGCGCTTGCTCGTGTTTCATCGTTGGCGGCAGAGGGAGCTGGTTCGATGGATTCAGGGTCGAACGTCAGCAAGCCTGAGATATCACAACCCTGGCAGGCAGAAGTGGCGTCAGTATGCGTCAAACAGGGAAGGATGAGTCGAAAGAAGCGAACATACCTCTCCTGAGATCAGGGGGATAGCCGACGGCGAGACAATCGGCTCGTGTGTTGTTGCTGAGGGCTTGGCCAGATTGGCAACCGTTTCATCTTCACCTTCAGGGATTACTAGATCCAGGCTTGCGGAAGGCATCGGATTTTCCCCGACTTTCCCACTAGAAGTGTCATTCGTCTGCATGAAAGGTGCTTAGCCGATGTGAATAGCAATGAATCGGCATAAAAAAGGAGTGGTAAGAGTATGGAGGATAATTACTTTCGAAGCCTCCTGGCTCGAAGAAGAAGTTTGCAGTCCCTTGCAAGCCCTCTTGGGGCTCACAGCTTGCCCCGCCTCGACTGCTGCTCGGGGGGCAACAGGTTCAGGAACAGGCCTTTTCCTGGAAGCCAATGGTGGCACATCTGGCTGGCTCGGTGTGGTGGTTCTCTCAGAGTCTGCTGAGCTTGAATCTCCTCGATTGGATTGTGTTTCCTCGCTGGAGGTGTCTTCGATGGAGACCTGTAAGAAAGGGAGAGTTGGTAAGCACAAGCATGTTTACAAAGATAAATGAGATCAACCAAGGCATGAATCAGCGTACGTGCGAGCTCTCTGGAGAAGGGCTCCGGCGCCTCAAAGTTTTTTTGGCCACTACCTTCCTCACCGCCGTTCTTGTTTTAGTTGGAACTCGGGAGGCAGCTGACCCGGAAGTTGCTTGGCTCTTGGAAGCCGATTTTGGTGATATCGGCTGGTTCTGCATCATGACCTGTTTTAAAGGTGGCGAGTTTTTGCAGAAAAGGACCACAGGAGCTGGTGGGAGGAATTCGAAGGGGGAGCCATCCTCGTTAGTAGGTTCTGGACCATCTTGTTGCTGCAAGGAGACAGAGCAGGATATTAAAAGAATCGTCCTGAGCTGCATCAAGAAAATTTACAAGTAGCAGTACCTGTTCTACGGGGATGTCATATTCAGCATCGAGCTGTTCCAGCAATGGTCCCAGAGCTCTCCTGAAGGCATGAGTCTTCCACATCGACCACCAGTTCTCAAAACTATCGGTTGATGAAGCGAAAGTGAGGTTGTTAGGAATTGGGATAGTCAGAGCATCGAAGAAAGAATAACACCTCTGACTGGTGAGAGGGTCGGGCAGGTCAGCTCTGCTCTCTGTGAGGTGGTGGAGAAAGAAATGAGGAGGTACTTGCCCAAGGCCAAATTGCCGAGCTGCTACGACCGGCTGGTAGAACTCGTATCCAGGCTTGATTATTCTGTTGGATGTGCTCATGCCAACTGGGAGGAAGCAGGGACGGATCACGGTGGAGAATAGTTGCCGAGTGCTAGTGTCATCGGCAAAGTTGTCCAGCCTGAAGGAGATTGGATTTTCAAAATTTTCCGATTCCTCCGTGTAAGGAAAGAAGATAGGATTGTCCAGGCCTTGGAAGAAAATGCTGAACCACTTGGATGCTTCATAAGGGATCAGTTTACTACCTAGCAGGCTATACAGAGCTTGGCCGTAGCTGGTGCATCGGATCTGCTTCCCTTTGGCATCTGGAAAGGTGCAACTTGCCAAAAGGGGGAAGTTTGGGATATGGTTTTGAAAGTACAGCTGAGCCCATAGTTGAATAAACCACCAAGGACCTCCTGTTTTGGCTGCTATGTGGGAGGATAGTTTGACAGACATCAACTGGAGATATCGATAGACTTCTCCAAGGAACAGTTTGCCGATGCCAAGTTGAGTGCCTCTGGCAAGTTCATAGGCCAAGGAGAGATAATTCTTGGTTGGGGCAAGGGAAGGGCCACAGAATATGAAATGTTCCAGCCAGAAATTGAGGAAGGCCGTGTGTTCTTTCTCTGTGACAGGGCCCTTAGTTTTCATGTGGCTTCGAAGATAAGCACCCCAGCTCGTGCAATCTGTTTTGGAAGAAAGCTTGAAGGGGACTTTTGGCAGCATAAAAGCAGAGGGGCTGGGTGATGTGACGTCTAGGCCAGTAATCATCACCACGTCTAACAGAGTTGGTGTCATGGGGCCATGGCCGAACATGAAGCAGTTCAGAGCATCAGACCAGAAATAGCCGATGGTTTTTAGAAGATTTTCATGTTTCTCAAGGGGAGACAATGACAAAGTCAAGGCATCGGCTATTCCCGTGGTTTCCCATTGGGATTGGTAAGTTTTGGCTACCCTACTGTACCAAGAAACCCAATATTCGGGAGGATTAGGCCAGGCTCGTAAGCAGTCGGCCCAAGAATCCAAATCTAAGTTTTGGCTTACGAAGGGGATTCTGTTTGCCTCGCAAGAGATCAGATGGGCAGGACTAGATTCTGTACGGGGGCCAAGGCAGAGAGAATTTGGGAGAGAAGGATGCGGTAGCGGAATGTCTGAAACCTAAAATTTTAATGATGGGATAAAGCATTAATTCAGGTGTTTGCTATTAATTCTAGCACCGAGCTCGGATTGCGAGGAACAGTGAAGGATTACCTTCAGACCGGAGACCGCTGTGTTGGCGCTGGACGATTCCGCCATCTAATTTGCCGGCGGAGATGGATCTATGCGGTGGGGAATCTAGGGTTCGTGTCGCCGTAAGCCCGATTTGTTCAATGAGGCAATTGGAGATCTGAGTTAGCCTTTTTGAAGATGGTTGCAGGTTACCGTTGAAATTGGAAAGTGACCGCTCAGACTTGTCTAAATAAGCGACCGAGTTTGACCTTGCCAACGTTTGTGGGAAAAGCCGATGTGTTGCCATCGGCTCTTTGGGCTTTGACTTGGTTGATCATATCAAGCGTGGTATGGTGAAAGCCGATTCGTTACTATCGGCTTTTGGAACGTTGACCTATTTGACTATCGGCAAAATCAAATTGGGAAAAGCAAGCTTTGTTGATTCCAAAGACGGTTGTTTACAATGAAGCCGATTGCTTACAAAATGGAGATCTACTACTAGTACTACTACTACTAGTTCCTAATCTAGAAGGCGGCGTCGTCGTCGTCGCCGTTGCCATTGCCGCCGCCGTCTTCGCTGTCATCGGCGCTGCTGCCGGCGTAGTCCTCACCGCTGCTGCTGAAGTTGTCAGCGGGGGCCTCCTCGTCCTCGTCGTCGTCGTCGGTGTCCTCGCTGGACCCGGCGCGGAAGCGCTTCACCGGCGGGTATTCGTCGGAGGAGGTGTCCTCCTCTGCTTCTTCCTCATCATTGGAAGAGCCGATGTCCTCGCCCCAGGACACGGCGTCGTCGGCGCTCTCCGCCTCCAGTTCCCCGTCGATGAGGAGTTGGAGGTCCTCCTCGCCATCGGTCAGGGACTCGTCGTCCTCTGACTGGGCGGCGAAGTCCCAGTCTCTCTCGTCCCACCATTGTGGGGCGAGAGCTTCGTACGCCGCCATTGGCGGGTGCTCCGGCGTCGGTTCCCGGTTGACGGAGTCGGAGGATTGGAAGGAAAGGCCGGATGTGTTGGAGGAAGAAGAGGAGGCCATGGCGGAGGAAGAGGGTTTTTTGGCTATTGGAGAAGAATGAGGATGCAAATGGTTCGGATAGATTTAAATAAGGGGAATAGTGGAATATGGTTCAATGCCATAGCGGTTTTCGAGAATGTGGTGCCAGAGTTGTCAAATCGTGTACTGCGGAGAAGTTGAGAAGGCGAGGCATCATGATGAGGAGGCGATATGACGGTTCTGCTCTGCAACGCGTGACCCGATGAAGAAAAAACAGAGTGGTTTTGGAATTATTATTGCCAAAACCAGGGGGGCATGTGTTATCGCCACATTTTGGCCAAATGAGGAGATGGGCCGTAATCAAGATGGGCTTGGAGGCTGGATCGGCCTTGCGCGTGGATTTGGGCTAATTGCCCGTGTATCTGTATATTATGATAGATTACGTTTCGGTTTAAACAAGAGATAGAGTTGTTAGGTTTATTCCAAAGATAGAAAGTCTCCGGACTATAAATGTGTACCTAGGGTTATTGAGAAAGGAGGACGATCACGTTCACAACAAACACAATCTCGGCGCATCGCCACCCCTTGTTTCGAGGGTTTCTTTCAGGTAAGCGTCGTGCTGCCTAGATCGCATCTCGCGATCTAGGCAGCATCTGCTTATGTGTTATTTGGTGTTGCTCGTACTGAAGCCTTGTTGATGGCGAGTAATACTGTTATCATAGATCTGTTTGGGCTAGCATCGGTGCTTTTGGTTATGTTTGCTTAATCATGCTGCCCCTAGAGATCTCGCTGCCTTTGCATCTATTTTGGGTGTAAGGGCAGCATCTTGCTTGATCTTTATTCAGTCGATTCAATCTGTCATAGTTGTTCCTTGTTCTCCAAGGATTAGTTTGATATCCGCATGGTTAGGCCTCACAAACGGGTTGAACGATCCAGTAGTACGTAAGGATATGGTTTGCCAATTCGAGAGGAGTTGTTCCGGGAATTGACTCTACGTTGGTTTTTTGGCCTCCTCTAGGGTTAGTTTTCTGTTATCTTTCGTATCTACCAGGCTCAATTACGTGTGGGATGTTCCAATTATGTGGTGAAAGCGTTAAACTATCGTAGATCGATTTGACTTGTATTGATAAAGCAAAACCCCATGTTATCGTAGATCCAATGCAGATCCATGGGACAATCGGCTACATGAGCCGATTCACAGGGAAACCTGAGAGCCGATCGAGGCTCGTATTTAATGTTTACGTGTCTGCCATGCAGGAAACTAATCGAAGCAATCCATCACCTTCCTGATCAGGTATAGGTCAGGTGGCACGCCCTTGCATCAGCCAGGACGTGTGCCGGAGTTTTGCGGGCCGTTGCCCGAGGGACCAGGGCCCACCAGCAGTTCTGGGAGCCTCCCGGCTCTTCGTGTTGCTCGTCGCTGCTCGCCGGTGGGTTTTGACAGGCAACACATTCTGGCACGCCCGGTGGGACACTCAACAACATCTGCATCAACATCTGACGCTGCGATGGGGGACAGACCAATCACGTACGACGATCTGCCTGATGAGCACAAGAAGAGGTATGATGATATCAAAGCTCTCTTCGAAGCCGATCTCATCGGCTCTTTTGAGAGGACCCGTAAGCATGGCATCAGGTGGAAAGGGTTCTCACCCGAAGGCGCTCTCGATGAGGTGGATCTGTCTGTTCCTTCAGAGGATCGCACCAGGGCTCTGCGACAGGAAGTCAATTACATGGTGGCTCATTCTCTTCACCGCCATTCTGAGAGCCTGGTGAACGCTTTCGAGCGCGTCGCGGTTCGCGTGGTTCAGGAGATCATGAAACATCAGTACTCTCCGTCGGGGCCTACCCTAGGGACTCACCAGGGAGAAAGACCGCTCCAGACCAGGCCACAGCTACCATTCACCCTTGCAACTCCGGAGCCACCGGGGTCACCGGCGTACGTCGTCTACAAGATTGGAGGTGATCCTGTCGATTACCAATTCCTGTTTGAACCACCTAAAGAAATCCCACATGGATATGTGTGCACATACGTGCCGGACTGCAACAGCCTGACGCGCACAAACCAGATTGCAACCGCAGGGATTGCTGGGGCAGGTGTTTCTGGAGGAGGAATTTCGGGAGCAGGGATGTCCGGGATGGACGCTGATAAACAGGCGTGGCTAGCTAAGTATGCCACCGGAACGAGTCATGAGAATTTAGCCCCTGCAGCTCAAACGGTGGAGCAAATCAGTACCATCTTGAGAGACCAGTTCGGCTTCGTGCCGAAGAGGAGAACAATCGGCTATTCCAAGCCGTACCCCAACGAGTATGATCTGATTCCGCTTCCACCCAAGTATCGGCTCCCTGAGTTCTCAAAATTTAATGGTTCAGAAGGGTCTAGCTCGATCGAGCACGTGAGCCGATATTTGGCACAGTTAGGCATGATTTCAGCATCGGATCAGTTACGCGTAAGGTTCTTTGCGCAATCTCTGACAGGACCAGCTTTTGGGTGGTACACCTCATTGCCACCAGATTCGATCCGGACCTGGAAGCAGCTGGAAGAACAGTTCCATATTCAGTATCATTCAGAAGCTACCGAGGCTGGCATTGCCGATCTGGCGCAGGTGCGGCAGAAGCGGGGAGAAACGGTAGCCGAGTATATTCAGCGTTTCAGGACTGTCAAGAACCGATGTTATTCGGCTCGTTTAACTGAGAAAGAAGCAGTCGAGCTGGCCGTGTTGGGTCTCTCAGCACCGATCAAGGATCTGGCTTTCCAAGTAGAATACAATTCACTGGCGCACATGGTCCAGAAACTGACAATGTATGAGCAGCGCCACCCTGAGTTGTACCAAGACAAGTTCAAACGTCCGATAGGCCTGGTCGATACAGAAGAAGAGGAACTTATAGAAGACCAGGAGATAGCCGTGGCTGAATGGGCTCGGGGAGCAGATCCTGTGTCCTGCAAATGGGTGAAACAGCAAGGGCCTGCAAAAGGGTTCGGCTTCGATGTAAGCAAAGCTGAGCAGATATTCGATTTACTGCTGAAGGAAAAGCAGCTGAAGTTACCCGAAGGCCATAAAATCCCTACGACGCAAGAGATGAACGGGAGATCATACTGCAAGTGGCATCACTCGTTCACCCACACCACCAATGATTGCAAAGAGCTACGTCGGCAGATCCAAACGGCAATAGAACAGGGCCGTCTGATCCTTGGGCAGTTCGCCATGAAAGTGGACACAAACCCGTTTCCTGGCATCAACATGGTAGAGCACAGCCACTCCACGAGGCGTCAGCTAGATTTCTCGTTCGATATTAACATGGCAGGGCCTGTGTACCACCAGGGCAAGTATAAGGAGGAACCCGCACCCTCCTGGCATTGAGGTGCGACCTACTGGGAAGATGGATGTCGCGTAGGCCCACTTGCGCGATATCGATGCGCATGTAGGGCCGGTTCCTCTCCTTCTTGGGTGGCGGTGGCTTCTTCTTAGCGGCCGAGGATGACGCGCTAGCGTTGGACTTGCGGAAAGGCCAGCGCCATGTCATGGTGGCCATGGGAGGAGGAGGTGTTCTGGTTCTGGACGCGGCCGCAGGGAGCGTCTCTTATAAAGGGGAGAGGACGCGGTCTTCAAAGGCCATTGATTGCGGCGCAGAGTTGGAAGCGACGGTGGCCAGTGATGCAGCGCCATTGATGGCAGATAGAGTTGGAAGCGGTGGCGCAACCTTTCCTAGTGCAGGCCTCTAAATCGGCACGGGCGCAGGAGACGAAGCGACCGCGGTCGCTGACAACTGGGCCCCCGGGCAAAAGGAGGAGGACACGCGTAGACACAGCGGTCAGTCTGTGAAATTTGGGCTGCGTTTGCGTCCCCCAGACAGGGCGACGAAAATGTGTCAGTCAAAAAAGGAAGAAAATGCGTCCCCCGGTCAAAAAAGGACCGTATCGAATGCCAGCGGTTCGTTTGCGTCAGGCCGTTGGAAATGCCCTTGGATCACATACTTATGGATGCATAATGGGAATCTATATTTCCTTTGGTAACCGTACATGCTCTAGAATGTATTGAGGCTTTGCCGGACCATGCCCCTACCCTCTTAACCGCATGATCCCATAGACCATAGTGTAAATACCAATTTAAGTTTGAACTTGGATGGCTACATCGTGATGGATTTTATAATATGGTTAATAAGGTGTGGGAGAAACTTGTTGCCGGACGGACTCCTATCCAAAGGTGAATTAGTAAGATATGTGCAAATACCTTGGAGGATGGCACATCATATGACTGGGAATCTGAGAAAAGATAAGCTTTGACTTTCATCTATTATTTATGACCTAGAGGCTTTAGCGGCTATTTATGCAAGCAATTGAACTGAAGAGTCAATCATATGCGCATATTGCACGTCTTCTGTAGAAAGAAGAACTCAAATAGTATCAACATTCAAAGGCACAATTTATTCTAAAAGGGGACTCAAATACAAAATATTTTTATAATGTTGTAAATGGCAGACATCCAAAGAAAACTCATCCATTCTCTTATATAAGATGAGGGCATGATCAAGGGACATGAACAACTCAAATCATATATCACAACTTACTATAGAAGTTTGTTTGGGGGGCCTATAAAAGTCTACTTCTCTATGGATGAGTCCTGAAGAGATGACATTCCGTATTCTTCTTTGGACGTAGGAAACATAGTGACATTGAGGATATAACAAACTTGGAATATTAGAAGGTGAAGCTATATTGGAGTCCGTCTTGAGCAATATTAGAATAACACCATGATTGCTAAACTAGTACTAGTGACGCCTAAACCTATACACCATCATCCCCCTCTTAATTTTGATGTTAACTCTTTATTATTTACTCATGTTTGTTATTTGATTTTTTGTTTAGTTCATAGTTTTACTTATTTACCTCCTCTATTTGTTTTCCCCAACTAATAAAGTAAGTTGGTGTTCCTGGATGTTTCTCGTAGAAGTAACATCACCTTCCAAAAGGGAGTAACATTTTTATTGTTATATTCCTCAGTGTTCATTGGTCAATAAGAATGGTGAAATTAAACTTGCATCTCGATGTTCCTCGAAGTTTCCAAAAAGAACACATAAGAGCAAACCTGCATCAGCTATATGACCCGCCTCAACAGTGAGAACTAAACAACCATACACACATTGGTTAGGTATAAACCTCAGAAATAGAGACAAAAACACATAGAGGGGGCATAGAGACTTGGGGTGGGAAAAATGATCTTAGGTCTGCTTAGCATGGTCATATATAATGCGAGATACTTAAGTAAAACATAATGTTTAAGGGCACTTAGCCCCTGCTTGTCCCCCTTCTCTCTGTCTCACCACACCTCTTTGGATAGAACTTGTCAAACCATTGCTTTGTCGCCGCACTATGAGGATATCATGAAAGAAGAGCAAGATCACACAAAAAATGACATAGGATACACAAACTAAAGATGATCAATGGTCACAAGCCTAGGCGCCACCACTCTCTTTCTCCCATCCATTTGTGGTCACCCCACTGCCTTGCAACTGTAGGGGCTAAAACCTAAAATTCAATGGGATTGGCCAAAGTCCCTTCATATATGGGCCGGATCAATGAGGAGAAAGTAGGTTATGTTTTTGCAAGAAAAATCCTTCCTATCGGTATGTGATATGTCTCAAACGTATCTATAATTTTTGAGGCTCCATGCTTGTTTATGCACCATTTGCTTTGTGTTTTGTTGCACTTCGTGATGTTTTTATGCATTTTCCAGAACTAACCTATTAACGAGATGCCACAGTGCCAGTTCCCTGTTTTCTGCTGTTTTTGTGTTTCAGAAAAGCTACACAAGAAATATTCTCAGAATTGGACGAAACAAAAGCCAAAGTTCCTATTTTTCCCGACATGAGACGGAGTCCAAAGCAGAGACGGAGGGGAGCCAGGGGCCAGCCACACCATAGGGTGGCGCGGCCAGCCCCTGGCCCGTGCCACCAGGTGGTGGGGCCACTTGGCCCACCTCCTGACGCCGCCTTTTCACCTATATATTCTCCTCAACGGGAAAACCCTAAGGACCCGATCAATTTTTCACGAAACATACTGCAAGCCACTGCCATCGTCGACGCGAGATCGGGAGGGTCCAGAAGCTCTTCCCGGAACCCTGCCGGAGAAGTGAATCACCATCGGAGGCCTTCTTCATCACCATGCCTGGCGCCGGAGTGATGCGTGAGTAGTCTACCTTGGACTACAGGTCCATAGCAGTAGCTAGATGGTTGTCCTCTCCTGCATGTGCTTCATGTTTAGATCTTGTGAGCTGCCTATCATGATCAAGATCATCGTTGTGTAATTCTACATGTTGTGTTTGTTGGGATCCAATGAATATTAATACTTTGTCAAGTTGATTTATTGATTTATCATCTCTATGTTGTTTATGATCTTGCATGCTCTCCGTTGCTAGTAGATATCTTGGCCGAGTAGATCCTAGTGACTCCAAGAGGGAGTATTTATGCTCGATAGTGGGTTCATGCCTCTAGTAATCTGGGGGAGTGACAGAAACCTCTAAGGTTGTAGATGTGCTGTTGCTACTAGGGAGAAAACAACAATCTTATGTTCAAGGTCATTTGTATTGTTTACATTACACACTTTGCTTCAGGCGATAATCTATTGCTTGCAACTTAATACCCAACGGTTGCTCAGATGACATTCGGTGGGTGGATTATTAGTCATAGATGCAGTTGGATTATGGTCTATGTATTATGTTGTAATTCCCAAGTGAATCTCATAGTGATCCTCATGACATTTGTATGCTTTCTTTATTCTATCAATTGCCCAACTGTAATTTGTTTACCCAGCATGTTATTTATCTTATGGAGAGACACCTCTAGTGAACTGTGGATCCCGGTCCATTCTTTTACATTCTTATTACCGTTTACTATTTACTCGCTTTATTTACATTCTCGCAAACTACTATCTTTTACCACACAATACGTTTAATCCTTTATTTACAGCAAACCGGTGAGATTGACAACCTCACTGTAAGTTGTGGCAAAGTACTTGGTTGTGTTGTGTGCAGATTCCACGTTGCTGCTGGTGCAAAGCTAAGCCCCAGATAAGGCACCATATATAAATTGTCTGGAGCTGTCGTGAAGCTAGCGAGCATCAACCTTCGGAAGTTGTTTCTTTCTCCTACTGGTTCGATAAACCTTGGTTTCATACTGAGGGAAGACTTGCTGCTGTGCTCATCATACCTTTCTCTTGGGGTTCCCAACTGGGCGGTCATCTACACGCCATCAAGCAATTTTTCTGGCGCCTTTGTCGGGGAGAAAGATGATTTCTGCAAGGGGAGTCTCTCACTTCCAATCTTTTACTTTGTTATTGCATTGCTTTATTTTATTTTTGCTTGCATCTTTTTATCAAAAATACAAAATAATTAGTTCCTTTGATAGTTGGTATTCCGTTACTTTTACTTTTAGTTCATTATGTTGTTCCCTAAGTATGCTCTGGAGGACCTTTCAATAGATAGTGGTTCTATAATTGGGAAAGGTAACATCGAGGAGTTCTTTAATCATGTTAGTATGTATAAAGATGTTGAGGATAGATCTTTAGCCGAGCTTGCTCCTAGTTATGAAGTTGCAGCTGCTTATTTAGTTCATATATTGGAGGCTAGGTTTGTTAACCTTAATCCTTTTATGCAGCAAATTTAAGCTTCATGATATCAAAGACTCCGAAAAGAAAGATTTTATTTTGGAGACTTTGCGTAGAGAATTTAGAGATGTTGTTATAGAAGCTAGGAAAGTTTTTGAGCATTTTAATATGCTTGGCTCACATGTAGAGATTGTTGGTACAAATAAGGAGGAAATCAAAGTACCAATACCTTTCAAACTTGTAGGATTACATGAAGCTTTGGAAAAGAATTTTGATTGGATTGTTCCTGAAAACCCTTTTGATGAAAGTAGTAAACCCAAGAGTGTTCATAAGGGATCTTCAAAAACTCATTTGGATACAATACAATTCCTAGTTGAAAAGACTTCTGCAATTGATCTTAATGCTTAATTTGAAAATACTTGATTTCCACTTTCTGCGCCTAGCTCAAAGGCGTTAAATAAAAGCACTCTTGGGAGATAACCCAATGTTTTCTTTTCAGTAGTTTTTCTTTTTTGTTGAGTCTTGGAAGTTATTACTACTATAATGACCTCTCCTTATCATTTTTACTTCTTTTTGTGCCAAGAAGAACCTCTAATTGGAGGAAGGTAAGATTTGTGGAAGTTGCTGTCCTGAAATAGATTTCTGCGCTGCACCGTAAAAATTCATGAAAATACTCAGAATATCTTTTTGATCTGCGTTTCTTGTGAACATGCCCCAGGTTATTTCCAAACTTTCATTAGTTTTTCACTTTTCGATTTGAGCAACATAAGGTCCTCAAAAAAATAGATCTTTGTCAGCTGTTCTTTTTTGACAGATTTCTGCCACTATTTGTGTTTGCCTCTCGATCGTTTTCTTTTTGAGTTCTTTTGATCACGTAACTTTTGAGGAAGTTTCTACAGTAGCTTATGCTTTGAGGAGTGTTATACTTGAGTTTTAAACTGAACCAAAAGAGTATATTTACTATCATGCTTACACTAATGTGGCTAATAGAATTGTGTGAAGTTTTGTATGAAGGAAGTTTTCAAGTGTAGGGAAAGGAGAATGATGAGATGAGATGAAGTATGGACAAAAGCTCAAGCTTGGAGATGCCCATGTCACCCCAAGAAATATCCAAGAGGTACAAGCGTCAAAGCTTGGGGATGCCCCGAGGCACCCCTTCTTCATCGGCAAAAATCAGGTCATCTTTCAAGACACTATATTTTTATTGCTTCGTATACTATGCATTTTTCTTGGAGCATCTTTACTTTCGCTTTCAGTTTTCTTTTGTTTTGTTTGTTGCAATAAATGGTTGGACACCAACAAATTTCTTTTGGAGAAGACACACTCTGTTTTTCATTGCCAAGAACACTCTAGTTTTCACTCTTATAGTTCAACGAGTGTTCTCTTTTTCTAGTACTGCGTTTAGCTTTCGTTTTTCACCTTGATTTTTGTTCAGATCTTGTTATATCTTTGTATCAAGGTGTATTTATACCTCTGGTCTATGTTGGTTTTCATCTTTAAGAGTTGATTCAAAAAGGTTGAATGGTGTTGGAAAAGAGAAAAAAGTTTCATGCCTATAGTGGTACAAATGGGAGCTTGTTTAGATTGTGGCTTAGACTTCTGCATGTCATGCTTGATGTTATTTTGATAGTATGCTTAGTAGTTTTTTCTGTAGCATGACTTGTCTCAAATGACTGAGATTGCTTAATGTGCCTTTGAAAGAATCATGTGTTGTTTTTATTATATGGGAGCATATTATTGTGGTTTTCTCCTTTGATGCTTTATTTGGGTTAAATTGGTGCATGAGTACACCATGTTTGACTTTAACAAGTTTGAAAGAGCATGGAGCCCCCATGTGTGGTTTTGGTAATTAATGACAATCCCTATGGACTAATGTTTGCATTGAGTTATATTTGTAGGACTTGTCCATAGACAATGCTTGAACCATTTGTTGGTTTCAAGGTTGTATGAAGAAGACAATGAAGAAGATTATGCGATGGCCAAGGTGTTATTCAAGTAGTTATCCAAAGATTGATCATAAGCTAGTTGAGCCTATATCAAGTGTGTCTTGAAGAATAAGATTGAGTGAGCTCTCATGTGAATCTTCAAAACACCATCATTGTGGAGAAAGAAGAGTTGATTCAAGAATTGATCAAGCCGAAGCGCAAGTTCAAGATGGAATCTAGAAGAGATCATATGCTTGAAGCTTGCCATATATATTGTGATCATGGATAAGTGAAGATATTCTTAACAAGAGTCTTTCCCATAGTGGTGTATGGGGGAGCAATTCGCAAGACTTCACCAAGCAAGCAAGATCAAGAAAGGTGTTCCAACTTGAGGAAGACAAGACGGTCATCATCTAGATCAAGTGGATTTTGCTCAAGGCAAATGTATGATCTTGATAGGGTTTCTTTCTTATCGGTCTCATGATGTTAGTTGAGAGACCGGGTTATAGGATTGGTAGCCATACTATCAAGAGGGGCTCTCGAGTGAGTAACTTAATTGCATCGTTCGAAGAGAGCTCAAACCTTTGCATATTTGGCATCATCTTTCTTGGTTCTTATTTGGCTTTTATCCATGTGAGGTTTTAGAGCTTGTGGTTATTTCCATGACAAGCTCTAACTCATCAAAAATGGATTTTGGATGAAATTCTTATTGAGTTTTTGATGTTGATGGTTTTGCCGGTTCATCTCTTATAGATAGGTCAAACCTTTCATCATTTGGTTTTATCCTCCCTTGTTGGACTATGATGTTTCTATGCATATACTTGTAGAGCTCGTTGTTGTGATTCCAACGAGCCCAAGATTATCAAAAATGGAGTCCAGATGCTCTAGTTATTGTCATTTTCGTGTTGGTGTTGCTGCCAGTATTTGGGTGGCCAGAGTCTCCGGCCCGAGATGCAAAGTCTTCGGCCCAACTCCGGCCTAGCACCTGAATCGTCCATCCTAAGGCCCATGAATGACCCTGGGGCACCGGAGACTCCGGCCCAGGGGCGGAGACTCCGGCCCGGACGATTTCTGGACATAACGGTTGGATTTTGGGGTACCTATTTAAGGGGGTCTTCTTCCCCAATGGATCCCCAACCTTTCTTGCAAGTCTTGACCTCCATTGTTGACCTTCTTGAGCTTGCTATCTCTCAATCCCTCCAATGATTCTTGTATCTTCTTGAGGGAAAAGAGAGAGGAGATCTAGATCTATCTTTCCACCAATCAAAATCTCCTCTAAGTGAGGGGAACCTTTTGGATCTAGATCTTGGAGTTCTTTGTGGATTTCCTTTGTTCTTCCTCTCATATCTCTCCATAGCATTAGTTGCTTTGGTAGGATTTGAGTGAGAAGGATTTGAACACTTTGTGTGCTCTTGCCATTGCATTTGGTGCATCGGTTTGAGTTCTCCTTGGAGATTCGGTAAGTGAAAGTTCGTGAGCTTGTTACTCTTGGGTTCTTGGAACCCTAGACGGCTTAGTGGCCTTTGTGGCATATTATTGGGGCCTCCAATTAAGTTGTGGAGATTTCCCAACCTTTGTGGTGCCTTTATGGCGATTCTTGGGAGCCTCCAATTAAGTTGTGGAGATTGCCCCAAGCTTGTACGGGTTCGGTGACCGCCCTCAAGTGTCCCATAGTGGATCGTGGCATCTTGCTTTGTGCGAGAGCGTGAGGAGAATAAGGTGAGCCTTTGTGGCATTCGGTGCGTAGCGTGCCTCCGCATCTTGAGGTGTGACTTTGTGGCATTTGGTGAGCATTGTGCTACCACATCTCAAGGTGAGGCCTTTGTGGCGTTCGGAGTGCATTAAGCCGCCACACCTCTCCAACGGAGACTAGCTTCCTTGGAAGTGAACTTCAGGATACATCTTCGTCTCCTTCGTGCCTTGGTAACTCTTATTCGAGCTCCACTACTTATGCACTTTACATTTGTGATAGCCATCGTGCTTGAAGTTATATATCTTGCTATCACATTGCTAGTTGTCTTGCTTAGCATAAGTTGTTGGTACACATAGGTGAGCCTAGTCTATTTAGGTTTTGTAAGCTTGACAAATTAAACGCTAGCTTATTTCTGCATTTGTTCAAGCCTTTCGTAAAAGTTTTAATTGCCTATTCACCCCCCTCCTCTAGGCGACATCCATGTCCTTTCAATTGGTATCAGAGCAAGGTCTCTCATTTTAGGCTTCACCGCCTTGAGAGCAAAGATGTCGGCTAGGGGATTAGTGCACAATGACACTTTTATATTTGATGGCACAAATTATGATATATGGAAAATTCACATGCTTAATTATTTTCGGGTCATGGACCCAACTATGGAGCAAATTGTAGATACAAGTTTTTTCTCCTCCAAAGGATTATCAAAATCTATCTTTAGAGGATGAGAAAAACTTGCATCTCAATGCTCAAGCTACTCATGTGATTGTTAATGCTTTGAGCGATGTAGTTATCTTCTCAATCATGCCTTTTCAGAGCGCTCATGAGTTATGGACAAAGCTTCAAGACAAATATGATGCGTCCAAGATTATTGAGGATGATTGTATTCCTTCCACTTCCGGTTGAAATTAACTTTCTTCCACTTCACCAAAGTGTGGCAAGACACAAGGTAATGATATGGTGAGTGGTGATGAAAATTGTAATGTTGATAGTGAGCTTACTTTTGATAATCATTCATCTCTATCTCATTACAATGCTTCATCTTTGGACTTAAACACTTGTAGCACCATAAATGCTGTAACATCCCAAGATTTTATCAAATTTTGGGGGAATTTTTTTGCTTTTGTCTTGCTTGAGATGATTGGAAATTCACAGGGATTTAAAACTTTTTGAGTCTATTTGAAAGCTTTATTAGAAAACTATTTTAAACTTTCTATTATTTTCTTAAGGAACCTCTTCGAGAAAAACCAAAAATCAAAATATTATTTTCTTGCTTTTAATCAGCTTTATGCAAGCTTGCTTGCAAAATATTGTTTTACAAAATTTGCTTTACTCAATATGGGTTGCTTTTTCAAACCATAATTGAGTGTGTTTCTCAATCATTATTTTATAAACTGTTATTTTACTATTTTAGAAAGAATCGAGTTCAAACTCTATTTCTATTATTTTATGCAAGCAAAGCCATTAGGCTCAACTAAGATCTTTTATTAAAAACCTTGTTTTGGTTCTGAAAACATGTTTGATGTTGGTTTAAAACCTTGCTGTGAATTTTACAAAATTTATGAAAATGGTTTGGCTTGATTTGAATCAAATCTGCAAATAATATGAAAGGATTAGGGAAAACCAGAAAAAGAAAAGAAAAAGAGCAAATATAAAAGGACCTCGGGAACCCTTTCGGCCCAGAACAGAAGTCGGCCCGCGGCCCATCTTCTTTCCTCCCCAAACCTGTACCGCTGCCCTTCTCTCTCACGCCGACAGGTGGGACCCACCTGTCATCTCCTCCCCCAGCCGTTTCTTCCGCCGGTGACCGAGCCCGAGCTCGCCGTTACTCCCCCTCTTCAACCCCCTTTACTCCCTGCCATAATCGACGCATCCCCACGGATATAAGAAGCCCTACTCCTCCTCACCAATTCCCCTCCTGTTCCCGAGCCTACAGCGCCGCCAGGCTGCCCAGATTCCTTGCCGGAGTTCGCCATTGCTGCGGGCAAGAACTCCGAAATCCGGTGCGACCAGGCTACCTTGCATCCCCTCACCAGCCTCAATATTTTCCACTCTCCCAGGCGCACCTCCCTGACCCCTCCTTGATTCAATCCTGCAGTGATTCAATGCGGACGCCCTCGACCGAAGATCACCATCGCGCCTAGCCTCTCCAGTCGCCTCCCTTCTCCTTGTCTGGAAGCAATCGAAGAAGGAGACCACGCACCCGAATCCGCCGCGCCCTCCTGCAACTTGTCGTGACGACGCCGTCGTCCAGGAGTCGCTGTAACGCCGCCACCGTCCACCCTCTGCGCGCCTCGCCGGAGAAGATGGCCAGAACCCTAGCCCCCACGGTGAGCCTCTCCCAGATCTGTTCTCGTTCGTTTGATCTAGATCCAAGGGTCCAAAATAGATCACTAACCCGAAGGGGTATTCCCAGATCTGGAGCGTCCAATCTAAGTTTAATCCGATGGTTCAAAACGACAATCCGGCCGAACCGGTATCGACTAATAGGAGCACGCCGCGTGGCAGCTCTCTGTTAAAAACGATTTCGAATTAGGATTTCAAACCAGATTTGATCCCAATCTTGCAAAAATCATATCTTTTGATCTGTAGGTCCAAAAATAACAAATGATATCTCGTTGGAATCCTTAGGAAATATAGAATCCAGTAGTACAATAATATCTTATATTTTATGGGTTCAATTTGAAACTATTTTCAAATTGGAATCAAACCTTCTGTTAGCTTGTTTAAATCATAACTTTAGTTCTGTTAATCCAAAAATTACAAATTTGTAGTCTTTGGAAAGCCCTTCATCTGTAGAACATTTTAGAATCAAGAAACACCAAAGTTGATACGTGCACACACTTTGTGCATTCAAATCTATCCAAATCGCTAATTTGATCATAGTTTGAATTCTATAACTTATTTTAGGATGCTTCCACTTGCAGTAGCTTTGTTTTACTGCAAGCTATCCAGTAGCATCACTCCCATAGTTCCTTGAACCACTCCACAATTATTCAAATTCTAATATGATAATTTGAGTATTCCTATATAGGTTAATTCTATTTCTATTTCAATCAATGATCCCTTCTACTTTAGAAAACCCTACGATCATACCTAGCTATCAAATATCATCTTGAGATCACTTTGATCCAATGTCATAACTATCTAAACAACATCTTGATCAAGATCATATTCACTTAGACCTATCTTGTATAGTACCCACTTATTCAAATTACAAATGTGTCATTTGAGTAAAGTGTGATACTTTTAATCTTAGTTTCTACCTTGCTACTATGGTATTGATCAAATCAACATCATAGTACTTAACCCAATCCCATTTACTCATTAGGAACCTTAAGCCATGCTTTCAAATATCATCTATACATATCCATTACCTATAGCCATTTATTCATGCCTACTCAATCTTAGCCTTGCATTGAACTATTCAATTTGCATTTGAGTTAATTGAGTACTTCAATGTTATAAGAATCCTAGCCTAAGCTTAAGTGTAATATATACTATTTAAGAATAATTGTTGTCACACTTATTCAATAGTATTACTATTGCACTATTTTGTCTCTTATGTGATTTACCCACATGAGATATTCCAAGATTCAATATGCTTTAATAAAGCATAAAGACCTCACTCATTATATTTTGTCTAATTCATATATGCACTCAAATTGCAATTGTTCTACTTGAGTAGAATATGAATTCATCTCAAACCTAGATTTTGCTAATGTGGTGTTGTTATAACCCGTACCACAGTATGTGTTATACACCATGTTGATCAATGAACCAGTTGAGCCATGTCCTCCAATATCAATCATTCATACCCAATCCAATGCCTACTTAGTTTTGTTCACATGTATTGAACTATTCAACTTGCAAATGTGCTAATTGAGTAGTTCAAGCATTCTCAAAACCTAGCCTAATTCCTAAGTGTGATAGATGCTATTTAAGAGTAATTGTTGTCACATTTACTCAATAGTGTTGTAGTTGCACAAATTGACTCTTGTGTAATCTATTACACATGAGCTATTTCTAAAACTCTTATATGCTTTAATAAAGCATAAAAACTTCATCAATTATATTATGCCTAGTCCATTTCTCTCTCAAATCATATTGATCTTTCCCCAGCTAAGCTCTCAAACCCATATCTCACAATTCATATTTCCTTTGCCATATCTTCTTGTCATAACATCTCAATAAATCTAAATTGTTAAACAAATACTTTTCAATTGTTTGTTTGTTTGATTGTGTTGTATGGATTGTTTATGTATTGCTATTTCTGTGTTATAGCTTGTGCGAAGAGCTACGTGATTAGTTGAGAGGAGTGAAAGATCGTATTCTTCAAGAAGGCAAGTGACACACATGTCCCTTTACCCATTTTACTTATGCATTAGTGTATTCACTTCTTGTAGTATGCATGATAGGTGGAACATTCAACTGTTTTATCAAATACTTAGATCCTAGTAGTGTGTAGCTATCCCTCAAACACCACCTGTTAGGATGCTAAATACTTTGAAAAATATTGATGCCATGCTATGATCACTTGATAAAAGTGTTTTGTGAACAAATTAAGAACTTCAACTAAAATGAAACACCTGGGTGGATTGGTTTGATGATGGAAGCGATGTTGAGTGGCGACCTGGGGCTACACATTGTGTAGTTGCTGCCTGGGCGTTCACTTGTGGTTTGCCACCCAGGAACAAAGAGGTTACTATGTCTTCCATGCTTAGATGTGCTTCCAGTGCAACCTTATGACATTATGGGCTCTGTCTTGACTGATTAGATGTGGGAGTGCAACTTGTGTGCAAGAAGTGGTGGTAGTTGAATTATAGGTTGGGGACGGAGCTTGCTAAGTTAGTTGTCCTCTCCCTCTAAAAGGTCTCGTTTCATTTTATGTATGGGCATAAAATGAATCGTAAGGTGAAAGTGCACAACCCTTGCAAGGTGTTTAAACTAATCGATTAGCCGTGTCCTCGGTTATGGACAATTGAGTCTCTAGACATGGAATGTACGGAAGAACCTCATCACCATTTCTGAATTATTAAAATTTGTCTAGAAACCCCTAGGTAGGAACTAAGGACCACACACTCCGAGGGGTGGTGGTGCCTGAGGTTCCAACTTTGTTGAGTTGCGCCCAGAACTACATACCGGCCAGTATGTAGTGTATGGGGGTTGTCTTGACCCTTGAAAAATAAATTTTTGAAAGAAAGTATTAAAAAGGATTTTTAGGATAAAATTGGCTTTATGCAAATTAGCCTATGAGATCCACCAGCCAAATGTCATGTAGTTAGTTTCTTTCACAACAGCCACCAAATATGTGTTATTTGCCAGTACATCATTGTACTGACCCCTCTGGGGCTGCATATTCAAACGTGCAGGTTTTACTGTCGAGTAAGGAACTAGGAGTAGGATCTCGAGACTACCTTCCAACATGTCTGCCTGTGGCACGTGATGAACAATGGAGGCTCACTGCAACTATGCTTTATGCTGTGTACTCGTAAGGTTGAAGACCTATGTAACTGGATTTATGTTGTAATATTGATGCTATTGCAATGATTACTATATTTTGTACTGTGGTGCTATCTACTGATCTAGGGAATGGCACCGATACACAGGAGTTCTGTCTTTAGCAAAAGGCAGGGCGTTACAGAATGGTATCAGAGCATAGTGTTGCCTGTAGGATCGTGACCCTAGGTTTGGAATAGACTAGGAAGCCCTAGGATTCTTTTCTCGCCTTTCACAAGAAAATCAATTCAGTTTTCTAAATGAGATCAATCTATTTACTTTAGTTTGAAATTTTCTTGTAAGACTTACCCCATTCATTTGTTTTAGACAACTCTTCTTTCTACTTATAGATGACCAACCTCATCGAATCCCTTAAGAAAGATCATGACTCTGAAGTTTGAGACTGAGTTTCCCAAAGCATTGAAGAACCTCATGTTAAGTATGGGAATGCAAGGAGAAGCTGTTTACAAAGGATTTCTCGTGATGGATGAAGGTGAAGAATATTGGTGGGTACAGCTTCATTTATACAAGAATAAAGAAGATGACCACAAGAAGATGGGACTTTGGATGTTCACCAACTCCGAGATGTATCCATCATTTCTAGACTCAGCGAGATGCGCTGCTTGGTCAGCTATAAAGGAACTTGGAGAAAGACTCAAGTGGAGACTTCACAATACGCAGAAGGACCTCAAAGAAGAAAAGGAAGATACTACTGCATTGAAGGCAACCATAAGTCAACTTCAAGATGACATGGAAAAGTTGGTATCTGAACTTAGTGTTCAAGGAGACCTCGTCAAAACCAAGGATGAACAGATTGCCAATCTAAAGAAACAGCTGGACCAGAACAATGGATCTGCTTAGAAGAGTACCAAGAAGCCTTAGTTGGACCTCCATCTAGGAAATTTTAATAAGCAACGACGTGTAATAAACATTATGGTCATACCGACTTGTGGATGATCGTACCTCCCCGTTTGTTTGAAAACTAGTTTGCTTGATTTGATAAATGTTTGTTAGATGTTGTTTGTAAGATGAATTGTTTTGATCTGTTATGTTTGGGTAGGAATCTTCTTTAGATCTCTTCTATCTAATTCTCATCTATGCTAAGATCTAAACTTGTCCCAAAACCCAAACCAAAGGATTCTCAACGACAGAACAACTACAATGACCCTCAGTTGGAGATAAGGATACAGAATACAACAACAAGAGGTAGTGTTGCAAGTACAAGATACGGGAACCTTTCGCAAGAGAGTGCACAAAGGATGATACCCCAAGACTCCAGTAAGCTAAGATAGCTGAAGGATACCTCGCAAACAATAAGAAGACACCCCAAGATATAACTAATGTGGAAGTAATACTATCCAACCACCCCATGCAAGAAAGGTTGAAAGGACAAACAGAGCAATGGAAAGGACAAACAGAGCAATGGAAAGAGCAAACAGAGCTATGGAAAGGATTTTAATTCCTCTTAAATGGCAAACCAAAGGATCTACAACTTAAGGATTTTTTTGCCATGAGCTTTGTTGAAAACCTCTAGCTAGGAACGATAGATTTTGTTTTCAAAATTCAAATTAGGATTTGTGAACTTGGTTCCGATTTCAACAAAACTTTTGTTTAAAAGCTAGTGAGGTTGACCAAGAGTTAGAATGCGAGATGCACCAAACCAAATACAAGGTAATGATTGGGTGCGACATGGATTGGCCCCCATGACGACTACTCATATTGTTCGCTCTTGTTATGAGGAGTGGTGAATCTACAGAGACATACCTACATGAGAGACGATGTCGTTTAAACCATAACCTTAGGAGGATAAATTATTACACCCTTATAGTGAGCCAGTGTGGCCAAAATGTAGGACTACGGTGAGGATTTGGATTATTGAACGGCTACACGAATCAGAAGCGTTCTGCTCAGTGGGCTTTGAATACGAAGACTGTTCAGTTTCGGCTGCTGTCTATTCGATTTACCTCCCCGACTCTTCGTTTCGACTCCCCACGTGGCCTGTTCGGCTACCTCCCTGAGTCTACAAAAGAGAGGTCACTCCTCTCCAGAGAGTCACAACAAAGACAGCCACCACCAACTATGAGATTTCCCCCTAGTTCCAGAGCCCTACGCCACCGAAGTCTACCCCATCCCGACCTGCAACGTTATGAGACAACTCTCTGAATCCCTGAAACTACTTTCCTACCCATGAGAGCTTCGTTAGAATCCCTTATTCTTGCAAAGGAGTTCATCTTCGGGATATGATCAAGTTGTCCAGCGCCTTCCAATGACTATGAAGATGGTTGCGAAAGGAATTCTTAAGGACCATCTGGTACTAGTGGCAGATAGCATGATGAGCACCAGTATCAATAATAGATTCAACAATGCTGGTTATAAGGCGACCTTCCGTCCCTTAAAGGTGCAAGTACCTCTTACAGAGTCCACCTTGTTTACCCCTATGAAATGTATGAGAAGACTGCAGAGAGATGCCATCCTAATTCATTGGGATGTGTGGTCTCATCATGTTCGTGGGGCAGGCATGCAGTACTTGGCCCTGAGTCATCTTTTGAGATTCTGCAATGAACATCAGCTAAAAAGCAACAAGGAGTTTGACGATGATCTATATGATTTCTTGGCCTTGGTGAGGACCGACCAAGAAAAGGCTAGATACACATTCTTGGAAGATGTACAAGAACCAGGAAGGTTACCAGAACAGAATGGTATCGTGGAAAATTGAAGATCAGAATGGTATAAGGAAACAACCATAAGATGAAGAACCTCTAAGGATGATGATAAGGAAGGTTGGTGCCCGGATTTGTGAATAGACACCCACCTATTGTAAATGAAGATGTGGACTACCTTATTGATGACAACGCGATGGATGATATCTGCTTATCACCAGAATTGGATGGAACCCTTGGTATGCCCACTTCTGAAGATGGTATTGATCATCAAAACTTCTGAGAAGGACGATTCAGAGAAAGTGGCACAACAGTGAATACAAGCTGGGAACAAAATGCAAGTGCCTAAGGAAGCATCAAGATACCACCAAGAGAAATTTTCTTTTAAGGGTGGTAGCACCCTAATTCCATTGGAATCAATAAACTTTTTTTTGCCTTTCTCCAATCTCGAGGACGAGATTTCTTTTAAGGGTGGTAGTCTGTAACATCCCAAGATTTTATCAAATTTTGGGGGAATTTTTTTGCTTTTGTCTTGCTTGAGATGATTGGAAATTCACAGGGATTTAAAACTTTTTGAGTCTATTTGAAAGCTTTATTAGAAAACTATTTAAAACTTTCTATTATTTTCTTAAGGAACCTCTTCGAGAAAAACCAAAAATCAAAATATTATTTTCTTGCTTTTAATCAGCTTTATGCAAGCTTGCTTGCAAAAGATTGTTTTACAAAATTTGCTTTACTCAATATGGGTTGCTTTTTCAAACCATAATTGAGTGTGTTTCTCAATCATTATTTTATAAACTATTATTTTACTATTTTAGAAAGAATCGAGTTCAAACTCTATTTCTATTATTTTATGCAAGCAAAGCCATTAGGCTCAACTAAGATCTTTTATTAAAAACCTTGTTTTGGTTCTGAAAACATGTTTGATGTTGGTTTAAAACCTTGCTGTGAATTTTACAAAATTTATGAAAATGGTTTGGCTTGATTTGAATCAAATCTGCAAATAATATGAAAGGATTAGGGAAAACCAGAAAAAGAAAAGAAAAAGAGCAAATATAAAAGGACCTCAGGAACCCTTTCGGCCCAGAACAGAAGTCGGCCCGCGGCCCATCTTCTTTCCTCCCCGAACCGGTACCGCTGCCCTTCTCTCTCACGCCGACAGGTGGGACCCACCTGTCATCTCCTCCCCCAGCCGTTTCTTCCGTCGGTGACCGAGCCCGAGCTCGTCGTTACTCCCCCTCTTCAATCCCCTTTACTCCCTGCCATAATCGACGCATCCCCGCGGATATAAGAAGCCCTACTCCTCCTCACCAATTCCCCTCCTGTTCCCGAGCCTACAGCGCCGCCAGGCTGCCCAGATTCCTTGCCGGAGTTCGCCATTGCTGCGGGCAAGAACTCCGAAATCCGGTGAGACCAGGCTACCCCGCATCCCCTCACCGGCCTCAATATTTTCCACTCTCCCAGGCGCACCTCCCTGACCCCTCCTTGATTCAATCCTGCAGCGATTCAACGCGGACGCCCTCGACCGAAGATCACCGTCGCGCCTCGCCTCTCCAGCCGCCTCCCTTCTCCTTGTCTGGAAGCAATCGAAGAAGGAGACCACGCACCTGAATCCACCGCGCCCTCCTGCAACTTGTCGTGACGACGCCGTCGTCCAGGAGTCGCTGTAACGCCGCCGCCGTCCATCCTCTGCGCGCCTCGCCGGAGAAGATGGCCAGAACCCTAGCCCCCACGGTGAGCCTCTCCCAGATCTGTTCTCGTTCGTTTGATCTAGATCCAAGGGTCCAAAATAGATCACTAACCCGAAGGGGTATTCCCAGATCTGGAGCGTCCAATCTAAGTTTAATCCGATGGTTCAAAACGACGATCCGGCCGAACCGGTATCGACTAATAGGAGCACGCCGCGTGGCAGCTCTCTGTTAAAAACGATTTCGAATTAGGATTTCAAACCAGATTTGATCCCAATCTTGCAAAAATCATATCTTTTGATCTGTAGGTCCAAAAATAACAAATGATATCTCGTTGGAATCCTTAGGAAATATAGAATCTAGTTGTACAATAATATCTTATATTTTATGGGTTCAATTTGAAACTATTTTCAAATTGGAATCAAACCTTCTGTTAGCTTGTTTAAATCATAACTTTAGTTCTGTTAATCCAAAAATTACAAATTTGTAGTCTTTGGAAAGCCCTTCATCTGTAGAACATTTTAGAATCAAGAAACACCAAAGTTGATACGTGCACACACTTTGTGCATTCAAATCTATCCAAATCGCTAATTTGATCATAGTTTGAATTCTATAACTTATTTTAGGATGCTTCCACTTGCAGTAGCTTTGTTTTACTGCAAGCTATCCAGTAGCATCACTCCCATAGTTCCTTGAACCACTCCACAATTATTCAAATTCTAATATGATAATTTGAGTATTCCTATATAGGTTAATTCTATTTCTATTTCAATCAATGATCCCTTCTACTTTAGAAAACCCTACGATCATACCTAGCTATCAAATATCATCTTGAGATCACTTTGATCCAATGTCATAACTATCTAAACAACATCTTGATCAAGATCATATTCACTTAGACCTATCTTGTATAGTACCCACTTATTCAAATTACAAATGTGTCATTTGAGTAAAGTGTGATACTTTCAATCTTAGTTTCTACCTTGCTACTATGGTATTGATCAAATCAACATCATAGTACTTAACCCAATCCCATTTACTCATTAGGAACCTTAAGCCATGCTTTCAAATATCATCTATACATATCCATTACCTATAGCCATTTATTCATGCCTACTCAATCTTAGCCTTGCATTGAACTATTCAATTTGCATTTGAGTTAATTGAGTACTTCAATGTTATAAGAATCCTAGCCTAAGCTTAAGTGTAATATATACTATTTAAGAATAATTGTTGTCACACTTATTCAATAGTATTACTATTGCACTATTTTGTCTCTTATGTGATTTACCCACATGAGATATTCCAAGATTCAATATGCTTTAATAAAGCATAAAGACCTCACTCATTATATTTTGTCTAATTCATATATGCACTCAAATTGCAATTGTTCTACTTGAGTAGAATATGAATTCATCTCAAACCTAGATTTTGCTAATGTGGTGTTGTTATAACCCGTACCACAGTATGTGTTATACACCATGTTGATCAATGAACCAGTTGAGCCATGTCCTCCAATATCAATCATTCATACCCAATCCAATGCCTACTTAGTTTTGTTCACATGTATTGAACTATTCAACTTGCAAATGTGCTAATTGAGTAGTTCAAGCATTCTCAAAACCTAGCCTAATTCCTAAGTGTGATAGATGCTATTTAAGAGTAATTGTTGTCACATTTACTCAATAGTGTTGTAGTTGCACAAATTGACTCTTGTGTAATCTATTACA
Organism: Dactylis glomerata; assembly: GCA_007115705.1. Lineage (NCBI taxonomy): Eukaryota > Viridiplantae > Streptophyta > Magnoliopsida > Poales > Poaceae > Dactylis > Dactylis glomerata. Next base: position 8,329,955 of record QXEO01000546.1, read on the forward strand.
CATGAGCTATTTCTAAAACTCTTATATGCTTTAATAAAGCATAAAAACTTCATCAATTATATTATGCCTAGTCCATTTCTCTCTCAAATCATATTGATCTTTCCCCAGCTAAGCTCTCAAACCCATATCTCACAATTCATATTTCCTTTGCCATATCTTCTTGTCATAACATCTCAATAAATCTAAATTGTTAAACAAATACTTTTCAATTGTTTGTTTGTTTGATTGTGTTGTATGGATTGTTTATGTATTGCTATTTCTGTGTTATAGCTTGTGCGAAGAGCTACATGATTAGTTGAGAGGAGTGAAAGATCGTATTCTTCAAGAAGGCAAGTGACACACATGTCCCTTTACCCATTTTACTTATGCATTAGTGTATTCACTTCTTGTAGTATGCATGATAGGTGGAACATTCAACTGTTTTATCAAATGCTTAGATCCTAGTAGTGTGTAGCTATCCCTCAAACACCACCTGTTAGGATGCTAAATACTTTGAAAAATATTGATGCCATGCTATGATCACTTGATAAAAGTGTTTTGTGAACAAATTAAGAACTTCAACTAAAATGAAACACCTGGGTGGATTGGTTTGATGATGGAGGCGATGTTGAGTGGCGACCTGGGGCTACACATTGTGTAGTTGCTGCCTGGGCGTTCACTTGTGGTTTGCCACCCAGGAACAAAGAGGTTACTATGTCTTCCATGCTTAGATGTGCTTCCAGTGCAGCCTTATGACATTATGGGCTCTGTCTTGACTGATTAGATGTGGGAGTGCAACTTGTGTGCAAGAAGTGGTGGTAGTTGAATTATAGGTTGGAGACGGAGCTTGCTAAGTTAGTTGCCCTCTCCCTCTAAAAGGTCCCGTTTCATTTTATGTATGGGCATAAAATGAATCGTAAGGTGAAAGTGCACAACCCTTGCAAGGTGTTTAAACTAATCGATTAGCCATGTCCTCGGTTATAGACAATTGAGTCTCTAGACATGGAATGTACGGAAGAATCTCATCACCATTTCTGAATTATTAAAATTTGTCTAGAAACCCCTAGGTAGGAACTAAGGACCACACACTCCGAGGGGTGGTGGTGCCTGAGGTTCCAACTTTGTTGAGTTGCGCCCAGAACTACATACCGGCCAGTATGTAGTGTATGGGGGTTGTCTTGACCCTTGAAAAATAAAATTTTGAAAGAAAGTATTAAAAAAGATTTTTAGGATAAAATTGGCTTTATGCAAATTAGCCTATGAGATCCACCAGCCAAATGTCATGTAGTTAGTTTCTTTCACAACAGCCACCAAATATGTGTCATTTGCCAGTACATCATTGTACTGACCCCTCCGGGGCTGCATATTCAAACGTGCATGTTTTACTGTCGAGTAAGGAACCAGGAGTAGGATCTCGAGACTACATTCCAACATGTCTGCATGTGGCACGTGATAAAGAATGGAGGCTCACTGCAACTATGCTTTATGCTGTGTACTTGTAAGGTTGAAGACCTATGTAACTGGATTTACGTTGTAATATTGATGCTATTGCAATGATTACTATATTTTGTACTGTGGTGCTATCTACTGATCCAGGGAATGGCACAGATACATAGGAGTTCTGTCTTTAGCAAAAGGCAGGGCGTTACAAATGCTTTACATGCTTGTGTTAGTCCTTGCATATCATGTGTAAGTTGCTTAAATAAATCTCATGATGATATGCTTGCTTTGTCTAGTGGCCATGATAAAAATGCCTCTATTTCCTCTAGTCTTTGTGTGGCTAACAATGTAGAGGAAACCGGAGATTCTATTGGCCAAGACAAAGTTTTGATTGGAGCTTCATGTAATTCATCCTCCTCATCATCTCTCGGTTCCCACATATGTCTTATGGCTAGGGATTTAAAGGTAACTCCTTCTTTGGAACCCACTATATCTAGTGATAATGAAGAAGAGGATGATTATGGTGCCTCTTTAAGAAAGAAGGGTGAAATAGTCTTTCATGCTATTGGTAAGAAGAAAATTGCTTGCTCTAACTTCGTTGAAATCTTGGTTGTTGCTATTGAGAGCAAGAAAATTATTGATGAGCTACAATCTCATGACGAAGAGCAAGAAGAAACCATTGAGAATCTTCATAGTCTTGCCAATGATTTTAAAAGGGCTCTTTTAGAAGAACAAACCACCAACGAAGCTCTTGAGGAGACATTTGCTCTAGAATTGTCTAGAGTAAAGGAAACCCATGATAGAGCTCTTAAGGTGGCAAATGATTAAAAATTAAAAATGATAACCTTGTTTTTGTTAATGCTAAACTTCTTGAGGATGTTGAGCACCTCAAAAATGGCTCTAGGGACGTTGAGAGTGTGCTCACCAAACTCACCGAATCACATGAGCAACTAAAAGCTTCTTATTTAAAAGAGTGTTCCAAGTTGCCTTGTCCTCTTTCGGTTAATCATGATGCTTGTGCTACTAACTCTACCACTTGTGAAGCATCTATTTTGAAGGAGAATGTTGAGCTAAGGGCTCAACTTGAGTTGCTAACTAGTAAGTGTGGGAAATTGGAAGAAAGTCATGAAAAGCTATCTAGCTCTAATGAGGATCTTCTAGTGTCCCATGCTCTCCTAAAGTTAGCTTATGAGGATATGTCTACAAAGGTAACATCTTGTGAATCTCATGTGGTCACTAGCACTACTTCCCAAAATGCTATATTGCCATGTGCCAGTCCTCGTAATTCATCCACTCATACTATGGCTACATCTTGTGATGAATTACTCTCATTGCCTTGTTGCTCTAACAATATAGCTTCTACTTCCTCTAGTACTTGTGTTGTAACTAACCATGTAGAGGAAATTAAAGAGCTCGAGGCCTAAATCACTTTGTTGAAGAAAGACTTGGTAAAAAGTCATGAAGGGAAGTCCAAACTTGACAAGATGTTGAGTGTGCAAAAATCCCCCAATGACAAGAGTGGACTTGGATTTATCTCCAACAACAAGAAGAAGTCCAAAATCTTCAAGAAGAAGAAGGGCCAAGAGCAAGTCAAGGATCCGGCCAAGATTGTTTGCTTCAAGTGCAAAATTGAAGGGCATCATGTTAGGTCTTGCCCATTGAAGAAGAAGCATCTAAGTGAGAAGTAAAAAGGGAAGCGGCCTCAAGCTCAAACTCAAGTTCTTCCTCAAGGTGAAGAAAAGCTACCTCCTAAGAAGAATCAACCCAATGCTCCCATTGTGGAAAAATCAAATGAGAAGAAAGGAAAGATAAGATCTTGCTACATATGCCGTGAGAAGGGTCACCTTTCTTCTACATGCTCTATTGGTAACTCATCCAACCCTATCATAATCGATGATGCTTATTCACTTTGTAAGGAGAAGGTTGGAAATGTGTTTGCCAAATTTGTTGGTACTCAAAGTGGTGTCAAGAAAAGAACCATTTGGGTTGCCAAACCTATTGTGACTAACCTCTTAGGACCCAACTTGGTTGGGGACCAACAAGCCAAAACTTGATCAATAGGTGTTTAATGGAGGGCATTGGAGACTTGGCTATATTATGAAGAATTAAGGGATCTTCATTAATTATATTGTCTCAAGTCAAGTCAATTGGATTATCTTATTTCTATCATATATCCATTGTTCCTCCTTGCGGTAACATGTATTCAACTTATCTTCATTGAAAGTTACTCGCCTCTTTGCATGTGTGTGGTTTTGTATCTTCCATGTGTTCGTACATGTTGTGCTCCCTACTTGCTTTATTTTGAGTAATCAAGTATGTGCATGTTGGTTGCACACCATGTACAGTTGTTACTGTTGAGCCTATTGCATCTTGATCTATCTTACTTGGCTCTTGGGAGAGATTAATGGACCATTCCATTTTGGGGGAGTGATATGCTTTGGCACTTCACAATCCTAAAAATGTGTGTACATGAGGAATACCACTTATTGTTGATATTTAAAGATTATCTAGTCTCTATGTGGTATGTCATTCTCATGAGAAATTCAAATTATATAATGTCCATTAATTGTGGGGACCCCAGACTACCCATCCAGAATACCCGATATGCATACAATTTACGATCCCATGATCAGTGTGTCGTGAATCCACATACCCGAGTTGATACCAGAATTACATCATCCAATACAGTACCGAATAATATACTTACAATTGGTTACATGACCAAGTTTGATATTGCCACGCAGGGCAAGTTTACAACCAAGCAGCGGATACCAAACAGCGTTGATGATCCACGTCATGCCTACTACCCTACAGGCAACTGACTGGGAGACGTTCCTAGTTTGCACCAGTGTCGTCGAATCCCTCACCATCCTCCTCATAACCTTCCTCATAATCTGACCAAGTTAATAGCCAGGGACAAAGCCGTGAGTACATTTGAATTGTACTCGCAAACCATCTAAGGGAGAGAGTTTGATATGCAGTGTGGCTATAGCAAGGATAGGCTCTAGTCTAATTTGATTTCTTCAAAAAACACGGTTCTCTCGTGTCGATATAGCATGTCCAGAACCATGTTCTACGACATCTCTATATCCTTATTAAAAACATTTATAAAACAATTTTAGTAAAAATCTCTAGGAAGGGGGAAGCCCTTTTTATTTCAAAACCCCAGGTCAATCAAACATGACCATCTCCATTCATAAAACCAGGTCAATCACACATGACCATCCCCATTTCCTCGGCAGTACCCTACAAGTACTTCGAACCATACCCGTGCCACGGCAGTACCCTCCGAGTACTCCGTCTGGCACATTTCTCCATTTTTCCGAAAACCACTTTCAAAACCAAAACCGACACAGGTTAAGTATGGCCATTCCAACCGTCCATGACCGAGGACTCGGCTATTCGAATAGATTTACACTCTGCAGAGGTTGTACACTTTACCCACAACCATCCGGATACTCATCGTGTGGACATCTTCCCCGCATAACATCATATGCCACGACAAGCACCCGATCAAAGTCTTTCGCTTATCCACCTTAGTACGGGGACCTACCCTATGGAGTATGTACCTCCCCGGCACACCCTGGCAGTCTACCTCCACGTTCGAGCGTAACTCCAGTGCCACGGCGGGAGACCCATAGTGTCTTCCGGCGGCTCGGGATATGCCGTGATATGTGTTTCCTCCTTCCTGAGGACAACCCGGATTCCAGGGTACCGCGTACCCTTATATAGTTGTGAGGTGCCCCATACCAAAGCAAATAAACTACGAGCTAAGCCCCGTCCCATACCAGGGTAATCGTGGTTGCACGGGTTAATTGGTCTGGCGAACACTTATACACAATGCCCTTTTTCATAAATCCTCCTCCTCCTTTTATCCATTTTCCAGAACATATTTTCCCTGAAAACATTTCAGTGGAATAGAGCACTATTCCAAGGTTTTCGAAATCATTTATCAAAGCCCCAATTGAGTGTTCCCAACCTAGAGTTTTTGCTCCACTACAAGGTTTTCCAAAGGCTATGATGCTAACCATCAAACCACTAATTTTGGGGAAATAAGTAGGTGTCAAGATAGGGGTCATCCATGAGGATGATAACAATGACTTGTGGAGCCATGTCGCATATAATTGCTATCTAGAGGTAATAGCAATATAAAATCATGCAATTTCATAAACATTTATAGAGCATGCAGTAAGTAAAAACTAGGATCAGATATGAATCAAGTTTAGATGGCTTGCCTTGGTTGGCTTGTCCCTGGTCCTCTTCTTCCTGGTACTCGTACACTTCACCCTCCTCGGTGCACTCGGTGTCGTTCGATTCTATCGCCGGTAGAAGAGATAACAAACAATAAGCAAGCATGCATACATAAGGCACAAACATTACCACACTTCACAACAAACAATCAGAGAGTATCATAAGCAAACAAGTTTAGAATTCTGAACAAGTTTTTAGTAGGATTTTAATAGCAAGTTAAGCCTATTTAACCTAGGGTGTTCATTTTTAGCAACAAATACACCACTCAAACCAAACAAGCATGCAAGTGCTAAAATGGGTCAAAAATCACTCTCAGCACATCAGTAGGTAGATAACAAGTTTCTGAACCCAACAAAGTTGGTTTCACCACAAAACACCTTGTGGTTGATTTTCTATGAATTTCCTAGCAACATAATAGCTATAACACTAGAATAATTCCCAGATATTCTCTGGACATCAGAAAAATGTGCCAGAGAATGCTTTGGAAAGCTATTACTGAACACAAACCATAGAAATTGAATTCATACATAAAATCCTATTCTACTGCAATTGAGAAAATAATTAAGACTAATTAAACTATTAACCATATTAGTTACTACTGCAGATCTACAGCTCCTAGAATAGCAAACTCAGTGGGAAAAGAAACTAATAACATCAGAGCATATCTGAAAGTTTAAAACACACCATTTCAATTTATAAAACTCCAAATTTGCATTTTTAAATAAAAAGAGACTAGATCTACACACTAATTCCACATTTATTCTACAGGGATCAAAGATTCATGCATGCAATATTTCTGGATAGTACACATCAAGAGGAACTCACAGGAATTTGAATCACTCAATTTAGACCCATATTTATTTTTCTACAGATTTTACAAGTTTCAGATCTATAAAGAAAATGATTAGCAGGGTTTCTAAAAAAAATAGCATCGCGGGCCAGCTCTAACGGACCCGGCCACCACATTGCTGGGCCGGCCCGGATATGCCCTGGCGCGCGCGGGAGCAACGGCTCGATCCGGCCTGCAGCCATGCACCAGGCTGGGCTGCATGCAGGCACCGGATGGGGATCGTACGGCGCCCGACGATTTCGCTCGCGGCGATAGAGAATCGGCCGGCGCGGCCGTGAGCTAGCGACAGGGAAACGACGGGGGCTCACCGAGGTTGGTCGGAGTCGGCAGGGGTAACGTGGGGGAGGTGTGTAGGCGCGCAGGGGCTCTCCTTGGTTGGCTAAGACATGCAGCCGAGCTCCTGGTTGATGGCAAGATCGAGGGCGAGCTCCGCGTTGGAGGCAGGATCGCCACGGACCGGACGGAAACCTCGACGGCCACAGTAGAGATGGAGGCGGGGCTCATCGAGGGATGGAATAGAGGCGGCGATGATGAATTAGAGCTCGAGGAAGTCATGCCCCGGCGCCATGGACGCGCATGCGAGCTTCTAGTGGCTCGCGTGGACGACGATGTTTTCCGCGACCGCACGGACGGGGTTCCAACAATGACGACCTCCGCATGCTGCCTAGACACAGAGAAGAGGATGGGTGAGTGCTAGGATCTTCAGAGAGAGATAAAAGGAAAGTGAAACAGAGAGGAGAATCGAAGAGAGGTGGTGGTCACGTCCTCGCCGCTGCGCACGTACGAGCTCCGGCTCAATTTTCGGCCAGAGAGGAACGGAGCAGGGCTTCGCCTCAGGGTTGGTTCTGAGGGAAGAGGTGCGTGTTCTGAGAAGGATGGAGGCCAGGGCACTTAAGAGGGAAGGGGAGGTGGCGTGTGTGCACGGCAGGGAGTCGTCTTGCCGGGCGCTTATTGGTCCGACCGGGCGGCGCACGGGACAGAGGAAAAACGACAATAGGCGAAGGCGGTTCTGCGCCAGCGCGCCAGAGAGAGGGAGGCATGGTCGGGGGCGAGATTTCAAGGCAAGGCGAGGTCGGTCGTCTCGGGGAGGACATTTCGACTAGGCACCCGCCAGGTGTTCGACGAATTGCTGTTGACCAGAGCACGGATGAGAGAGGCCGATAGGAAAGATACAAAAGGGATGGCGTGCTAGCGAAGGATCAAGCATGCCTAGGGGAGGTCAGTGGCGTGGTGGCTTGGACAGAGGGGCTCGTTTGAAAACTGCAACATGCCATCAGTGTCCTAGAGAAATAAGAGCGAGTGAGGAAGGTAGGGCTATGTCCTAGGGTTCCCAGGGGTGTTCAGAGGGTGCTGAGTGCGCTGGAGTGTCAAGGTGATGGTTTGCTAGTGATTAAAGATGGTTTAAAGATTTAGAGATGAAGATAGTGATTAAGGTCTAGAATGATTATGATGGCATAAGTTCAAATGTGGTGCTCTCAAAGTGGTGTAGTTAGAAGGGAAGATCAGAGAGGTGGGGTTGGTGTGGAAATGATGCTATATCAACAAGAAATTAATTGGCACTTGTTTAGATTACCTTACGTGAGCATGTTCAATTTTGATTGGAAAAGAAAATTTGAGTTTGCCTTTGAAATTTTCGAAAACAACAATATGAGGTTTTTAGTTAAAAAGGTTTCTACTAACATATCCATTCCTAGTGGATTTTCTCAGATTGGAAAGATGCAAGAAAAACAAGAAACGACGTGGTTACCTTCTGCATGCATTTCGATAATAAGAAGATAGGACAAAGAAATAAAGTTTTATAGAAGCTACTATGGTGAGAGAGGAGGGATTTGAAAATATAACAACTCCAAATGTCATTTTGGGAAGAGTTGAATTATAGAGAGAAGGGATGGTGAGTGATAAGGTGTGACAAAGAATTAAAATAGTTTTGACTAGAGCTCAAAACTAACCCACATGCATTATAAAGAAGTTCCAACATAAGTTATAAAGTATATGGATGGGTAGATCATATCAATAAGAAGAGGAGTAGGGCATAGGATGGTCTCCAATGATTTTACCTCGAAATTTAAAGGTGCGAGCAAAAAGGGCATGCGATGAAGAACATGTGGTCAAAATTTTGATTAGGGTCAGAAACATGATCTATTAAGTTAGCATATGATCTCAAATGATCATGTGGTAATGGAGAGAATGAAATATCTAAAGATAATTATGAGTTCTAGGAGGGGACATGGTCAAGGATAAAATCTATGAGCTTAAAACAAGTGTCTGAAGATTGAATCTATTAACATGAGTGAAGATAGGATCAAACTCGGAGTTTGGGTGAGTTTGCATTTTATTTTGCCTTTTTGATACTTCTTGACTTCACTCAGATGCTATCAAGCATTAACAAAGTTTTATAAGAAACAATAAGTACTTAGAGGGAATTTTCCAAATCGATACAATCATACATACAAGAAGTCCAGCAAAGTCAACAGAGTCAACATTCATCACACTTAGTCAAACATTAGCAACTAATGAAACATCCTTAGAATAAATTGTTGAACAAGTGCTCAATAATGATCATGCCATAGTGAAGTTGAAAAGAGCTTCAAGGAAAGGAGTAAGGCTTTGGTAGATATTTTCAGAAACAAATGGAGACATAAACACGTCCTTTGTAAAGTTTTCTCAAAGGTGTTTGAAAACCATTCTCCAAAGGTTTATAAAATAGTGGTTTTATAAAATAGTGGGATCACAGCACTATGTCCCTGTAGTTTTTAGAAATACTTAAATTTTGGTCAAGCTATTGTTTTGAAAATAAGCCTTGGCTCCTGTTTTCTTGGAAATTAAAAATATTTTTTAAGGAGAGAGGTGCCAAGATACTTTGTTTTGGAGGGAAAGCTAGAAGCACAAAAGGGTGGCATGATCTCATGAGCACACTAATTGCGTTGGTTCACAAGTTGGTTCAACAATCAACTCTAACAGACAAGATCCACATAGCAATCAAGGCAAACATTCACCAAATTTTATTGAGAACTAAAAAGTTTTTGTTGGCCCTCATTTTTGCCTCACTAAACTTTACCTATCCAAGGTTACAAAAGTTGGGGTGTGACAGCTCTTCCCCCCTTAAAAAGAATCTTGTCCCGAGATTCCTAAGCATAGCAGTAGAGAGGTGTACAGACTAATGTTAGAGTTTAGGCTTCAAGGAATTGCTCTTCTAACTTCTCTGTGACACTTTGAGTTGCGTTAAGACTTCCTTTTACTGAAGATGTAGATTGTCTTCACATACTGTAGTTGAGGGCTGAAGAGTTGATGCTCCCGAAAGTATCTTGACGAAAACCTTGTCGAGACGCCTTTGAGGTTAATGCGGCTAGGCTATCTAGTGTGCCCGTAAAGATTCTACAAAAGTCAAAAGGTTATCATCTCGTAGCTAAGGTCTTGAGAAGTCGAGGCATTCTCGGGTAGCTCTTATTGTCCTTTGGTCGTTTCTTCTTTTGTGTAGCTTGATATAATCTTCAAACCTTTGTGGCACACCTTGAAGCTTGATGTTGGTGTAGAACCTTCTGTCTTGAGCTTGGGGTGCTATAGAGGTTCTAGAATATGGTGCTTGATCTTCGGTCTTGCTAGGTACTTTAGATTGGTGGACCTAACCCTCTACACCTTCTATCTAGCAGGACAATGTTAGTCCTAATCAGGAGCATTCTTCTGGATCATCCCGGGCTAGAGCTGAAGGTGCTTCATGTGGCGGCGCATCACCAATGGTGGTTCTTCAAGTAGTCCATGATCTATTTCTTCTTGTCTTCGGGTTGGTGGAGACCAGTGAAGATCTTCCTGCTTCTCCATCTTCTTGTAGCCTTGAGGATCTTGAGGTATATTGGGATTCCTTGAGTTGACTTCATCTCCCGAGAAATCTTCATGTGGATCTCTACCCGTGGCATAAGTCAGTTTTGGATCAAACCCGTCAAAATTTGAACAAGCAAGTGAGTTAGTTAGATAATTCTTCACTTCTTCTCATTGCTACCTCCCTTGGTATCTCCTAAATGCGGGGTCGACATTGATGGCTTGATTTTGGAGAATCTTCACTCTTCTATTTGCTTAGTGGAGATCAAGCACGCGAGTCTTCAGGCTTCAAGTGGTGATAACGTCTTGAACTACAAAAGTTAGGCTTGTCTTTGATACTATGATGCTCAATGTTAGTTGGCTTGTTAGAAGAGTTGCAAGTGTTGGGGGTGTTAAGAGAGTACCATCAATGTTAGCAAAACCCTAGATTTAAGGTTAGGCAACCCAGGTTAGTGAAGTCTTTGTCTTCTAGAAGTCCTTTGTAGTCCAGGCGGTCTGTCTTCTGCTTCTCTGATGTTGTAGAGAGGTCTTGATGAAGCTTGAAGCACGTTGCAAAAATTGTCGCGTTGGATCTTAGGGAGGTGTTGCAAGACGAGTTATAATCCACTCAAGGTTGGAGTTAGTGTTTTACTAATAAATTATCTATGCTACTCAAGCTGACATAAATCGATGAGATGGAAAACACATTCTAGAGAGGCTTCCTATTCAGGGTTTTACACACCCGGGGGTTTTTAAGGCCGAGAGGCCAAAACAAGCACATGCACAAGGTAACAATACACACTCAAGAAATACACAAAGCAACTACAAAACATATCCAGAACACACATGGCAATCAACAAACAATTGCAAGAATCACACGAGGTACTTCAAGTACCAACGATGCCTAAACGCGCAATATTTGGGGTTAGTCCTATTCATCCTAGGGTCATGGTTGACCATAGTTGTTAATGTATTCATTCTCCTTGACTCTCGCTTCAGCAGATACTTGATGGCAGTTGGGGGTGAAGTTGCAGTGTTATTGAGCCGTTGATGTTGACTTGGGAAGTGCAGTTTTGTAAGTCCTTTTTGTATCAAATCACATGGTTGTGAGGTCTTCAGAGGGATTGCTGAAGTGTGCCATTGGTGGCATAGATGCCCGACAACCCTAGTAAATACTAGTCAAGCAACTAAGTACTTGGTCCTTGGCGACTGCAAAGGTGCGAGTCCAGGGAGGAACAAGGTCAGCTTCTTGACAGAGCAGTTGGTGTCAACCAAAGGTAAAATACTTGTCTACACTTTTATCTCTTTGCAGGTGTAGAGGTTTGCAGATGTACTTCTGAATATCTGCTCCATCTTGTGCCATTTCAGGTCTATTCGGGGTACAATGTCCAGTATTTAGATTTTGAAGGGGATACGATAAGATAGTAAAACTATGAAAACTTTGGCAATCGGATAAATAAGATTTGAAGCTTTGAATAGATGAGAAGTATAGAAGCCATGTTATCGGCTTACTTTATAAAAACAAGTTTTGCAATTACTTTTAGCAAAGTACTACCTTCCTAACTAACGCCCATGCTAACTACGGTCTCCTACAGTCAGGATGGCTCTGATACCAACTCTGTGGGGACCCCGGACTACCCATCCGGAATACCCGATATGCATACAATTCACGATCCCATGATCAGTGTGTCGTGAATCCACATACCCGAGTTGATACCAGAATTACATCATCCAATACAGTTCCGAATAATATACTTACAATTGGTCACATGGCCAAGTTTGATATTGCCATGCAGGGCAAGTTTACAACCAAGCAGCGGATGCCAAATAGCGTTGATGACCCACGTCATGCCTACTACCCTACAGGCAACTGACTGGGAGACGTTCCTAGTTCACACCAGCATCGTCAAACCCCTCACCATCCTCCTCATAACCTTCCTCATAATCTGACCAAGTTAATAGCCAGGGACAAAGTCGTGAGTACATTTGAATTGTACTCGCAAACCATCTAAGGGAGAGAGTTTGATATGCAGTGTGGCTATAGCAAGGATAGGCTCTAGTCTAATTTGATTTCTTCAAAAAACACGATTCTCTCATGTCGATATAGCATGTCCAGAACCATGTTCTACGACATCTCTATATCCTTATTAAAAACATTTATAAAACAATTTTAGTAAAAATCTCTAGGAAGGGGGAAGCCCTTTTTATTTCAAAACCCCAGGTCAATCAAACATGACCATCTCCATTCATAAAACTAGGTCAATCACACATGACCATCCCCATTTCCTCGGCAGTACCCTACAAGTACTTCGAACCATACCCGTGCCACGGTAGTACCCTCTGAGTACTCCGTCTGGCACATTTCTCCATTTTTCCGAAAACCACTTTTAAAACCAAAACCGACACAGGTTAAGTATGGCCATTCCAACCGTCCATGACCGAGGACTCGGCTATTCGAATAGATTTACACTCTGTAGAGGTTGTACACTTTACCCACAACCATCCGGATACTCATCGTGTGGGCATCTTCCCCGCATAACATCATATGCCACGACAAGCACCCGATCAAAGCCTTTTGCTTATCCACCTTAGTACGGGGACCTAACCTATGGAGTATGTACCTCCCCGGCACACCCTGGCAGTCTACCTCCATGTTCGAGTGTAACTCCAGTGCCACGACGGGAGACCCATAGTGTCTTTCGGCGGCTCGGGATATGCCGTGATATGTGTTTCGTCCTTCCTGAGGACAACCCGGATTCTGGGGTACCGCGTACCCTTATATAGTTGTGAGGTGCCCCATACCAAAGCAAATAAACTACGAGCTAAGCCCCGTCCCATACTAGGGTAATCGTGGTTGCACGGGTTAATTGGTCTGGTGAACACTTATACACAATGCCCTTTTTCATAAATCCTCCTCCTCCTTTTCTCCATTTTCCAGAACATATTTTCCCTGAAAACATTTCAGTGGAATAGAGCACTATTCCAAGGTTTTCGTAATCATTTATCAAAGCCCCAATTGAGTGTTCCCAACCTAGAGTTTTTGCTCCACTACAAGGTTTTCCAAAGGCTATGATGCTAACCATCAAGCCACTAATTTTAGGGAAATAAGTAGGTGTCAAGATAGGGGTCATCCATGAGGATGATAACAATGACTTGTGGAGCCAAGTCGCATATAATTGCTATCTAGAGGTAATAGCAATATAAAATCATGCAATTTCATAAACATTTATAGAGCATGCAGTAAGTAAAAACTAGGATGAGATATGAATCAAGTTTAGATGGCTTGCCTTGGTTGGCTTATCCCTGGTCCTCTTCTTCCTGGTACTCATACACTTCACCCTCCTCGGTGCACTCGGTGTCGTTCGATTCTATCGCCGGTAGAAGTGATAACAAACAATAAGCAAGCATGCATGCACAAGGCACAAACATTACCACACTTCACAACACACAATCAGAGAGTATCATAAGCAAACAAGTTTAGAATTCTGAACAAGTTTTTAGTAGGATTTTAATAGCAAGTTAAGCCTATTTAACCTAGGGTGTTCATTTTTAGCAACAAATACACCACTCAAACCAAACAAGCATGCAAGTGCTAAAATGGGTCAAAAATCACTCTCAGCACATCAGTAGGTAGATAACAAGTTTTTGAACCCAACAAAGTTGGTTTCACCACAAAACACCTTGTGGTTGATTTTCTATGAATTTCCTAGCAACATAATAGCTATAACACTAGAATAATTCCCAGATATTCTCTGGACATCAGAAAAATGTGCCACAGAATTCTCTGGAAAGCTATTACTGAACACAAACCATAGAAATTGAATTCATACACAAAATACTATTCTACTGCAATTGAGAAAATAATTAAGACTAATTAAACTATTAGCCATATTAGTTACTACTGCAGATCTACAGCTCCTAGAATAGCAAACTTAGTGGGAAAAGCAACTAATAACATCAGAGCATATCTGAAAGTTTAAAACACACCATTTCAATTTATAAAACTCCAAATTTGCATTTTTTAATAAAAAGAGACTAGATCTACACACTAATTCCACATTTATTCTACAGGGGTCAAAGATTCATGCATGCAATATTTATGGATAGTACACATCAAGAGGAACTCACAGGAATTTGAATCACTCAATTTGGACCCATATTTATTTTTCTACAGATTTTACAAGTTTCAGATCTATAAAGAAAATGATTAGCAGGGTTTCTTAAAAAAATAGCATCGCGGGCCATCACTAACGGACCCGGCCTGCACAGTGCTGGGCCGGCCTGGATATGCCCTGGCGTGCGTGGGAGCGGCGGCTCGATCCGGCCTGCAGCCATGCACCAGGCTGGGCTGCATGCAGGCACCGGATGGGGATCGGACGGCGCCCGATGATTTCGCTCGCGGCGATAGAGAATCGGCCGGCGCGGCCGTGAGCTAGAAACAGGGAAATGACGGGGGCTCACCGAGGTTGGTCGGAGTCGGCGGGGGCAACGCGGGGGAGGTGTGTAGGTGCGCAGGGGCTCTCCTCGGTCGACTGAGACATGCAGCCGAGCTCCTGGTCGACGGCAAGATCGAGGGCGAGCTCCGCGTTGGAGGCAGGATCGCCACGGACCGGACGGAAAACTCGACGGCCACAGTAGAGATAGAGGCGGGGCTCATCGAGGGATGGAATAGAGGCGGCGATGCTGAATTGGAGCTCGAGGAAGTCATGCCCTGGCGCCATGGACGCGCAGGCGAGCTTCTAGCGGCTCGCGTGGACGACGATGTTTTCCGCGACCGCACGGACGGGGTTCCAACAACGACGACCTCCGCATGCTGCCTAGACACAGAGAAGATGATGGGTGAGTGCTAGGATCTTCAGAGAGAGATAAAAGGAAAGTGAAACTGAGAGGAGAATCGAAGAGAGGTGGTGGTCACGTCCTCGCCGCTGCGCACGTATGAGCTCCGGCTCGGTTTTCGGCCAGAGAGGAATGGAGCAGGGCTTCGCCTCAGGGTTGGTTCTGAGGGAAGTCGTGCGTGTTCTGAGAAGGATGGAGGCCAGGGCGCTTAAGAGGGAAGGGGAGGTGGCGTGTGTGCACGACAGGGAGTCGTCTTGCCAGGCGCTTATTGGTCCGACCGGGCGGCGCACATGACAGAGGAAAAATGACAATAGGAGAAGGCGGTTCTGCGCCAGCGCGCCAGAGAGAGGGAGGCATGGTCGGGGGCGAGATTTCAAGGCAAGGCGAGGTCGGTCATCTCGGGGAGGACATGTCGACTAGGCGCCCGCCAGGTGTTCGACGAATTGCTGTCGACCAGAGCACGGATGAGAGAGGCCGATAGGAAAGATACAAAAGGGATGGCGTGCTAGCGAAGGATCAAGCATGCCTAGGGGAGGTCAGTGGCGTGGTGGCTTGGACAGAGGGGCTCGTTTGAAAACAACAACATGCCATCGGTGTCCTAGAGAAATAAGAGCGAGTGAGGAAGGTAGGGCTATGTCCTAGGGTTCCCAGGGGTGTTCAGAGGGTGCTGAGTGCGCTGGAGTGTCAAGGTGATGGTTTGCTAGTGATTAAAGATGGTTTAAAGATTTAGAGATGAAGATAGAGATTAAGGTCTAGAATGATTATGATGGCATAAGTTCAAATGTGGTGCTGTCAAAGTGGTGTAGTTAGAAGGGAAGATCAGAGAGGTGGGGTTGGTGTGGAAATGATGCTATATCAACAAGAAATTAATTGGCACTTATTTAGATTACCTTACGTGAGCATGTTCAATTTTGATTGGAAAAGAAAATTTGAGTTTGCCTTTGAAATTTTCGAAAACAACAATATGAGGTTTTTAGTTAAAAAGGTTTCTACTAACATATCCATTCCTAGTGGATTTTCTCAGATTGGAAAGATGCAAGAAAAACAAGAAACGACGTGGTTACCTTCTCCATGCATTTCGATAATAAGAAGATAGGACAAAGAAATAAAGTTTTATAGAAGCTACTATGGTGAGAGAGGAGGGATTTGAAAATATAACAACTCCAAATGTCATTTTGGGAAGAGTTGAATTATAGAGAGAAGGGATGGTGAGTGATAAGGTGTGACGAAGAATTAAAATAGTTTTGACTAGAGCTCAAAACTAACCCACATGCATTATAAAGAAGTTCCAACATAAGTTATAAAGTATATGGATGGGTAGATCATGTCAATAAGAAGAGGAGTAGGGCATAGGATGGTCTCTAATGATTTTACCTCGAAATTTAAAGGTGCGAGCAAAAAGGGCATGCGATGAAGAACATGTGGTCAAAATTTTGATTAGGGTCAAAAACATGATCTATTAAGTTAGCATATGATCTCAAATGATCATGTGGTAATGGAGAGAATGAAATATCTAAAGATAATTATGAGTTCTAGGAGGGGACATGGTCAAGGATAAAATCTATGAGCTTAAAACAAGTGTCTGAAGATTGAATCTATTAACATGAGTGAAGATAGGATCAAACTCGGAGTTTGGGTGAGTTTGCATTTTATTTTGCCTTTTTGATACTTCTTGACTTCACTCAGATGCTATTAAGCGTTAATAAAGTTTTATAAGAAACAATAAGTACTTAGAGGGAATTTTCCAAATCGATACAATCATACATACAAGAAGTCCAGCAAAGTCAACAGAGTCAACATTCATCACACTTAGTCAAACATTAGCAACTAATGAAACATCCTTAGAATAAATTGTTGAACAAGTGCTCAATAATGATCATGCCATAGTGAAGTTGAAAAGATCTTCAAGGAAAGGAGTAAGGCTTTGGTAGATATTTTCAGAAACAAATGGAGACATAAACACCTCCTTTGTAAAGTTTTCTCAAAGGTGTTTGAAAACCATTCTCCAAAGGTTTATAAAATAGTGGGATCACAGCACTATGTCCCTGTAGTTTTTAGAAATACTTAAATTTTGGTCAAGCTATTGTTTTGAAAATAAGCCTTGGCTCATGTTTTCTTGGAAATTAAAAATATTTTTTTAAGGAGAGAGGTGCCAAGATACTTTGTTTTGGAGGGAAAGCTAGAAGCACAAAAGGGTGGCATGATCTCATGGGCACGCTAATTGCGTTGGTTCACAAGTTGGTTCAACAATCAACTCTAACAGGCAAGATCCACATAGCAATCAAGGCAAACATTCACCAAATTTTATTGAGAACTAAAAAGTTTTTTTTGGCCCTCATTTTTGCCTCACTAAACTTTACCTATCCAAGGTTACAAAAGTTGGGGTGTGACATTAATCATCTTGTTGGATTCTATTTGCCTCTTGTTGGTAAAGTTTAATTTTCTAGGTTTGGAGATTCCATTGGTTCAACCTCGGAGACTCCGGTCCCCCTCAGAATTTCCGGGCCCTATGGAAATTGACTTTAACAACTTATTTGAAAATTTTGTTTTATCACATTATGGGGGAGTATTATGCTTTTTGCATATTACAAATCCATCAAATGTGTATATTTGAGGTTGTGTCACATAGTGTTGATATTGTAAATTATCTTGCTTCTATGTGGCATGTATTCTCGAACAAGTTCCAATTTGCCAAATTATTTTATTGCTCTGGTTTTGGATCTTGTTTGTGAGATACTTTCTTAGTAGGGTTTTCCTAAAATGTGGAATACTACATCAAAGTTGGAAAACCATTTGCTTCAAGTTATCCTAATCATTACTTTGTGTGATTGTTTTAACTATTTGAGTCTATCAAGAATATCTTTGTTTGGCATGGTGCTTAATTCTTATCCTTTTTCATATGCTCATTTGTTGTGAAGATGATCTTGGATTTATGTGTAAACTACCACCAGAAATAACTCCATATACCTCTTCTCCTTGGAAAATTGGTACTCTATCATGTGGTATTTTTATATTGATCATCTTTACTTTGATCTTTACTTTGGCTATTGCTTTTAATTGCCTTATCTCTCACCAAGAAATGTATTTGCTTTAACTCCCATTGTCTTTCTTGACTCTTGTGATTCCATTTGATTTTGTTGAACTTATTTTGTGTTATTTCTATGTAGGTAGATGTGATGATTTCATTTGTGTGCATTTTGTATCCAAATGCAAAATCATAAATAATGCACTAATCTTGGGGGAGCTCTCCTATATTTGTTATAACACACTCTTGTGCTTACTTCAATTGGTTTTGATTATTGTTGGAAGACAAATCTTTTATTTTTGGTACTTAGTGTGCCATCATAAAAAGTGTGAAGAGTTTGGTTTGTTGTTGGAACCTTTCTCTCTTTGGGAGTTCATTATCTCATTCCTTGTCATTTATTTTTTTACTCTTAAAATGAGATATGTCTTTGAGCATGTGTCTTTTAGTTATTTTTATGCTCATTGGCTTTTGATTTGTTCACTTGTTGAACTTTGGAGCCAATCTTGTGTTGACTGGATTCTTTGATATAATTTGGACAACTTTTAGTTTTCACACCTTTGTGTGACTTCTTGGTCTTCTTGGTGTTTTGTTCAAATTGTATCTCGCTTTGGCTCTTGAAAGTATTGTGCATGCATTCTTACTAAATGTATAATCTATGGCATTATATGGCATACTTTGCTTTCGTTGATCCAATATATAGGCAAAACTCCATCAAATCCTAAATTGGCTAAGATGTGCATGAAATTCAAGTTCATATCTATATGCACATATTTATGTGGAGTTTGTCCTATATATTGTAGTTTCTCTAACTACTTCAGACCCAATGAGTTTGGGGACCATCTTGTACTTGAACTTTGTTTTAGGTACATAGAGATATGTTGGTGCATGTCTCAATAATAAGGATGAAATTGGTGACTAAATAATAATTTGAGGCAAGCTAGGATTATTGAAGAACTCCTATCTACTATGTCCAACCATTGATATCTCGGTAACAATTATATACTTCATGCATACTTTTCTAGCATCCAACCTTGTGTAGGTTGTTTCATGGCATGAATATCCTTATTTTAAAATCATGTGGTTCTTGCAAAGATTTTATTGAAACTTCTTTATTGCAAATGTGAGTAAGTTGAGATGAGTGCATAATATTGGGAACATATAAAATCATGCTCATGATTCTCCTATCCCATATATGTCAACTTAGCAATCTTTTTGCATATCAATTCCTCAATAAGCTCACATGTGCAATATTGATGAAATTGCAAATTTATTTCTTCCGTTTGGTATCCTTCATTTTGATACTTGTTGTTTTTATCAAATCATCCCAACTATCTTCTTTCCCTTGTTGATATTTGCGATGTCTTTGGCATGTTTGTGGTTGAAGTTCATAAATTGAGCCTTTGGCCATGCTTTAAAAGCAAAAATCTCATTGGTATATTGCATGACTTCATTTTGGATATCATGTTCTATTCTTAGTATCTATTTTGTGTGTACATGTTTATTTATGATAATTATCTTTGTGATATTGTCTACTTAGAAACTTATACACATGAGAGATGATATCTCATTATTTGATATCTTATTTGAACCTTATGTGTTGGGATGGAATGCTAAGCAATATCATTCATTGAAGACTATGTGGATGCTCTATGCTTATCCTTGTATTAGTCTTATAATATGCTTTGTCATTCATATCACACATTCCTTTGGTTGAGCCTTTTAATATGTTGTCCCTTGCTTGTTGCTCAACCATTTGTTTGATGCAAGTGTTAAGCTTAATTTCTCCTCTATGATCTCTTGCAAATGGTTGCGTTTTAAATGTTATTGAGGGAGTGAGGATTCCATGTTGTGCAAATTGTATTCAAATGCAAACATTCCATTTTTTTTGCACGCACCTTGGGGAGCTTCCTCATTTCATTTAGGGATTTCTATTTTCGTGCCCTCGGGTCCTTAGTTGTACTCAGTTTTCCCCAGCTCCTTAGTTTTTCCTCAGTTTTCCCCAAGCCCTTGTCTGAAACTCTCACAAGGAGCTCGGACGGGAGGAATCCCGTTCAGTTGACCGTTCCGTGCTGACGAGTGGGGCCACGTCGTGTGGGGCTGGTAGAAAGGGACCGCAAGGGACAGGTCGAGACCGTGTTTGGTCATACGAGCGGAGCGGGGGCCGTAGCATGTGGGGCCATAGCGTGTGGATCCGTGTGGGT
Source organism: Dactylis glomerata (assembly GCA_007115705.1). Classification (NCBI taxonomy): domain Eukaryota; kingdom Viridiplantae; phylum Streptophyta; class Magnoliopsida; order Poales; family Poaceae; genus Dactylis; species Dactylis glomerata. The sequence continues at coordinate 8,350,332 of QXEO01000546.1, forward strand.
CTGGGACGTGGGCACAAGTGGTTTCTGTCTCTTTCGCCCAGATTAGCAGTTTTCAATGCACCTTTTTCCTCTCTCTCGCTCGATCTCATTCATTCTTGATTGCCCAAATTGGTAGCAAATCTAGAGTAGCTTCTCCTTCTATTTTTTAACACCATTCATTTCTTTATGCCTTTGTTTTTACCCAATCAGGTAGGAAATCTAGGGCACAAATCCAGAGAAAATATAGGATAAGCTGCATACAGTAGCCAACATAGCATAGATATATTCATGATAGATCCAACAGTACTACCGATAGATCCAACATAAGCTACATTTTACATGAATTTAAGCTGCTCTACAGAAAGAGCAGTCACATACAGAGAGTGCAGTAGGCACGTTCAACGCCTCCAGGTAGCGCCTGTGACTCGCTTGGAGGCTGCGCAGGTGAATCCCAAGTGCTTTGTATTGGGCCATGAACGCATGCACGTTCACGGTCGTTCCAACTCTAGCGCCGCATCTGCCAATGGATTCAGCATGGTTCACCAAGCACTTGAAGTCGGTGGAGCGGAGCTTCCTGTTGCAGAAGGGGCACCTGTAAACGCCTCGAGCAAAGTGGCCATCGTAATGGCCGGACTGCAGCCTCCTGAGGATGTGATGAGTCTTGGTGTGGAAGGACTCGTAGTCGCTGTCGACGTCGCTGCTCTGCACCTGTCACGTAGCACCAAAGATCGTGCAAAAAACACGGAGTCAATTGCAACGATGATGGAACAGAGAGTGAACAAAAGATCATGCATAATAATATGGGCACGAAAAAAAGAGGTAGCCTCAGTTACATTGGACACACTTATATCTAGGATTTGAGTCAGTGAACCAAAGATCATGCACAACAAATTTGTACATACCAATTGTTCACTGACCAAACCCTGAATCAATTTGTGCCCAAATATTCATCATCATCGGCACAAATTAACCAGATGGGATTGATTACTCACATAAGTTAACCAAATCTTAAACAAAAGCAAATCACAAACACTAATAACACAAGATCTAGAACTAGGAACAGACAAACCCTAATAATGCAAGATCTAACTTAAAAGGATTGAACTAGGAACAGACGAACCCTAATAACGCAAGATCTAACACAAAAGGATTGAACTAGGAACAGACGAACCCTAATAACGCTAGATCTAACACAAAAGGATTGAAATGGGATAAGAACAAGGGAACAAAGGGTTACTCCCGGCTCATCGTCGACGATGCTGGTGTCGTAGGGGTTCTCCGGCGCGACGTACGGCACTGGTTCGTATGGGTCCGAAGCGATGGGGGCCTGGACGGGGGCGGCGGCCGATGCATCGGCGGCTGATGCGCCGGCGGCTACGTTGGAAGCAGCGACGGGGGCCTAGACGGGGGCGGCGGCCGATGCGCCGGTGGCTGATGCGCTGGCGGCTACGTCGGAAGCGCCGACAATGGGCATTTCATTCTTCTCCATCGCCGGCGGGTTTCTTTGGGGTTTTTTCTTTGGTTGTGGAGAAGATGATGGGACAAGAGAGGCGGTTGCAGTGAGATTGAGAGACTGGGCGAGCGTCGAGGGAGAGAAAGAGGGGCTCTATAAAGACGAAGGTGGCGTGTACCACAGCACGCGTCCGCTATGAACGGCTGCAGCGTGCACCGCGACACGAGGCGAACCCTGGGATGTTTGGTGTACTCAGTTATAACCTCGGGCCTTATACAGAAATTTTATCTGTACTCAGTTTTCCCCTCGAGTACTTAGACTGGCAAGTGCAATATACTCAGTTTTACCCTCAAGTAGCTGGTCAACAGAGAGTCAACAAATGAGATTAACATAGCTAATTGAGTCATTTCATGCGCAAAAAAATCCAAAAAAAATAAAAACATAGTGGCACCTACTCATGGAGTCTTCCTACGCAACCTGCCACCTAGAAAACCTTAACAAACATAGATAAATCAAGTTTTTCCACAAATTGCCACTTCTCAGAATCACTAGTAGCTATGAAGATGCATGGTTTTCCACTCAAACCCCTTTGCAAAACATCTTCCCCAAAACATAGTTTGTCTAAATGAGGCCATAATTGTCACACTCATGTATATTTGAATTGCAAATAATTTGATGTAGCCCAATATGAATTATATTGTACAAAACATGCATTTTTCATTTTGTAATTCTTTTGTTTGAATCCCTTAGTCTATTTACTATTTACGTGCCCTTGGTTTCTTAGTACTACTCAGTTTTGCCCTCAAGTACTGTCACAAATGCTCACAGAAGCCCAAACTTATCCTGATTGGTTGAGCCATTGTCACACGGATCGACTCCACCAACCGTTGATCCACTGATCTAACGGGCAGTATACCCCTCTCCGTCTCTTTGTGGCCACCCCCCCTCTCTCTCTCTCTCTCTCTCTCTCTCTCTCTCTCTCTCTCTCTCTCTCTCTTCGTGGCCACCCCTCTCTCTCTGTCAGTGGATAGTGCCACCCCTCTATTTATGTGCAATAACGAGTTTGCCACGTAACTATATTCCCTCTATTTATGCATTATTTTCCACGATCTAAAAATGTTAAACTAAAAAGTGGTATAATTTTGGTGTAAACAAGAGACATACATATTTGTGGATTTCGGTGAATGCATTATTTGTCACCCCTCTAACAATTATCAACTCTCTTTAGCATTCCTTTTCTTTTAGGGAATATAGTTTTGTTAATTTGAAACGGCCTAAAAGTGGTATAATTTTGGTAGAAATATGAGACATACATATTTGGGGGATTTCGGTGAATGGATTATTTATCACCCCTCTAACAATTATCAACTTTCTTTAGCATTCCTTTTCTTTTAGGGAATATAGTTTTGGTAATTTGAAACGGCCCAAAAGTGGTATAATTTTGGTAGAAACATGAGACATACATATTTGGCATATTTGGGGGATTTCGGTGAATGGATTATTTATCACCCCTCTAACAATTATCAACTTTCTTTAGCATTCCTTTTCTTTTAGGGAATATAGTTTGGGATATAGTTTTGGTGATTTGAAACATCCCAAAAGTGGTATAATTTGGTATAAACATGAGACATACATATTTGTGGGATTTCGTTGAATCCATTATTTGTCACCCCTCTAACAATTATCAACTATCTTTAGCATTCCTATATTCCCTAACACTTATTTTTTTTGGTAATTTCGGTGAATGCACACACTAACTTTGAGAACAACTACAAGTACATGTAACTGAATAATGGATTTGTAACAAGGGATCCCTTGTAACAACTTCTAGCGCCTGATGAGCAATGATAAGAATCCGATCGCAATTATACAACAAAAAAACCAACCAGCCATCAGATTAGCTTGCTTCTTCAACTCGATCAGCTGCCTTAACTGCTTATTCATTTTCTTCAGTTCTCCCTTCACTTCCACCAGTTCTGCATTGGGAGCATTAGGCATAATCGGAACGGCTCCTCTCTCCGCCGCATTCTCTACAGCAAGTCCCCCCTCCCAAATTGCGCTCCCCAATAGCGCCAATTGATTCCTGCAATTGAAGCCTCTGAACGTACACATCGATCCACTCGAAATACCTGCATTTCTTCAGGATATGAAAACAACAACGTGAACCCTAAATCCCAAATTCGAGGGAATAACAAGAAAATTGAGAGAAAATAGAGCAATTGGAGCGAGATCTAACCTTATCCCCCTCTCTATATGGCAAGCTCTCGCATACAAGGAACTCACGTCCACGGTTGCCGTTGTCGTCCGTCTTACAGATCGACCGCTTCAGAGGCTCCTGGCGTGGGTAGTCAGGGCATCTTGTCAAAGGCATGGGTCCATACTGCGGCCATGAAGAACGGGAGGTCGAAGAGAAACTAGACATCACCCGCCTGCCGGAGAAGGGCTGCCACTGGCGGAGAAGAAGAACAATGGGGCGCGGGGAAAGAAAGGGAAAGCAATGGCACGGGCACGGGCGCGGGGCTGGCTCGGGCTCCAATTTTGCAACGGTCACCTGGGTAAGCTGTGGGTCTGGCGCGCTAACGTGGACAAGTTGTGGGTCCCACGATGATCTGGATAAGTGGAGACGTGTCCACTGCAGGGCACCAACAGCGGCCCCACTTGCCAGCACCAACCAACGGTCAACTAAACGGGATTCCTCCTGTCCGAGCTCCTTGTGAGGGTTTCAGACAAGGGCTTGGTCAAAACTGAGGAAAAACTAAGCGGCTGGGGAAAACTGAGCACAACTAAGGAGCCGAGGGCACGAAAATAGAAATCCCTTTCATTTAAAGCACCATTTTGCGGTTATCATAGTATTTGACTTCACTTGGTATCATTTTGTTTTGAATAATATTGAGGGAGTGATGATTCCATGTTTGTGCACCCTATATTTCAATCCAAATAGAATATTTTGTACACAAACCTTGGGGAGCTTCCTCATATTATTTAGAGCATTATTTTGGTCTTATCATAATATCTTTATTTAATTTGTTCTTCGGATCATTTGATTGCTTTCTTCATTTGTTGGAAGTTTCTTCACCATGTGATCTTATTTTATTTACAATCTTTGATCCTTAATATAGTTTGATTTCCTCCGAGTTTTCATATTTGGATATGTGCATATGTTTTCAATTATACTTTTGGTTCATGCACACATTATGGAGGAACTCTCTCTATATTGGCCTTCTAAGTTTTCTGCCCATTTCGGCAATTGGTGCCAATGGGGGAGAAGTTTCGAGGGTTTAAAGGGAATTGGGTTTTATTCTTTGGTTTTGTTCTTAAGCATTTTCCTTTAATGTTTTGCATGGTTGAGTATATAGAGGAAACTCCACCAACAACCTTGGTTGGCAATATATGCAATGAAATCAAGATCATTCACACGTGCATAGATTGTGGGGGAGTTTGCTCTATATATGGTGGTTCTACTAACATCACATACTTTTGTAGTATTTGATGTTAGTGCAACCATTTTGGTTCTTTAAATTCATTATATAAACCCTCTCAAAGAGATTGTCATCAATTACCAAAATGGGGGAGATTGAAAGAGCATGGAGCCCACATGTGTGGTTTTGGTAATTAATGACAATCCCTATGGACTAATGTTTGCATTGAGTTATATTTGTAGGACTTGTCTATAGACAATGCTTGAACCATTTGTTGGTTTCAAGGTTGTATGAAGAAGACAATGAAGAAGATTATGTGATGGCCAAGGTGTTATTCAAGTAGTTATCCAAAGATTGACCATAAGCTAGTTGAGCCTATATCAAGTGTGTCTTGAAGAATAATATTGAGTGAGATCTCATGTGAATCTTCAAAACACCATCATTATGGAGAAAGAAGAGTTGATTCAAGAATTGATCAAGCCGAAGCGCAAGTTCAAGATGGAATCTAGAATAGATCATATGCTTGAAGCTTGCCATATATATTGTGATCATGGATAAGTGAAGATATTCTTAACGAGAGTCTTTCCCATAGTGGTGTATGGGGGAGCAATTCGCAAGACTTCACCAAGCAAGCAAGATCAAGAAAGGTGTTCCAACTTGGGGAAGACAAGATGGTCATCATCTAGATCAAGTGGATTTTGCTCAAGGCAAAGGTATGATCTTGATAGGGTTTCTTTCTTATCGGTCTCATGATGTTAGTTGAGAGACCGGGTTATAGGATTGGTAGCCGTACTATCAAGAGGGGCTCTTGAGTGAGTAACTTAATCGCATCGTTCGAAGAGAGCTCAAACCTTTGCATATTTGGCATCATCTTTCTTGGTTCTTATTTGGCTTTTATCCATGTGAGGTTTTAGAGCTTGTGGTTATTTCCATGACAATCTCTAACTCATCAAAAATGGATTTTGGATGAAATTCTTATTGAGTTTTTGATGTTGATGGTTTTGCCGGTTCATCTCTTATAGATAGGTCAAACCTTTCATCATCTGGTTTTATCCTCCCTTGTTGGACTATGATGTTTCTATGCATATACTTGTAGAGCTCGTTGTTGTGATTCCAACGAGCCCAAGATCATCAAAAACGGAGTCCAGATGCTCAAGTTATTGTCGTTTTCGTGTTGGTGTTGCTGCTAGTTTTTGGGTGGCCGGAGTCTCCGGCCCGAGACGCAAAGTCTCCGGCCCAACTTCGGCCTGGCACCTGAATTGTCCATCCTAAGGCCCCCGAATGACCCCGGGGCACCGGAGACTCCGGCCCAGGGGCGGAGACTCCGTCCCGGATGATTTCTGGACATAACGGTTGGATTTTGGGGGACCTATTTAAGGGGGTCTTCTTCCCCAATGGATCCGCAACCTTTCTTGCAAGTCTTGACCTCCATTGTTGACCTTCTTGAGCTTGCTATCTCTCAATCCCTCCAATGATTCTTACATCTTCTTGAGGGAAAAGAGAGAGGAGATCTAGATCTATCTTTCCACCAATCAAAATCTCCTCTAAGTGAGGGGAACCTATTGGATCTAGATCTTGGAGTTCTTTGTGGATTTCCTTTGTTCTTCCTCTCATATCTCTCCATAGCATTAGTTGCTTTGGTAGGATTTGAGTGAGAAGGATTTGAGCACTTTGTGTGCTCTTGCCATTGCATTTGGTGCATCGGTTTGAGTTCTCCTCGGAGATTCGGTAAGTGAAAGTTCATGAGCTTGTTACTCTTGGGTTCTTGAAACCCTAAACGGCTTAGTGGCCTTTGTGGCATATTCTTGGGGCCTCCAATTAAGTTGTGGAGATTGCCCCAAGCTTGTATGGGATCGGTGACTGCCCTCAAGTGTCCCATAGTGGATCGTGGCATCTTGCTTTGTGCGAGAGCGCGAGGAGAATAAGGTGAGCCTTTGTGGCGTTTGGTGCGTAGCGTGCCTCCGTATCTTGAGGTGAGCCTTTGTGGCATTTGGTGAGCATTGTGCTACCACATCTCAAGGTGAGGCCTTTGTGGCGTTCGGAGTGCATTAAGCCGCCACACCTCTCCAACGGAGACTAGCTTCCTTGGAAGTGAACTTCGGGATACATCTTCGTCTCCTTCGTGCCTCGGTAACTCTTATCCGAGCTCCACTACTTATGCACTTTACATTTGTGATAGCCATCGTGCTTGAAGTTATATATCTTGCTATCACATTGCTAATTGCCTTGCTTAGCATAAGTTGTTGGTACACATAGGTGAGCCTAGTCTATTTAGGTTTTGTAAGCTTGACAAATTAAACGCTAGTTTATTTCCGCATTTGTTCAAGCCTTTCGTAAAAGTTTTAATCGCCTATTCACCCCCCTCTAGGCGACATCCATGTCCTTTCAAAGTTGCCATAAGCCTCTATGATCATTTGGTTTTTGACTTGTGAGACCACTTTATGCTTCGGTTAATGATGTTATTGTCGCTATGCATGATTATGGCCGTTATTGCACTCTTAGTTGGTCGCTCCTAGTCTTTTGCTACCCTTCATTTTGTACTGAGAGGGAAAATTTCTCGTGCATCCAACTACCAAAAACCAAGTTTATTCCAAAGAGTCCACTATAAATTCCTATGCATGGTCTTTTCAAGCCATTCCAAGTAAATTTTCATGTGCTACCTTTCAAAAAACCTTCAAAATACTTCTCATTTTGTGACACTGTTTTCAGCTCATGGGGACATAGTGGTCGGATTTGCTATCTTTCATATTGTTTTATTCCAAAAAATAAAAAAGGAAAAAAAGAAAAGAAAAAAGGCACTCCTCCATGGTATGTGAAAGTTGGTGGGCACCCGATGAAATCGGTTAGCCATGGTTTGTGAAAGGAAAAATGGGGAGGAGTGCCAAGCTTTATAAAATAGCACAAAAGTGCCAATCTCTCTCTCAAAAACTTGCTTAGTATGGAAGATAGTAAGAACTCCATTGCCAGTCGTTGATAAGAACAACCACCTCTCAAAACAAATTTTTATCTCTGTTTTATAAATGAAAAGCTCTAGCACATTTTAATCATTGCTTCCCTCTGCGAAGGGCCTTTATTTTACCTTTTTGTTGAGTCTCCACCTTCTACCTTTATGCACCGTCTAAGAGAGCATAGTTGTCATTCTGAGTTTAATGTGCATAGTCCCAACATTTATTATTGATTGATTCATGATTATGGTTTTGCTTGTTCTTAAATTATTTGTATCTAGTCGCCCTCTTAAACTTGAAGGTGTTCTATGCATTTATGTTTTGCTATTCCATGAAGGACAAGCTAAAAACCACTTTTCTATGTTTTTCTATATGCTCGAAACACACACTTGACTTTCAATGCATTATTACTCATGATCTTTTGTTTGTGTTACTTTTCATGTTATAACATGGTTGCTAAGTTTTATTGTCAAGATTATGTCTTTTATGCCCATGTTAGAGTTCTTTGATCTCATCACTCAATGCTTTACATCTTTTGATCAAGATTGTTGGTGCATGTCACCTCAAAAATTATTGTTTTGTTATCACTTACCTACTCGAGGACGAGCAGGAGTTAAGCTTGGGGATGCTTGATATGTCTCAAACGTACCTATAATTTTTTATGCTCCATGCTTGTTTATGCACCATTTGCTTTGTGTTTTGTTACACTTCGTGGCGTTAATATGCATTTTCCAGAACTAACCTATTAACGAGATGCCACAGTGCCAGTTCTCTGTTATCTGCTATTTTTGTGTTTCAGAAAAGCTACACAGGAAATATTCTCGGAATTGGACGAAACAAAAACCGAAGTTCCTATTTTCCCGACACGAGACGGAGTCCAAAGCAGAGACAGAGGGGAGCCAGGGGCCAGCCACACCATAGGGTGGCGCGGCCAGCCCCTGGCCTGCGCCACCAGGTGGTGAGGCCACCTGGCCCACCTCCTGACGCCGCCCTTCCGCCTATATATTCTCCTCGATGGGAAAACCCTAAGGACCATGATGCGTCTCAAACGTATCTATAATTTTTGATGCTCCATGCCTGTTCTTACACCATTTGCTTTGTGTTTTGTTACACTTCGTGGCGTTTTTATGCATTTTCCGGAACTAACCTATTAACAAGACTAGTGGAATGCCCGTGCGTTGCTACGGTCTTGATCTTTTTTGTAATATGTCAATATAATACGTATAAAAGTTTACGTGTATGATAAAAATATTTTAAAAACTCATAATATTCCACCTTGTTTGATGTATATTTAAATAACTGATATAATTGATATTGTCTGTATATGAAATAAGTATTCCACAAATTATTTCTATATTTTCATTAATAGTACTATTTGATGACCCTTAGGTATTGCCGTACAACGCCGGGAATGTTATCTTCAGCTTCATTTTTATATTACTTGATCAAGTGTAACAAGAAATGCTTCCTCAACTCTACATCGTCCTGCACAACAATATTATTATTAGCACGTATATTTCATATGATTTTTTTAAAAAAAATATGCAATGTTAAATACTCACCGTGCATACTGGATGAACCAACTCTTTGCCGTTCCATGAGGGCATAATGTAGAAAAGCAAATAACCAGATAAATTCCTGTAGATACATGCCTCATCGTTATGTTAAATAGTAGGAAAAAGTAAAACACTTGAGTTTATTTTTAGAGATATTCACCAGCTCGGACTTTCTGGAATACCAGCTGGTGATTTACGTGGCTAGAAAAATATATCGGCATCCCATCCTGGTTGTGCTAATGCAAGTGCTTTGTTTAGGTAGATTCCAATTCTTTGCAACTTCAACTGCATGCTGTGAGTTCGAATCAATTCACTCTCGGACGACGATGACAAAACAGAAAGAGGATCCAGGACAGATAAAACAGAGGCATTCTTATTGATGGAAAACAAGCAAAAGTGGCCCATGGATGCGTAAGGAAGAAAAACCTACAAAGGGGCAACCATTAGAAAAGCATATAACATGACAAAGTTGAACAAGTGACTTATCTTTACCAAATTGCGTGAAGAGATTTTATAGTCTATTCCAGGCCAACTATCAAACAACGTTGCCAGCCACTGAATATTTGGCTTTACTCGCCACTTTTGACCTCGTGTTGAATTAGTCATCACCGTCGAAGATTTTTTTTGTTTAGAAACATAGTGATAATAATGAAAATATGAGATAATAATATTAACTTACACAAAACCGTAGGTTCATGTAGTGCACATCAGTCTCTACCAGCTGCAGGAGCTCATCACATGCCACTATACGAATGCCCATGTTGAAACAATCATTATCTATTGGTTGGTCCATCCTTAATATGTTCTGGATTTTCTTAAGACTCAAGCCTATTGGATACGGATTGGAGCTTCAAACCCATTCTTGCCTGTGAGACAAATGTTAAGAATGGTGAAAGCATAGAAATTTATATTAATTGTTTTGTTAGCATCTATATTGCTTACTCTAAAAGATTGGCATCTGTAATTGACATGATGTGTTTGTGTAGCCCATGAAATAACTCGCGTTGGTCCATGGGCATATTGTGGATCGAAATAGAACTTTGGTCTTGAGCTCCATCAGACAAGTTTTGTGTGTTCAAACACTCCACAATCATACAATCAGAATTAGATGCATGTTCTTTACCGCTAGGTTGACAATATACTGGCTTTCCTTTTATCTTATTTAGTTCGGACTCGAGTGATATAACGATCAACTTCCGTCGAAATTCTGTCATATTCTCCTGCGAGATAGTATTCAACAATATTTTGTAAGACAATTGGTGATGCGCTTGCCACTATTTCATCCATTGGTGATGCGCTAATAGATAAGCGAGTTGTAGAGGAAGGTACATCCTCAGGGCACCTCATTGCGATGGAGTCAGCGCATGGGGTGTTACGCCTGACCATGGCCTGTGCATTGCGCTTTGACAACATAGTTTGCCTCTCATCAATTGGTAACTGATGCCTAGAAGATCTTCTCTGTGTATTAATGGATTCTCTCTCGTCGGTTGTTAATCTATTCTGACGTGCTCGTTGGTTTGCAGTAATACGTTCCCGCCTTTGTGATGATCTAAGACCTAAAATAACAGAGTTTTGCATGTTTACAGGACGCAACAATAGAGACAGGAAATTTGTGTATCTTGAAAGAAATCAGGAGTTCACCTGGTTCCGCAAGATCTATCCCTGCATCAGAAGTATGTTTTGCAAGATTTCCATTTATCAAGGTACAAGAACTCGCAGTACTCTGTTTTTGTTGTTCCAGAAATTCATTACCAGGTAAGTTGGTTAGGTCCATGAATGGGGTGCACTCCCCTGATAGCATTTACCGTCAGCATGTTAGAGACGAAAAGATAAACATGGCTTACAAATGAAATATTCGAAGCTAGGTTAAAAATTCTACCTTGAGAAATATTACTTCGTAGTCCTGATGCAAGTTGTGTCTGCATATGATCAAACCCCGTTGTGCTCGTTGTTGCAATCAGTTGATGGGTCATCACTGGCGATGATTGCACTCTTGATCCAACTCCTGTTTGCATATATTCGAAGCTAGGTTAAAAATTCTAATGAATGGTCTTAGTTAGAGGTTAAAAGTAGTATTGTTTACCTTGATCATCAAGTTGTTTTGGTTCATATAAACTCTCAAGATTTATAGCACCAATGGTTTTTGTTTGGCGGTATGCCCGCCGCTTATCTAGGTATTCTGCTTTTTTTAGCAGGTAATCGGCTGTACCAACTGGAACCAGATTGTTTCTGTTTTTCATGTGTCTCATGTATCGGTAAGTTGGTTAGACCACTGATAGGGGTGTGTTCTCCTGCCAACAACAATGTTAAGTAATCACTTTAAAACGGACAATACAATGGTTAGACCAGTGATAGGGGTGTGCTTTTCACCACCAACTAAACATCTCCTGAGAACAACAACACATGAATTTGAGCATACATGAAAAGTTAGACTGGCACCTTGATGAACATTTAGAGCAGCATCCCTTTTCTTTTGCCGTGATTTCCGTAGCTTCTCCAGGTGTTCTTTTTTTTCAGTAGACAATCGCCCATACCAGCTTGTATTGTTTTTACTATTTGGTACGCTGGTTAGACCGCTATCAGGTGTGTAATCTCCTGTTATGACAAAACTGGTAAAGTAGAGTTCAAATACCAACATGTAATGGCAAAACTGGAAAAGTGTAGTTGAAATACCAGCGTGGTTTGGTTCTGATATACTGTTGGTTATGACTTTAAATGATGTAGACTCCCGCGATGCAGATCCCGTTGCAACAAATATTTTTTTCATATTTGGATATGCATAGGCAAAAGCTGCAGAAAACCAATAGTGTGAAGTTTGGAAAAGAATTAATCACTACAACAGTTCATTAAAGCTTTTACTCCATTTGATTTGCATAGGCTTCATTGCTGGTTGTCACACACTAAGTTACTCTATTTTTCAGTAGTTGGATTTTTTTGCTGAAAACAACGTGAGGCAGAAAAAGACAGCGTGAGAATAAGGTCTAACAGTCAATGTGATGGAAGAAATATGATAAAGAATTTTTTTGTCTACATGCGGTTCCCACTGGCTGATACTAATATGCATTCTATGGCAGATAAAGTTGTACATGCGTTGCTGGAGGCAGCAGCTGGCCTGAGTGTGATCCTGCAGCCATCTAGTGCTTTTCACATTCTGCGATGAGCACAGCGGCTGCAGATGACGATGGCGAGCTGCTGTGTCCAGGCGGCGACGAGCACGAGGAGGTCCAGGTCCTCTGGCTGCTGCGCTTGGGGCGGCGACGAGCACCCGGAGGTCCAGATCAATTGGGGCATAGGCGCGCGTCCAGTATCCGCGTCCACCTCCTTGGCTCGAGTGAAGACATGACATGGAGGAGGACGATGCATGGAGGAGGACAAGACATGGAAGACATGGAGGAGGACAAGACATGGAGGAGGACGATGCAAGGAAAGCTACATACCAGCCCTAGGATGATGGCGTCCAGGTACCCGTGGACGAGGAAGGTGATCAGCAACCTATGAACGGCGTCGAGACTATAGCATCCAGACGACAGCGGCAAGGCTCATGGGGATTGCTTTCCGGGAACGACGAGAGCGCCCCGTGATTGTAATTTGCTTCCCGTGATTGTAGTTTGCTTCCCGTGATAGTAACCTGGGGACCGCGCTGTGATTAATTGCTTTAATTGCTTCCCGTTATTTGTTTCCCGTGATTTGCTTCCCATTATTTGTTTCCCGTGATTTGCTTCCCGTGATTAGTCGACGGAAGGGTGTATGTAGTTAGGGGTATTTTGGTCACTTACTTGATGTATGTCGAGTTGGTGGCTTCACCACCAACTCGAAACCAATAGTAAAGATGCCACAGTGCCAGTTTCCTATTTTCTGCTATTTTTGTGTTTCAGAAAAGTTACACAGGAAATATTCTCGGAATTGGACGAAACAAAAGCCGAACCTCCTATTTTTACCGAAGCTTCGTGAAGACCGAAGATGAGACGGAGGGGGGCCAGAGGCCAGCCACACCACAGGGGGGCGCGACCCAGCCCCTGGCCGCGCCCACCCATGGTGAGGCCGCCTGGCCCACCTCCTGACGACACCCCTTCGCCTATAAAGTCCCCTCGATGGGAAAAACCTAAAGGACGGATCGCTTTTCCCAGAAACATACTGCAAGCCGCCACCGTCATCAAAACGAGATCGGGAGGATCCAAGAGCTCTTCCCGGCACCCTGCCGGAGAGGGAAATCCCTGCCGGAGGCCTTCTACACCACCATGGTCGCCTCCGGAGTGATGTGTGAGTAGTCTACCTTGGACTATGGGTTCATAGCAGTAGCTAGATGGTTGTCTTCTCCACCATATGCTTCATGTTTAGATCTTGTGAGCTGCCCTACATGATCAAGATCATCTTTATGTAATCATGCATGTTGTGTTTGTTGGGATCCGATGAGTATTGGTACTATGTCAAGTTGATGTGCTGAATTATATCTTATGTTATCTCTATGTTGTTTATGATCTTACATGCTTTCCGTTGCTAGTAGATATCTTGGCCGAGTAGATGCTAGTAACTCCAAGAGGGAGTATTTATGCTCGATAGTTGGGTTCATGCCTCTACTTAATCTGGGGGAGTGACAGAAACCTCTAAGGTTGTAGATGTGCTGTTGCCACTAGGGAGAAAACAAAATTCTTGTGTCCAAGGATATTTGCTTTGTTTACATTACGCACTTTGCTTAATGAAATTATCTGTTGTTCGCAACTTAATACTCAAGGGGTCCTCGGACGATTCCCCGCGAGTGGATTTTTAGTCATAGATGCAGTTGGATGGCGGTCTATGTATTTTGTCGTAATGCCCAGAGTAAGCCTCATAGTGATCCTCGTGATGTATGTACATTATCTTTACTCTATCAATTGCCCAACTGTAATTTTTTTACCCAACATGCTTTATTTATCTTATGGAGATACACCACTAGTGAACTGTGGACCCCGGTCCAATTTCCTTTACATTGCTTTACCGTTTTACTATTACTCGCTCTATTTACTTTACTTGCATTACTATTATCCTTTTATCACTCGATACGCTCATTCCTTTGTTTACAGCAAACCGGTGAGATTGACAACCTCATCGTAAGTTGGGAGCAAAGTACTTGTTTGTGTTGTGCAGGTTTCACGTTGTTGCTGGGGTAAGACACACCAACGAGTTTTCTGGCGCCATTGTCCGGAGTGTCACGAAGCTAGCAAGCATCACCTTCTGAAGTTTGGCTTTCTCCTACTGGTTCGATTAAACCTTGGTTTCACAACTGAGGGAAGACTTGCTACTGTGCTCATCATACCTTCCTCTTGGGGTTCCCAACGGGCTGTACTTATAAGCCATCAAGCAGTTTTCTGGCACCGTTGTCGGGGAGGAAGAAGACTTATGCAAGGGGAGTCTCACACGCACAATCTTTTACTTTGTTTTTAGTTGTGTTTGTTGGGATCCGATGAATATTGATACTTTGTCAAGTTGATTTATTGATTTATCATCTCTATGTTGTTTATAATCTTGCATGCTCTCCGTTGCTAGTAGATATCTTGGCCGAGTAGATGCTAGTGACTCCAAGAGGGAGTATTTATGCTCGATAGTGGGTTCATGCCTCTAGTAATCTGGGGGAGTGACAGAAACCTCTAAGGTTGTTGATGTGCTGTTGCTACTAGGGAAAAAACAACAATCTTGTGTTCAAGGACATTTGTATTGTTTACATTACACACTTTGCTTAAGGCGATAATCTGTTGCTTGCAACTTAATACCCAACGGTTGCTCGGATGACATCCAGCGGGTGGATTATTAGTCATAGATGCAGTTGGATTATGGTCTATGTATTATGTTGTAATGCCCAAGTGAATCTCATAATGATCCTCATGACATTTGTATGCTTTCTTTATTCTATCAATTGCCCAACTGTAATTTGTTTACCCCAGCATGTTATTTATCTTATGGAGAGACATCTCTAATGAACTGTGGACCCCGGTACATTTTTTTACATCTTATTACAGTTTACTATTTACTCGCTTTATTTACATTCTCGCAAACTACTATCTTTTACCACACGATACGTTTAATCCTTTGTTTACAGCAAACCGGTGAGATTGACAACCTCATTGTAAGTTGGGGCAAAGTACTTAGTTGTGTTGTGTGCAAGTTCCACGTTGCTGCTAGTGCAAAGCTAAGCCCCAGATAAGGCGCCATATATAAATTGTCAGGAGCTATCGCGAAGCTAGCGAGCATCAACCTTCGGAAGTTGGTTTTTTCTCCTACTGGTTCGATAAACCTTGGTTTCATACTGAGGGAAGACTTGCTGCTGTGCTCATCATACCTTCCTCTTAGGGTTCCCAATTGGGCGGTCATCTACACGCCATCAGTATGCAGTATTACAAACATTAGAGAAAGGCCAGTCCTTGCAAAGATTCAGTGATAGTCTCCGCAAGCAACATGTGGCGTGTTGTGGTGCAAGCAGATTCCCAAGAAGTGGTTTCACTCCTCCCCACTTGTTGCAAGGGAAGCAAAGTGCGATGAGGGATGAGAGAGAAAGTCACGGGACGGTCGGTTGCCTCAATTTTTTGCCCCTTTTCAAGATTCATTTATCAAAATAAAATATCTTGAGAACCGTTCGTCCAAATTGCATAACGTTTTCACTTTTGACCCCCTGCCAAGATCTTCAAAATTAGACCCATATTGATGGGTTCCGATAAACTTTTTTTGTACTTCAAAACTAGTATGGTTGTACTCCATCTAATCAGAAGTAAGTGCCGGTGACTTAGTACAAACTTTGTACTAAGTTGTACTAAATCAACCAACACTTATTACCAATTGTAGTGAGTACTTTGTTTTTAGTGTATTTGGTGTAGATGAGATGAGAAAGAAAGAGACACAGGAGGGTGGGAGATGCAGTTTCCCTTTTATTTTTGATTCCAAGATTTTTTAAAATATTTTTAGAACCATTTGTACAAATTAATGAACGTTTTCAGTTTTTTGATCCTCACATCGAGATCTTTAAAACTAGAACTCATGTTGATACGTTTTGAGAAACTTTTTTTTTAACTTTCAAAACTAGTATGGATTTACTCAGAGTTTGTGTGTAACTGTACTCGGGTTTTCAGAGAGATGAACTTTGGGTTTTAGTGTAATATTGTTTTTGGTTTCAGTAGGGTGTAATTTGATGTACTTTCAATTTTAATACAACTATAATTGGTGTATTTGGTTTTATATAATGGGTCAATGTGTCTAACATTTAATTCCTCTATGCAAAAATATAGTGTGTCTAAGGTTTTTCTAGAAGTCAAAACGTGTAAACTTTGACCAAGTTTATACCAAAAGTTATTTACACTTTGAATTTCAAATCAACATGAATACATTCATTATAAATTTTATTTAATACTATACATGCAATATAGATCTAGATTATTTTCTTAATAATCTTGATCAAAGTTGATAGAGTTTGACTTTTGCAAAAACTAATAGACAGAGTTATTGAAAATATGCCCTAGAGGCAATCATGTGCTATATTTCCTAGTGTATTCAAAAGTTAAAGCTCCTTGTATGAACATTTGTATGTACCATCAGATATGTGATTCGGTTGTGGAACTATGTCTTATATGGTTTATACTGGATTGTCCTTAGTTGGCAAGGTTGTACCGGACACACAACCTAGACTAATGTGCAAGTTGGTAGATGACTCGGTTCCACTAGTCATGGGCATGATGATGCTAATCCACTTACATTGGTTTGGCTAAAGTGTTTAGCAGGTCGGCCTGACCCATATTGAGATACAACGAGCAAGTTGTCATTTGCATGTCTCAATCAATGGAATCCTTTAGACCCGAGGTCACCGCATTCTCTGAGTTATGGATCATCCATCTTAGGGTCTACCAAACGCTATTCTATAACTGGGTAGTTACATAGGTAGATTTCGGGTTGGTGGTGAATCAAGCTGCGTAACATGGATAACCAAGATGGGATTTTCCCCTCCACTTGGAGAGATATTCTCTAGGACCTCTCGAGTGATATGATACAGAAGCATGGCCATGCTCGACTCGTGAAGACTTAACGAGAAGTCAGACAAAGTGTTAGTCCAGTGAATCACTTATCATGGATTGGGAAGAGAGTTAAGCTATTAAAGGGATGGCAACAATTCGCCTATAGCTTAACAAGGTATACTGTGAGGCAAAGGGACTTGGATGGAAGTCATATTGGAAAGATTTTGTCGCTATGACTCCATGTTATTTCGGAATTGGCACGATCTGCTAGGAGCGCTACCACCTATCATTTAGAGGCCAAGTGTTTATGGGACGAGTTAGACTCAGAACCATGACAGGGCACTTGGAAGAGTGACTCTAACTGTGCCCAGGAACTTGTAGGCCTAGAGGGTCACACTTAAGGAAAAGGATCCCACTAGGATTGGATCCAAGTGGACGTTGGGATATGGCATGTTTGGGCCTTAGTTGTTGAGCCCATCTAGATAAGAGGGCTATATAAGTGGAGTGGAAGGGAAAAGTTCTCAACCCTAGCCGCCAGTCACAACCACTTCAAAATCGGGCAAGCTTTGGATCTAGCAGTCCACTACCGGGTGCTTCTTCTTGTACGTGTGGATACCGTAGAGGCGTTGCACGTGCGACGCTCAAGACAAAGAGTTCGTGCGAGCGGGACGTGGGAGCTATTCGTGAAACCAAACTGCACTGCCCCTATGTGCTACATCGAGCTCCCGCAACCACGCATCTTGTGATAAATCCATGACCTTCTACCTAAACAAGTTCCTGATGTTGTGTGACAAAAAAATTCATTGTGCAATGATAAATTGCAGCTAACACCAGGCTTTGTGGGAGTTGTTGCACAAAACACAAAAACAAAACCACTTTTGCGGCTAGCACAGGTTGCGGCTTAATTTTTTACACATAGCCCAAATAAACAAATCTATGGTGTTGACAGGATTCCTAACAGGTGGTGCCTATTTTTTCTGAGAATTTGGTATCCAAAGTGGAGGGCAGGAGATTCCATGTAAAATTTGTTGCTTGTTATTGCACAATACACCGTTGTTGTTTCGTGTGGTTTTTGCACATAACATAATTTTCTGGGCAGCATAACATTTCAAAATATAAATATTTGAGCAATACAATTGTATCACAACATATCAATAACAGTCTAATGATAAGAAATAAAAAAATGTGAATTTGTTGATCGACTAATCCGCTGTCGGCGATCATGGGCAAGGACGACGCGGGGTTGCCAGAGTGATCCATGGGATTTTTGGTGGCATCCCGGCTCCTTCGTATTGCGCGGCAACGGTCTCCAAGAACACCAACTGAGCCCATGCGGCAATACTGTTGTCGCTCGCAATCGATGCTTTTGAGTACCAAGATCCAAGATATTAGAACGGACGACCATGGTGTTTATGTTGCTGCAGAGATATGGTGTAATTGATATATCCTTGGTATTCCCTTTATCAAAAAATACCAGCTACTTTTAGAGGCGGACAGATGGTGGACATGGTGGTCCACGGATCACCCTGATTTTTTCATGTAGCCTATATGTAATAGAAAATAAAAAATAAGTACATTTATAGGAAAAAAATACACTGCTGGATCACCTTGCATGTTGAGCTCGATGAGCCACAGTTCACTTGCAAAATCAGTACAGTTTAACTCTAGCAACATAAAAATATTGCATTTCTACGTTTGTCCTTGGCTACTTTCTCCTTAATATTCTGTTTAACTCTAGCAAAATCTTCAAGCCGTCGAACTCACACCAAGAAATTCAATTTTTTTTTTTTTGCATTTGTACGTTGATCCGAGGAAAAAAAAATCGACTATTGATGGAAGAGCACGGGAAGTTGGCCACGCTGGACACCACACGAGCAAAAGAATGACTTCAGCTTGTCAGATAGCATGTTATAGGTTAAGTTGTTCCTTTGGGCTAGATGCAACCGATTAAATCATGGCCGTTTTATCTTGCTTTATCTTGGCTAAGCTGTATGCCGCAGCATGTATTAAATTTTTATGTTAAATTTGCTGGGCTTTATTAATTTAAAGTCGAGCACCTGTTGCCTTTTATCTATAAAAAAGTTGTTCCTTTGGGCTAGATGCAACCGATTAGACCAACGTCTGAAGCTAGGTGCAAAAGTGATTTTTATATATAATCAATACCACATATATTTATAAGAGTAAATAATACATGATAGAGATATATAAGCTGTCTCTAGCAATTACAAAATAAAGTCTAAAAGAAACGAGCAAATCTTCAAGGTCTTCAAATTCTTTCTTCTTCCATGACATAATCTTGTATTTTTCAGAAGGCAGCCAAATAAAACCGAACCATAAACCTGTAAATACCAATGAAGGTTCTTCCATAATTTTAATTTGAGCCGCAATGTCAAGACTACGTGCACGCGCGCAGCCATTGAAGTAGTCAATCCACATCGGCAAGAGTACCAACACCAGCATATTAAGGCAAAATAACCGAACAACTTGGTCGACGTCGCTGGGGAGTCGAGAGTACGAATCACCATTGTCGAGGACGTAGCAGCCGAGAAAATTATTGCGAGGATAATACTCCTCGCGGCGACCATGAGAAAAGATCTAAGATCGATCTGACGAAGCAAGATCTGAAGAACCATACCTAGAGAATTTTAATCTTCCAATACTGTCATTGACGCCGGGACGAAGATCTCATCGTCAAAGGAAGAACCGAAGATCAATTATTGTAGACGAAGCCATCTCCATTGACATATGGACCAACAGAAGATGGCTACCAAACCCTAACTTTTTTTCGACAGTACTAAATCCTAACTTAATCTACTAGAAATAATATTTTTACTAAAACCTCCACACATAGATTAGGTTCCCCACCCCTCCTTATGCCGGCAAGACCGGCCGAAGGAGGGAAGAACCAATCTATGGTAGAGTAGGAGGTGGAGGGCGGCGGTGGCTGTTTTTCCTGGAACGAAAAGTGATTTTGTTTCTGTGTTTTGTGCATCAATACCCACAAAGCCTGGTATTATAAGGTGCAATTTTCTCTTGTGCAATGGTCGCATCCAACACGATCCAACAATAGTACCCTGATTTGGTCGTCCATGCCGTAACGTCAGGTGCAACAGCAGGCCGACACGGGCGTCGGGAGGAAAGACGTGCTCGCTCCGCGCGTATGACCTTTGCCAAGGTCGGCCTCCATAGATTCATACCTGTAGTATTATTCAGAACCGTTACTGAGAAGATTTACGCAGTTGTAAGTTTTGTATCATCTTAACAATTTTTTTTGTATCCAGTCCATATGTGAATGGTTATCGTGTATCTGGTGCCTCGAAGATTTCTTGCACAGAAGAGGAAAGAATGGCAAGATAAGCAATACGAACAGATATTGTCGAACGTGCCGTTAGACCATATGAACCGTGAGAACGTCAATTCACTGTGAACAGATGGAAAATCTTTGAGCCGATGCTCAAGCTAGGACTGAAAAGTCACATCGACAAAGAAAATGTGAAATAACTGGTCTTGACATTAATTACAGTTTTGCTAAATCTCAGCTAACTGAGAATTAGTTTAGGGCCCAGTCACTTCTTAAAACCGTTAGATATGTGCGCCGAGATTCGTGCCATACCTTATCTTCACCAACCGCTCTCTTCTTCCTGTCTGCAGCCTGCGACCCGGCGCCGCCGACGGCGCGGCTGGCCGCGGCGGAGGCGGTAGAGGGGAGCAAAGGAACTTAGGGTGCACTAGTGGGGACAGGGCCTCCAGTCCCGGCCCGTAAGGGCCTTTAGTCCCAGTTTGCAAACCGGGACTACAGAAGCGGGACTAAAGGCTAAACCTTTAGTCCCGGCCCGGTTACCAGCCGGGACTGGAGGGTGTCCACGTGGGCGCCTCGGAGCGCATCCAAGGCCAGGACCTTACTCCCGGTTTGTAAGACGGACCGGGACTAAAGGGCATCTACAGATTTTTTTTTTTGCTTTAGGGTTTAGGGGTTTTAGGGTTTAGGTGTTCAGGGGATTAACGTGATGCCTCGTTTGGTGCCTTGTTTGGTGTTCGGGAATTAGTTTATGCATATATATAAGATTAACTTATCTTACAAGCGAGCATATATTTACAATTATATGGAGATCAGAATTATCGGGACTAGAGCCCGTCTATTCGATTACATGGACCAACATCAGTAATGGCCCCTAGCTACACTAAATCGTCCTTTGTCGTCTATAGCTTCTGTCCTCAGAAAGGTCGCTAGCTCCTCTGCAACAGCAATCGCGCGTTGCTCTGGTAGGTACTTCTCCCGCATGGCCGTGTACTATATAAGAAGAGGAGATGAATATGAATATCAATCATGATAACAAAGAATAACGGGTAAAAATAGAGGTGTGAATGTTTATTGCTTACGTCGTATCTGTAATCCTTTTACTTAGAGGTAAACGTGCGAATGGTCTCGCAAACGTAGTATCCACATAGATGCGTCCCCCGTGGCTGCTGGTCGCACTTTACGAGAATAGAATATATATAATCAAAATAATAATTTAGCATCACAAATGTATTGAAAATAGAAGTATATCATACTACTACTTACCTGAGCCGCTCTAAAGGTCAGCTTCTCATGCTGGATACCGTCAGTCACGCACTTGAACCGCTTCCAAACCCTGCCCGACAAGGAAAATGATTTGCTAAGTTTTTCATTAATTGATATATCAGAAAATCATCGAAAGAGACCGATAGAGCGCAAGAATGATGGAAATTACCCTTGGAGCATGTCCTGCAGGCTTTGGAACTGTTCCAAGGGTCTCGATAATGGGTCAAAGGCATCAACTCTTCCCTTATCAATTTGAATATCCAACAGAATCCAGTGGTAGCTGCACATGTATATATATATGTGTGTCAGTAACTTATCAATTACACTTATAAGTGAATGGACACAACAGAGTAAGACCCTCACCTGAAGTTGTATGGAAACAGTATGTGGTCACCGAAATTTTGATTTGTTAGAAACCTTAGAAGGTTTTCCTCCGTCTCCTTGGGGTTATCTGTTAGCGTCGTTATATGTATTTTATCTGGGTCAATAAACCCAATATTTAGGATGTTCCTACTTTTACATTCCAGAATCTTCATTCTGCATAATAGAGTACAAGTCAGAACGGAACAAGTTATATGTAGACAATGAATTGAAATAATTGAACAAGTTATATGTAGACAACGAATTGAAAAACTTACAGACAATAGAAACTCATAAGCGATTTGTCGAGGGCGTCGGCATTGTACATCTGGAAGAGTTCATCAAAGTCGATATGGATGTCTTCGGGGCGGCCGTAGTACTCCCGTGGGACACGCGCCACGATCATCGTTCTCCCATTCTTTGATTCACTTAAGTACCATGTATGCAAGTAACGCATATTTGTTGGGAGATCATCAAACTTATCTTTGCTGACCAAAGGCGCTCCCATGACAAACTGTGGCTTAGGGGCTACCACAGCCTTGGGTAAGCTGTCGTCCTGGGAAGCCCGAACGTCTTCAACCGGGATACCCCATTCATCCGCCCACTTCTTTGCTAATTCCAAATCTTGCCCCTGCACCAGAGAGGGAACATTCGCGGGTAACACCCTGAGGGGTGGGATCGACTGTTTGGCCTGTTGTCCAAGCTGAGGAACGTCTGATCTTTTTTTGCTTGTAGTTGAACTTGATTTGCTCCCACTTGCACTTGCACGTGATCTGCTCTTTTTCCCTTCCTTCTGCAATGTGCGTGTATAGTCGTCAGGCTTATGGTGTAAGTCATACTGTGATGGAAGGGTCGTGAAGTATTTTGCATATGCTATTTGCTTCTCGGTGTATTTCGGGCGGGGCTCGGGTTCCTTCTTTTTCATCTGCGCATCATATTGTTCCTTTGCTATCCTGGCGTTTTCCTCGTCGGTATGATCATAAGGTCTGATAGGAAGATTAGCATGAGGTACCTTTGGGAGGGGCGACAGTTTGCGCTTTGGGGAGCTCCGTCGCTTAGAACTCATCGACGGAGCGTTCTTGCTGGCACGCTTCCGCTTAGTATGCTTAGCGGGCGGCGGCGGAGACGGCCGATCCAAGTCCGGCGGCGGTGATCGAGATGGACTCGTGTTGTGGTGGCCGTCGTCATGTGGAGGGCTTGGAGGTGATGGAGATGTAGGTGACCTGCGACGACTCGGAGGCGGTGTTGTCCTTGGGGCCGAGCCTGGAAGCTTGATGTAGTTCTTGTCCCATAGGATGACTCCACCCAATACTTCTCCGAGTGTCCTCTCATCTTCGGGTCCAGCTATGTCGAGCTCCATATCATGAAACCCCGCCATGATTTCATCCACCCCGACTTTAGCAAAGCCAGCTGGAATCTCACGGCCATGCCAGCGTACATCAGGGCCAGAAGGTAAAGCTTGTCCGACGGCCACCTTCATGGATATGTTCTTGAATCTCTGATGGAGTTCACATGATGTTGACTCCTTGATTCCATCCACGGGGTAGCCGGGACCGCCCTCTATCATTCTTTGTGCATCGTCGGGCAGGGCCTCAGATTCAGCCACGCTGCTTTTCCGCTTAGATGGGGCGCCGGTAATATCGAGTGCAGGATCTTCCTGGCGCGCTACTCCTCTAAGCTCGTCAATCTGCTTCTGTTGCTCGTTAAGCCTGGCAAGCAACTGGTTGAACTTGTCATTCTCCTCATCCTGCTGTCGCTTCTTTGCTCTCGCTCGGCTTCTGTAAGTGTCTTCGTCTCTGGCAAACCCAAGCCACCACGGGTAAGAAGGACCGAAGCCTCGCGTTCGTCCTCCATGTTCGTCATTGCCGAGGACCAGTGTGAGCAAATATTTCTCTCTATCTGCAGTGAACTGTCTTTTTCCCTCTTTAATTTCTTTCACTATCTTTTTCCAATTCTGCCTGGGAATCCTAAGACCGTCACTGCAGATAAGGTCCCCTGTTTCTTCGTCGTACGAACCACTATGCGCAAGGAACCAATTCCTTGCTCTCAATTCCCACTCATCACGGATGGGTTCAGGTATGATGCCTTTAGCTAGCATATCTTGCTCTTTCTTATCCCACTTTGGGATGGCAGTCTCATAGCCCCCCTGGCCCCAGCGTGTGGTGATATTTCTTCTTGTCGGCATTTTTCTTGTTCTTTTGTGATAATGCCTTGGCATCTTCTGACTGCTTGTACTCCTGAAATACCTTCTAGTGATTCGCCTGCTTGGCTAGATACCCCTCGAATACTGGCACTTTCTTTGTCTTCAGATAGTTTTTCCATAGCTTCTTCCAGCTACGGAACAGTTCGGCCATCTTCTTTAGAGTCCACTGCTTGACTTTGGCCCTCAGTTTATTTGCGGCGTCTTCATTCTCACATTCTGGCAGGTTGAAATGTGACATGATATCATTCCAAAGATTATCTTTGTACCTTTCGGCGACATAGTCACTATCGGCTGCCCCTTTGCGCTTGTTCCACTCCCGAACGCTGATCGGGACGTGATCCCTAACGAGAACTCCGCATTGCTTCTTGAATGTATCAGCAGCATTCTTAGGAAGCTTGGGTTCGCCCGTAGGAAATATCACCTCAAAGGTGTAATGCGTCCGTGCATCCAACTTTTTAGTCGGGCCTTGTTTCGTAGCTTTGCTCGATGTGGAGGCCTAAGAGGGAGAAACATTCGTCAAATTAATGTATATGTATACAATATAGAGCTATCTCCAATATTTTTCACATATTACAAGTGATTGCCGAACTTCATATGAATACCTCGCCGGACTTTGTTATTTCTCCACCGGCTTCTCCACCGGCTTCTCCATCAGTGGAGCTATCCCCTTCTCCGTCATTGGAGCTATCTCCTGCCCCGTCGGCTTCATCTTCGTGTCGATCGACCTCCATTCCATCTTCGGAGGGGTTCAGAAACGACGACGGAGATTCAGCTGGTTCAACGTCAGGGGCGTCTTTGATTATATCTTCGAGAAGTTCTTCCTCTTCGAGGTTCCTGCTATGTGGATCCATAGTTTCTGCAAAAAAACCGACATTTATATTTCAATTATGAATGCTATATGGAATAATAACTAACAAAATAATCTTACTTATTATCTAACTACTAACTCTAACTAATAACAAAACAAATTAACTACTAACCCTAACAATTTTCTAACTACTAACCCTAACAATTTTCTATTCTATCTAACAATTTTCTATTGTATCTAACAATTTTCTATTTCTATTTTTTCTAACAATTTTCTATTCTATCTAACAATTTCTATTATATCTAACAATTATTTTGCTAACAATTTCTATTTCTATTCTATCTAACAATTTTCTATTCTATCTAACAATTTCTATTTCTATTCTATCTAACAAATTCTATCTAACATAAAGTTTTAACATAAAATTTCTATTTCTATTGTATCTAACAAATTCTATCTAACATAAAATTTTAACATAACATAATAAAATTTTAACCCTAACATAATAAAATTTTAACATAACATAATAAAATTTTAACACTAACATAATAAAATTTTAACCCTAACATAATAAAAATTTAACACTAACATAATAAAATTTTAACATAACATAATAAAATTTTAACCCTAACATAATAAAAATTTAACCCTAACATAATAAAATTTTACCCTAAAATTATTTTTCTAACCCTAGCATAATAAAATTTTAACCCTAACATAATAAAATTTTAACCCTAAAATTAATTTTCTAACCCTAACCAAAAAAAAAGGGAAGGACGGTGGCCGGCGGTCTCACCGAGGCGTCGGCTTGGGAGGGTCGGGGCCGGACGGCGCGGCGGGAAGGGCGGTGGCGCGACGCGGGGCTCGCTGGCGGCGGGCGGCGTGGGAGGGCGGCGGCGCACGGGGCTCGGAGGCGCGGGAGGGCGGCGCGGCGCACGGGGCTCGGTGGCGGGCGGCGCGGCGCGGCGGGGCTCGGCGGTGCCGTCAAATATCCGGCCGACCGCAACGTTGCCGGCGGGAAGCTCCTCGCGCGCGCGTCGTCGTCGATGGTTTTTCGCTAAGTGTGCAGTGGGGAAGAAGAGGAAGTGGGGCGCGGGCGTTATATACCCCACCCCCTTTAGTCCCGGCTGGGGGCTCAAACCGGGACTAAAGGGGGTCTTTAGTCCCGGTTTGAACCCCCAGCCGGGACTAAAGGGTGGTGGGGGCGGTAACCGCCCGAGCCCCCCGAGCCCCCCCCCCCTTTAGTCCCGGTTGGTGGATCCAACCGGGACTAAAGGTGCAATAAATGCGCGGCAATGTTGAAATTTTTTCAGTTTTTCATTTCAAATATGAATTTGTAATTTTGAATTGAATAACTTATGTATATTTTAGAATCTAATAAAACTTTCAATATGAAAAGTGTTTGAAATTTAATAACTAATTCAAAACCATTTTCTATTTTCAAAATTAATTATTTTAACTATCCAAACTATTAACTATTTTGCCATTTTCAATTAAAACTATATTGATTAATATTCTTTTTGTATATTTTAGAATTTGACAAAACTATTAATATGAAAAGTGTTTGAAATTTAATAACTAATTCAAAACCATTTTCTATTTTCAAAATTAATTATTTTAACTATCCAAACTATTAACTATTTTGCCATTTTCAATTAAAACTATATTGATTAATATTCTTTTTGTATATTTTAGAATTTGACAAAACTATTAATATGAAAAGTGTTTGAAATTTAATAACTAATTCAAAACCATTTTCTATTTTCAAAATTAATTATTTTAACTATCCAAACTATTAACTATTTTGCCATTTTCAATTAAAACTATATTGATTAATATTCTTTTTGTATATTTTAGAATTTGACAAAACTATTAATATGAAAAGTGTTTGAAATTTAATAACTAATTCAAAACCATTTTCTATTTTCAAAATTAATTATTTTAACTATCCAAACTATTAACTATTTTGCCATTTTCAATTAAAACTATATTGATTAATATTCTTTTTGTATATTTTAGAATTTGACAAAACTATTAATATGAAAAGTGTTTGAAATTTAATAACTAATTCAAAACCATTTTCTATTTTCAAAATTAATTATTTTAACTATCCAAACTATTAACTATTTTGCCATTTTCAATTAAAACTATATTTATTAATATTCTTTTTGTATATTTTAGAATTTGACAAAACTATTAATATGAAAAGTGTTTGAAATTTAATAACTAATTCAAAACTATTTTCTATTTTCAAAATTAATTATTTTAACTATCCAAACTATTAACTATTTTACCATTTTCAATTAAAACTATATTGATTAATATTCTTTTTGTATATTTTAGAATTTGACAAAACTATTAATATGAAAAGTGTTTGAAATTTAATAACTAATTCAAAACTATTTTCTATTTTCAAAATTAATTATTTTTACTATCCAAACTATTAACTATTTTGCCATTTTCAATTAAAACTATATTGATTAATATTCTTTTTGTATATTTTAGAATTTGACAAAACTATTAATATGAAAAGTGTTTGAAATTTAATAACTAATTCAAAACTATTTTCTATTTTCGAAATTAATTATTTTAACTATCCAAACTATTAACTATTTTGCCATTTTCAATTAAAACTATATTGATTAATATTCTTTTTCTATATTTTAGAATCTGATAAAACTATTAATATGAAAAGTGTTTGAAATTGATTAACTAATTCAAAACCATCAGGACTGGGTGTAGCGGCGGCAGGGTTAGGGGAGAGGTAGTAGCCCGCCGGGAGGAGTGCCATCGGAACAAAAGGCGAGGCAACAGGGTTGAGGCGGGAGACGGCGGCCATTGCTTTCGTTTTGGCATTGAGGGGAGGCGCTTTAGGAAGACGCAGCACGGTGTGTATAAAGAGCAGGACGGGAAAAGAACTAGTGAGCCGGCTTTTTTTCTAAAGAGAGGTGATGACCGATCCATACCATTCTTCACATCCAGCCATCCATGTAACCGTGTCTGTCGTAGCCATGGAGAATCTTCATCATGCATTACATAAAAGGTTTAATACATTATTACATTATTGCACCAACATTCCTATCTATTATTTCTGTTTTCTTCTGGGTCGTAGCCATGGAGAATCTTCATCATTCAGTAGGATGCTTGGGTCAGTTTTCACTTTGAAGGGCGGAATTTCATGAAACTTATTATAATCTACGGACATGTCTGTCTTGTCATCTACTCCCACGATGTTTCTTTTCCCTGAAAGAACTATGTGGCGCTTTGGCTCATCGGACGATGTCTTCTTTTGCTGATTTCTTTTTCTTATTTTTGTAGACATGTCCTTCACATAGAAAACCTGAGCGACATCGTTGGCTAGGACGAATGGTTCGTCCATGTACGCAAGATTGTTGAGATCCACTGTTGTCATGCCGTACTTTTGGTCTACAACTACCCCGCCTCCTGTCAGCTTCACCCATTTGCACCGAAACAAAGGGATCTTAAAAGTAGGTCCATAGTCAAGTTCCCATATCTCCTCTATGTACCCGTAATATGTTTCCAAACAGTGCCCATTCTCGTCTGTTGCATCAAAGCGGACACCACTGTTTTGGTTGGTGCTCTTTTTATCTTGGGCAACCGTGTAAAATGTATTCCCATTTATCTCGTACCCTTGGAAAGTACATATAGTCGAAGATGGTGGCCTGGCCAAACAGTACAGCTAATCTCCAACGGTGTCGTCATTCATGAGATGTGTCTGCAACCAACTGCCGAAAGTCTTCTCGTGTTCCCCTTTAATCCACGAGTCAGTCTTCCCCGGGTTTTCGGAGCGTAGAATATTCTTGTGTCTCACGATATACGGAGCCACCACGGTGGAATTGTGTAGAACTGTGTAGTGTGCTTGAGAGAAAGAATACCCGTCCATACATACTTTTGCTTTCCTTCCTAGTGTGTCTTTTCCTGTCAGCCTACCCTCATACCGAGATTCAGGAACACCAATCGGCTTAAGGTCAGGAAGAAAGTCCACACAAAACTCAATGACCTCCTCTGTTCCATAGCCCTTGGAGATGCTTCCTTCTGGCCTAGCACGGTTACGAACATATTTCTTTAAGACTCCCATGAACCTCTCGAAGGGGAACATATTATGTAGAAACACAGGACCGAGAATTCTAATCTCTTCGACTAGGTGAACTAGGAGGTGTGTCATTATATTGAAAAAGGATGGCGGGAACAACAACTCGAAGCTGACTAGACATTGGACCACATCAATCTGTAACCCTGATAGACTTTCTCGATCGATTACCTTCTGAGAAATTGCATTGAGGAATGCACATACCTTCACAATTGCCAGGCGAACATTTTCCGGTAGAATTCCCCTCAATGCAACCGGAAGCAATTGCGTCATAAGCACGTGGCAGTCATGAGACTTTAGGTTTTGGAATTTTTTGTCTTTCATATTTACAATTCCCTTTATATTCGACGAGAAGTCAGTCGGGACCTTGATACTGAAAAGGACTTCAAAGAAGATTTCCTTCTCTTCCTTGGTAAGAGCGTAGCTGGCACGTCCTTGAAACTGCCCTGGATGCATGCCATCTCTTCCTTTATGACGTTCCTGGTCCTCCCGTGCTTCCGGTGTATCTTTTGACTTCCCATACAAGCCCAGGAAGCCTAGAATATTCACGCAGAGATTCTTCGTCAGGTGCATCACGTCGATTGCGGAGCGGACCTCATGGACTTCCCAATAGGGTAGCTCCCAAAATATAGATTTCTTCTTCCACATGGGTGCGCGCTTATCAGGGCCGTTAGGAACAGGTTGGCTGCCAGGACCCTTTCCAAAGATTACTTTTAAATCTTTGACCATATCAAATACTTCAGCACCAGTACAGATGACAGGCTTTCCCCGGGGTTCTGCCTTGCCATTGAAATGCTTGCCTTTTTTCTTTAAGGGATGCTTGGGCGGAAGAAAACGATGATTGTACGGGTACACATTCTTCCTACATTTGTCCAGATATATACTTTCTGTCTGATCCAAACAGTGCGTGCATGCATTGTATCCCTTGTTTGACTGTCCTGAAATGTTACTAAGAGCAGGCCAATCATTGATGGTTACGAAAAGCAACGCTCGAAGGTCAAATTCCTCTTGTTTGTGCTCGTCCCACACACGTACACCTGGTTCGGCCCACAGCTGTAAAAGTTCATCAACTAATGGCCTTAGGTACACATCAATGTTGTTGCCGGGTTGCTTTGGACCTTGGATAAGCACTGACATCATAATGAACTTCCGCTTCATGCACAACCAAGGAGGAAGGTTATAGATACATAGAGTAACGGGCCAGGTGCTGTGACTGCAACTCTGCTCCCCAAAAGGATTCATGCCATCTGTACTCAGACCAAACCATAAGTTCCTTGCGTCACATGCAAATCTCGGGAACTCTCTCTCGATTTTTCTCCACTGCCGACCATCAGCGGGGTGCCTCAACTTATCATCTTTCATACGATCTTCCATGTGCCATCGCAACAACTTCGCATGATCTTTATTTCTGAACAGACGTTTCAACCGTGGTATTATAGGAGCATACCACATCACCTTGGCAGGAACCCTCTTCCTGGGTGGCTCGCCCTCAATATCACCAGGGTCATCTTTTCTGATCTTATACCGCAATGCAGTGCATACCGGGCATTTATCCATATTCTCGTACTTCTCACCGCGGTAGAGGATGCAGTCATTAGGGCATGCATGTATCTTCTGCACGTCTAATCCTAGAGGGCGGACAAGCTTCTTTGCTTCGTACGTGCTGGCGGGCAATTCGTTCTTTCTTGGAAGCATCTTCTTCATCAGTACCAGCAACTTTTCAAATGACGAGTCAGTCACACCGGTCTCTGCCTTCCACTTTAGCAATTCCAGTGTGCTACCCAGCTTCTTCTGGCCATCTTCACAAGTTGGGTACAACAATTTGTTGTGGTCCTGTAACATCTGCTCGAACTGCAACCTCTCCTTTTCTGTGTCGCAGCCTCGCCGTGCATCAGAAATGACCCGGCCAAGATCATCAGCGGGCTCATCTGGTTCCCGTTCTTCACCCTGATCTTCTTCTTCATTGTCTTCCATTGCGGTATCAGCATACTCAGGGAACATAGATCGGTAGTTGTCATCATCGTTCTCTTCTTCTTCATCGTCGTCTTCCATCATAACCCCTCTTTCTCCGTGCTTGGTCCAAACATTATAGCCCGACATAAAACCGGACCGAAGCAGGTGGCTCTGAATGACTCTTGAGGAAGTGTAATCCTTCTCATTCCGACATTCAACACATGGCCAAAACATATAGCCACCACCATGCTTGTTCGCATCGGCCGCATCTCGAAAAGAATGCACGCCTTCTCTGTAAGCGGCTGTGCGTCGATCACCGTACATCCATGGATGGCTCATCTGCGTTATACGACAGTATATCAAACACAATCACGATCCTAAAAATTAGTACCGCACGGTCTAAACGAGGAAATATAGTTGCTAACCTTTTAGAATAAGTGGAAATAAAGAGGAAGAGGTTTAAGCGTGGCTCGGGCATCTCATATCGTAGTTGTGTTCGGTGAACTGAAGCGGCATCGCTCTAACACACAATTCAACAAACACCTCTAGTGCATCCAAGAAAAATAGAGAGCTAGCACACACCCACACTCTTCCATCCAAGAAAAATGCAAGGAAGAGGGGAGAGGGGGGTTGTGGCCAATATATATAGGCAGAGGACTTTAGTCCCGGTTTTAGATACAAACCGGGACTAAAGGAGGCGCACATGCGGGCTGCACACCGCATAGCCCTTTAGTCCCGGTTTGTGTCTCAAACCGGGACTAAAGGGTCGTTACGGGCCGGGACCAAAGCCTCCTGGGCGGCTAGGCCATTTTGGGGCGACGTGGCCGGGCCTTTAGTCCCGGCCCAGATGGAGGCCGGGACTAAAGGGTCCAGGCCAAAGGCCCGTTTTCCACTAGTGGTGGGGGGTGGGGGGTGTGCCGGCGCCGGAGAAGATGCGGCGCTCGCCGGAGTTCGAGGGATGGTCGGGGCGGTGCCAGACCGGCGGAGGGAGAGCTCGGGGCAGGGTGGGGCGGCGAGGTGCGCGGCAGCGCGCCGGCCGCGGGCGGGGTGGTTGGCGGTTCGGCCGGTGGTGGTGGGCGGGGGAGCCGGACGGCGCTCGCCGGAGGTGGGGAAGAAAGGTGACGTCAGTTGACTGAGAACTAACATGGTTCTCAGTCAACTAAGCCTTAGAGAGACCCCATTAATTAACCTAGTAAAATGACAAAGAAACACGATTTTCATTCAACATCTACTAGTAAGCTACCATCGATCGATCAGTTCTACGCTTGCAACCATCAGCAGCAGAATCGCAGACACAAGATTCACAGATTAACATGAGTATCATCACCACCATCCTCAGATCACTCTCATAATGTCCCTTCCTGAACCTAACTAACAAAACAAAACCTCGCTAACTCCTGACTGATTGATGAAACAGCTTCGAAAGCTCCCAAAAAAGATAGTC
Source organism: Dactylis glomerata (assembly GCA_007115705.1). Classification (NCBI taxonomy): domain Eukaryota; kingdom Viridiplantae; phylum Streptophyta; class Magnoliopsida; order Poales; family Poaceae; genus Dactylis; species Dactylis glomerata. The sequence goes on from QXEO01000546.1 coordinate 8,383,100, forward strand.
ATGGATGCATGCAGTAGACTACCAAGCTACCGTGAACTGAACATGCACCTAAAACGAAGAAAATGCTACTCATCTGGAGTACTAGATTGATTAGAGCCGAGTCGTCGTCATCGGCGATCGATCTTGGCGACGTACGCGCGCGCCGCCGGGGAGGCCGTCGATGGGTCCTAGATGGACAGGTCCGGCCACCCCATGCCCCAGAAACCCTCCTGCACCGCCTGCGACACCACCGGCGGCTGCTGCGGCAGACCAGGAGCGTGAGCATGAGCATGAGCGGGGCCCACGCCGGCGCCGCCTCCGCCGAACAGGAAGCCGGTGGCGAAGTGGCCGTGGTGCAGCATGGGGGCGGGTGGCGCCATGAGGGTGCTGAAGTTGCCGCCGAGGGAGCTGAAGTTGCCGCCGAGGTCGAGGAGGCGGCGGTCGGGGTCCATCGCCGCGAGGGTGGACATGAAGGACAGCTCGTACGGCAGCTGCTGCGGAGGCGCCGGCGGCGGCGCGGTGACCGAGAGCGGGAGCAGAGGCAGCGGCAGCGACGAGGAGACTGGGAGCGGGTTGACGACGGGCGCTGCCGGAGCGGCGCTGGTGGCCGCGTGGGAGTGGGAGGCGCGGTTCTTGCGGCGGGAGACGCCGGAGGGGGTGCCCTTGCGCGTGCCGCCGCCGACGGGGACGTTGCGGAGCGCGCCGCCGCGGGTCCAGTAGCGGCGGCAGCCCCTGCAGAAGTGGCGCGGCTGGGCGAGGTTGTAGTTGTTGAAGTAGCAGAACTTGGTGTCGGTGGAGTCGCACCGCGGGCACGGCCACTTGTCCACCCTTTCCGCCTCCCCGACCCTCCTCCCTGCCGCGCCACCTCCGCCGCCGCCGCCAGAAGCCGGGGCGGGCGCCGGCGCCACCGACGCCATGATCCTCACATCCTCCTCCGACACCTGATCCATGACAGTGATGTGAACCATGGCTGAACTACCTCTCGCTCTCCACACCACCGCGCGCTAGTATTTGGCAAGAGACCGAAGAGCTCCCGGACACTTGTTGGTTTGCAAGAAGCTAGGCGCCGCCGGGCGGGATGCGGAATATGTAGCGGAGAGGCTGGGGTGGGCGGGAAGAAGACAAGTGAGGAGACGAGGAGGGAGGGACTGGCGGTCTTTGCGTGCAGTGACATTGAGTAGGACCTGTACAGTACAGTACGCAGCATCTCGCAGCTCGCTGGGGTGGCATGGCATGGCAGGATAGGACAGGACTGACAGGGCAGCATCTCCAGTTTGAATAGGGGTTTGATCGAGCTGAGACTTCTATTCCCGGGAAGCGGACAACCATGGCAGCGGCGGCAGAAGGATGTGCTTGTCCCTGCCCGGACCGTTCTGCCGACCGGCCGGTGCCCGGTGCCCACTGCCCAGTGCCCAGTGGTGGTGGTGGACTGCTACTCTGCTAGACTGCTATGCATTGGTGAGCAACTTCAGTCAAAGCTGGGCTGGGCTGGGTTGCTGCATGCAGCTGGGCGCATCCTGCACAACGTTGCAGCAACTGATATCATCTTCCCTGCACTGTTTGATTCCCTCCTTTCTCTCTCTAATTATAACTCTTTCCGCGACGTTACATGCGATCTTACTAATACTGTTATCTCCTTTTGCGTGTCGATGCTATGAAATGTCTTCTCTTGGATCTGTTCGTAGTTGGAAAAATTGAGAGGAACTGCATATGGCAAGGACCATAGATTAGCTAGTCGCAGGTAGTGGTGATCACGGCTCAAGCAGCCAACAACTACCAATATGGCATTATGTCCTTGCCACCCACAAAAAGACTACCAATATGGCTAGGGTGTCTCATCATACTTGCAGCACTCTATGGTCCATAGCATATGAGAATTTTGCATCTCGAGGAAGCAGCCGAATAACCGGCAAGGAAATGGAGTGGTTCGTTCGCTTCACATTGCAATCACTGGGCAACGGCATATGGCAGTGACCATAGAGGCATGCATAGACTAGCTGGTCGCAATTCGCAAGTCGCAAGTTGAAGTGATCACGGCTCTACCAGCGAACAACTACAAATTCTAGCTTGGAAAACAAGACTACCAATATGGCTAAGGTATATCATCATACATTCATACTTACTTGGATGCAGCGCTCTATGGTCGATATATATGAGAAATTTTAGAAAAATGAAGGGAATCCCCAGGGGAGGCTAGATTATTCTATCCCTTTTCCAAGGTTGTATCCCAAATTTCAGTCCAAAAAAACCTGTCCGCGGGGCGGAATTTGCTCATTTTGTAGCCTATTTCTCATCTAAAATACACACGCAAAAATGACTTAAGCATAAAAACTTGAGTAGGACATAGTTAACACAATTTAGATAAACGGTATCTCAACGCAAAGTTCACACACTTAAAATACAAATTACAATTTAACACATCTCATTCATCGCAGGTGGTGGCCGCAGTATTGGGGATAGAGGTGGGGAAGGTGGGGGAAGTTGCTAACCGATAGACCCCACGCGGACAAGAGAGGACCGCGGACGGCGTCCACCGGCCCACAAAGCTCTCTCAAATTTAGGGTCGAAATGGGAGTATGTGAGCTGTCCGCGAACCACGGACATCACTTGAGGATACCGTTGGGTGAACTTTTGAGGCCGGCGAATTCCTCTCGGACCAAAACATACTGATGGAGGTGATTTGGGGACGCCCTTGGAGAATCTCTATATATATATTTGATGTGTGGTGGACACCAATCTCTTATCAGCGGGAAAGTTGCGTGACTCTGGTGATGGAGGTGCAAGGATGGTCACGCGCCTTCTGCTCGCGGTTGTACTCGTCGCTACATGGTTCAAACTTCAATGTAATTTTTTTAGTTACTTTTAAAAGTTTTTGTAATGCTATTGATGGTTATTAATATATCAGTGGACCATTTAAAAAAGCATTTCATCCATTTTAAATTAACTATCTCAATTTGGTGTCTGTATATAGCCGCCGCTTTAGATACATGGTACAAATCTAGATAAAATTAAGACAACCAGTTTAAAACAGGAGTAGCATTCGAGAATTTTGCATTTCGAGGAAACAGCCGGACAACCGGGAAGGTCTGGAGTGGTTCATCGGTCTTCACCACCACTTGATGTGTGATGTATTCGGATTCGACACTGACACGACCGAGGCGTAGACAAATCACAAACATGATATGGTTTGCTGACCACGGCATCGCTCATTTTCGCGGTGCGTGACTGACATGATAGGGGTTTGATGCAAAGCCTGCACCCTAGTCAGTGTAGCTAGCGCTGCTAGATAGGTAGAGCTAGCTTGCCTCCTCGGTCCAACCGTAAGTCTAGTCGTCTAGACACATCGCTTGCAACATGCATACAAGGAAAACCATGTACACCGCACATAGTTTTTTTTTTTTTTTAACGGGAAGGCCCGGAAGGGCCTGGAATCTGCCAATACTCATGCGGTGCATACAAGATGGACCCTAGGAAAGCTAGTAATAAAAGTATAGTCCTCGCTTTTTACAAACTGGACCCTCAGAAAATAAGAAAGAAAGCGATCTAGTCCATCGTCTTCACCACAACAGCCAGAAGATCTCAAAGACTGGGCACCAGCGCCGCCGCCGGGGACGTAGCCACTTGGGGCGACACCAGCGTGGTATCCCGCTCTGAGATCGAAGATCCTCCACTTTGGCATCAAGGCCCGGAGGAAGAAATAGCTCGGGCTTAGCTTGAATCCGAGCTCGGAGGGGCCCCTATGGCCACAGATAACAGCGGCACAAAGTTGCCGTTGTTGAAGAACTCCACAGGCCGACGACGCAACAACCGGGGTGCACGGCCGTGCCTGCACCACACTTGCTGCCGGAAGCGCAGATTCCACAAACCATCTGCCAGAAGAAGCAGCCACCGCTCTTCTCCCCTCCTCTCCCTCACCACCACGGTCAGCCAAGATGAAGGGAATCGCAGCAGGTCTTCGAATCTGGAGATGGAGGCGCTTATTGAAGAAGCTCGCCCCGAGCACCATATTGTCCTCTCTCCATGAGAGCACAAAAGAGGGCCACGAGGAGCACTGCCCAGCGCCGCGCCAAGACAGCAGGGCAATCGAGCTCGCGAGCGGAGCCTTATTGTCGGAGATCCCCGGGATCAACTCCACCAGCCGCACCATCAAAAGACAGAGCAAGATAATGGAGATGAACCACAGGCTGCGCCAGATCTGGCTACCAAGATCAAGCGCCCTACTCCCAGACGCCATGGAGGACAACAACCTACTACTAGTATATACACTACAAGCTCCAACGCCTTGCTTCAGCCGCTCCCAGACGGCATCGCCGCCGAGGAGGGCCTCAGCTCGGCCGGAAGCAACGAGAAGAGCTCTCAGGTACTGTTACTAGGAGAGAGAGTGTGGAGAAGAGAAATCTTGCCGTGCTTCTACACCGCACATAGTTAGAGCATCTCTAACCATGCACCCGGGAAGGGCCCCGGTAGCTTTTTTTTCATCCGGACAACGAAAAACGATTCAGTCGCGCCCCCGATTTCTCGTTTTTGCCCGGATTTAGGCCTTCATCCATCCGGCGAGCCCAGGCCATCCCCCCCCCCCCCCCCGAGGCGCACTCAGGGACTCCGGATGAAACAAATGCGCGGAAAACAGTGCGGAAAGTTCCCGCGCGTCTGGTGGCCCCGACTTGTCGGCGAGAGAGGGCGGTCGTCGTCCTCGTCGCATCATCTTTCGCACATCATTGTCTTCCCGCGCATCGTCTTCCGCACGCTGTAAAAGCCTGCCGCCGACGGACGTGCAGCCACGCGGCGAGTTAATGCGCGCCCGCCTATTTATCTCGACATACTGCGCGTCTCGCCGCATTCACCCCCTTCTTCCCAGTCCAGTCTTCAGCGAAACTTGCCGAGGACGCGGCGCTTCGCAAGGCGATCGCCAAGTCCGTCGCCGACCTCGTCCCCGTCGACTACTCCATGCCGATGGATGCGGCGCTCACCTGATCTAGACAGGACTGGGAGAGTGAGCAGGTAGAGCAGCAGCGGCGGCTGTTGGACCTGGCGCAGGCGCGGCGCCGCGCCGAAGCCGCTCAACCGGCCAGAGGCGCGTCGGTCGTCAAGCTGGAGGACTCCAGCGACAACGAGCTGTACCGGCCTACGCCGCCACGCTTCGGCGACGTGGGACAGGGGTCCAGCTGTTGGACCCCCGGCCAGAGCAGCCAGCCGGCGCCACCGCAGGACGACGGCGGCGACTCCAGCGACGACGACGGTAGCGACTACACGCGTTTCTACCGCCATTTCGGCATGTAAAACACATGTTTTTAGTTTAGGTTAGGTCAAATTCAAATATATTACGAATTCGGCCTATATATGTAAAAACTCGCATATATATATATATAAATATCTCTAAATTTCGCCTAAGTTTGATCGTATTTTATCTAGTTCTGTTTGATTTCGAATTTTCCCTTGAGCTCGCCGCTGAAAAAATGAGCCTCTCCACGCCGAAATTTTCATCTATCCAACGCTAAATAGCGTCGGATTTTGGTCTAGCAAGCCCAAACGGCAAGAGATGCTCTTACATGCACTGGCCCGACGATCCTTGTGCAAAATCAATCAATACTCCAACAGTAAGCAGATGTTTCATGTTTTTGGTATTCACATGGATTACAGTACAGACCACAGACGTCTAGTACTGGTTCAAGTCCTGGACCCCGAATCAGAGAGGGAGAGAGGCGTGTCGCATCAGCAGGCCGGCAATGGAGGGGCGGCCCTGTACTGCGTTTGGTCTCGGCGATCGGTGCAGGACGGACGGACGGACGGGCAGCAGCTGGCCGGCCGGCCGGTGTGTGTACAGAGAGGTAGGCAAGATGTGTCAGGGTTTGTTTGGAGTGGGCAACTGCAGCTGCAACGGGCCGGGTGCTGCATCCACTGCTTGTCTCCTTGCGTGCAACTGCAGTGCAGTGCAGTGGTACTACTAGTACTAGCCGCTCTCCCTGCGCCCGCCTGCCACCGCCGCAGGGCGCCAAGCCGGGACCAGAAGCGGCCAGTGTCCAGTCGTCCTCCGGCGGCGCAGTTGGTTGGTTACTGTACTTCTCATCAGCTGGAACGTACTCCTACCTCCGTTCACCGTGAACTTCTCGGCAATTTGAATGCCTGGGTGAATCTCAGCCTGTAAGTGGGCATGCCCACGGCTGTCTGTCAGCTTGCCGCCTGTGTCCGCTTGGTTAAACGGGATTAGTATGATTTTGCCAGCTTAATTCCAGCCTAGTTCCAGCGGCGTCCGTCCGCCCGTTTATAAACACGTAAACAGCGATCGGGAATTAAGCGGCTGTTCTGCTCAGCTGCAACCGGCCGCTTGTTTTCAGGAGCTTGTCCGCCGGCACACAATGCGCAAACGCAGTCTGGAGCAGCCGCTCGACGGGGACCGGCCTGGTCATCGGCGGAGCGGCGCGGAAGACGCAGTACAGGCGGAGGTAGTCGATGTACCCCGCCGGCGCGCACGGCCTTCGGAGTCCTCGAGGGACTGCAGCTCCCCTGCTCCTTGCCGTAGTAGGAAGGGGACGGATACGACGCTGCCCGAGCTTTACCCGTGAGGATGTGAAGATCTTGGTTGCCGCCCTTCTCTCCACGGACATCTCCAGACTCCAGCGTCTCCCCCACAGACTTCGCCGGACGCGGGCGGCTCCCCAGTCCCCACTCCCCACACATCATACGCAACGGGGGCTGTGGTGTCCCCGACCACGATGGATCGATACAAGCGGCAATTCACAGCAAGCAAGGGTGAGATCAACACATCGAGGGTGAGGGGACAGAATTGGGGATGAGTTCATAGAGGAATTTCAGGAGAGAGTTTCAGAGTTCTGATACAAGCATACTCGACCCACCGGCCGCCTGGCCCTTTTAACCCCTCACGCAACACTTACAACTGGACCCGTAGGTACACAGCACTTAGTCTATGCAGGGAACCAACTCTCAATTATCTCCTGTCCTTGCAGGTGGGGTCCCTTGGTCAGTCGTCTGTCCATCCTCTGCTTGGACTGGCGACTCGATGTCCACTGCCTCATCATCAGGATGGGCAGGTGTGACACTGTCCCCTCCTTGAGAGCGATCCCACTCCCACATCGTGGCCCTCGGAAACTTGAGCTTCAGTAATTCATAATCTTCCCAGGTAGCCTGCGCTTCATCGAGGCCACTCCACCGGACGCGAATTTGTGTCGCCGCCGAGTTACCAGAGCGCACCATGCGACGCTCGAGTATGGCTTCAGGTTCCAACACCGCCGCCGCCGCCAAATCCAGAACCACCGGCAATTCACTAAAAACTGGAGTGTACTTGGGCACAAAAGGCTTCAATTGAGAGACATGAAAAACGGGATGCACCTTGGCAGTAGAAGGAAGTTGCAATTTGTAGGCGACTGCGCCAATGCGATCCAAGATTGTATAAGGACCGAAGAACTTATAAGATAGCTTAGGATATGGGCGATTGACCACTGACTGTTGAGCATAAGGCTGCAATTTCAACAGAACTTGATCACCCACCATGAACTGACGTTCTATGCGCTATTTGTCTGCATATGCTTTCCTACGGCGCTGTGCCTGCAGTAATTTGTCGCGCAGAGTAGCCAGATGGGACTGATAATCGACAGCTTCAGTTGTTGCCAAGGAATCAGCAGCCACAGTAATGTTGGGAAATGCTCCGAAATTAGGTTCTTTCTGGTACAGTGCCTGGAATGGTGTAGTACCAAGAGCAGTGTGATAACTGGTGTTATACCAGAATTCCGCCGGAGGCAGCATGCGACGCCAGAGTTTGGGATGATCTTGCACAGCACACCGGAGATATTGCTCCAAACACTGATTCACTCTGGCCATCTGTCTGAGGATGATAGGCCGTGGTGTAATGCAGTTTGGTACCCACGGCTTTGATGAGTTCACGCCAGAATGCACTGGTGAAGATCTTGTCGCGATCAGAGATGATGGACAGGGGAACGCCATGCAATTTAACAATGTTGTCCAGATAGACTTTGGCTATGGTGGCAGCAGTATAAGGATGTTTCAAAGGCAAGAAATGGGCATACTTGGTGAGACGATCCACAACGACCAAGATAACATTAACATGATCTGACATGGGCAAGCCTTCAATGAAATCCATGGTAATGTCTTCCCAAGGATTAGCTGGTGGTGATAATGGTTGTAGCAGCCCGACTGGTCTTGTATTTGCATGCTTTGCTTGCTGACAGATTTGGCACTGTCGGACGTAGAGCTCTACTGCAAGTTTCATGCCCGGCCAATAGTAAAGTTTCTTGACTCTTTGATAAGTGGCTTGAATGCCTGAGTGACCCCCAAGAGGTGTATCATGTAACCATGCTATTAACTTGGTCTGCAAAGCTAGATTTGCACCAATGACCATGCGGCCCTGAAACTTGATAATGCCATGTTCAAGAGAGTACCCATGGGCATCAGGAGAATGAATTGTAAGTTGTTGAAGAAGCTTAGTCATGTCCTTGTCAGTGATATATGAATTGGTGACTTCCTGGAGCCACTCTGGTCGACAGACAGAAGTTTCCATTAGATGTCCCACTCTGGACAGTGAATCGGCAGCACAATTCTCAATCCCCTTCTTGTATTTGAACTGAAATTGCGGTGCAACCAATTTTGCCATGGCCTTGCGTTGCAGGTCTGTAGTGAGTTGTTGATCACTGAGGTTGCACAGACTCTTGTGATCCGTCAATATGAGAAATGGTCCACGCTGAAGATACTGACGCCATTTATCCACTGCTAACATGACTGCCAGAAATTCTTTCTCATAAACTGAAAGTTTACGATTCATGACACCCAATGCTTTGCTCATGTAAGCAATGGGATGACCTTGTTGCATTAGCACAGCTCCCACTCCAGAGTCACACGCGTCAGTTTCAATGACAAATGGTTTAGTGAAATTTGGCAAGGCCAAAACAGGTGTACTCACCATAGCTTACTTGAGCAGGTGAAAGGCTTCGGCAGCTTGATCAGTCCAGCTGAAACTCTTGTTACTCAACAACTGCATCAAAGGCTTTGAGATCAATCCATAATTGCGGACAAATTTTTGGTAATAACTGGTAAGTCCCAGGAAACCTCAAAGTTCTGTGTGATTCGATGGAATTGGCCATTGGCGCATGGCTTGTGTCTTCTCTGGATCCGTGGCAACGCCCAGATCAGAAATTATATGTCCCAAATAATGTATACTTGTCTTGCCAAATTCACACTTGGAAAGTTTTGCATAGAGCTGTGCATGCTGCAAAGTGGTCAAAACTTGGCGAAGATGCTCCAGGTGAGCAGACCAAGAAGCACTATACACCAGAATGTCGTCCAAGAAAATGATCACGAACTTTCACAGAAAAGGTGCAAACACCGAGTTCATCACGCACTGAAAAGTAGCAGGAGCATAAGACCGAAAGGCATTACCCGAAACTGGAAGTGCCCGTGGTGTGTCTTGAAGGCGGTTTTATGTTCATCTTCAGGGCGCATGCGAATTTGATGGTAACCCGCCCTGAGATCCAGCTTGGAAAAGAATCTAGTACCAGCCAGTTCATCGAGCAATTCGTCAACAATGGGCAATGGAAACTTATTCTTGATTGTCAGTGAGTTGAGCTTCCGATAGTCAACGCAGAACCTCCACGATCCATCCTTCTTCTTTACCAGAAGAACAGGCAAAGCAAAAGGACTCATGCTTGTTGTCACCACTCTAGTACTGATCATCTCCGCCACTTGCCGTTCGATCTCATCCTTTTGAAGTGGTGAGTAACGGTATGGCCTGGAGTTCACCGGTTGCGATGTATTGTCTAGCGTAATAGCATGATCAAGTGCTCACCTGGGAGGAAGAGACTTGGGTTCAGAGAACACTGACTGGAATTCAGTTAACAGAGCGTCCAAATCCAGAGACAGAGTTGGTGTCGAAGACTGTGACGTTGGGTCTAGAACAGCCATGGCCCATACCTCATTGGTCGCCAACATTTCTTGTAATTGGGATACAGAAATCTCCATCAAGTGTTCTTGGATTGGTGTGTCAATTCCTTTCAAGGTTACTTGCTCGCCATTATGCTGGAACTGCAGAATTTTCTGTGCCCAGTGACACATCATGGAGCCACAACGGTCCAGCCAGTCCTTTCCCAAAATCGCATTGTACGCACCCAGATCCAAGATGCGCATGGTATCCGTGAAGGTGTGGCCGTCATAACACCATTTGAGTTCTTCCACTTAAGAATCGGACTGCATCAGTTGCCCATTGGCCACCTTGACCGAAAAAGGTGGGGCTGCAATGATAACACAACCAGCTCGTTCAGCAAACATGCGTGTCACAAAGGAAGTGGAACTGCCTGAGTCAATTAGAAGAATCATCACTTGATCTCCCACTGTAGCACGAATTTGAACTGTGTTTACTGTCTCAGTGCCAGCCACTGCATCTACTGACAGATGACAACAAGTTCCTATCACTGGTGTCTCTTGTAACAGCTCTAATGCAAACACAGCTTCATCGGACAGGACTTCACCAAATTCACCAACCTCAATTGTGAGTAACTGACCCGAACGTTTGCACTGATGTTCTTTGGAAAATTTGTCTCCACATTTGAAGCACAAATTGTTTGCATGCTGAAAATCACGAAGCTGACGTTCCCTGTTGAAATCATCATTGCCTGTTTTCTTTGGCCAATCAACACGAGCGACAGCCGATGCCGGTGACGGCACAGGAGGATGCTTGGTGGGAGCGAGAGGACGTGCTCGCGGACGATGGTGTTCTGCTTCTTCCTCTTGAATGCGTGCCAACGATGCTGCCCGAGCCAAACTTTGAGGAGCTTGTAGCCGGACTGCCCCACGGATGTCATCACGCAAGCCAAAAACAAACTGGGACACAAACCAACGAGTGCTTAGTGATTCATCCACTGCCAACAGGTGATACATACAGTCTTCAAAAGCTTGACGATATTCACTGACAGAGCCTGTCTGTCTCAATTGCATGAGTTTGCTCATCTGACCATCATACTCGTCCTGCCCAAACTCTTCCAGCAGAATGACCATGAATTTCTCCCAGCTGGGCACTCCATGACGACGCTTGAAAGCTTGGTACCATAGCGCCGCATTGCCCTCCAGATACAACGAAGACATGCTCACCCATTGGAATTGAGGAATGCGAAACATATCGAAATATGTGAGGCACTGATCAATCCAAAGTAGCGGTGTCTCTCCATGGAACTTGGGAAAATCGTGATGCGGCGCTCGAACACGTACCTCCTCCTGCTCCGTAGGTGAAGTAGGTGCGGTGTGAAACGCAGGAGGAACATCCGCGGCTGCTCTGGCCGCTGACGTCAGCGGTGTGTCCAGCAAGGGCGCGCCGTTGTTAGCGAGAAGACCACGCTGGTCGCGTACCTCGAGACGCGGTAGGGTCATGGTGCGGGCGCCTTCGACGAGCTTGCGCTTGATGCCATCCGGATCTGACCCGTAGTCATCCATCTGCTTCCGTACCAACTGCATCTCATCGGTGACCGTCGTGACGCGGGCCAACAGATCCTGCAGCGATTTGTTCACGTCCTCCATCTTCTCCAGAACGAACACGGTCTGGGCCGTCGGCGTGGGAGGCCTTGATGGCACCGTCGCTACTCTTCCTGAATCAAAACCAACCCCGCTCAGGATTTTGCGCCGATTCACCAAAGCGAATCAGCACCTTTCGCTGTGGAATTTTACGGTCCGATCTCAGAAATTTTGAGCGCGATGGTGCGGATCGAAGGCTCTGATACCAAATTGTGGTGTCCCCGACCACGATGGATCGATACAAGCGGCAATTCACAGCAAGCAAGGGGTGAGATCAACAGATCGAGGGTGAGGGGCAGAATTGGGGATGAGTTCATAGAGGAATTTCAGGAGAGAGTTTCAGAGTTCTGATACAAGCATACTCGACCCACCGGCCGCCTGGCCCTTTTAACCCCTCACGCAACACTTACAACTGGGCCCGTAAGTCCACAGCACTTAGTCCACGCAGGGAACCAACTCTCAATTATCTCCTGTCCCTGCAGGTGGGGTCCCTTGGTCAATCGTCTGTCCATCCTCTGCTTGGACTGGCGACTCGATGTCCACTGCCTCATCGTCAGGATGGGCAGGTGTGACAGGGGCGGTTCCCCAAAGATCTCGCCGGACGGGATGGAGGCAGCCGGATAAGGGGAACGCATGAGGGGAGCGGAGAAAGGGAGCAGTGACAACGGGGTCCTTCGGGCATGGCGCCCGCCGCCATCGCCATGGGAACGCGATGTTAGCGGCGGCGGCGGCGGTAGCGGTTAGGCCGCTTCTGTCCGTTGTGTTTTTCTTCGTTCCGGTGGGTGCTCACTTAGCGAAAAGACATGAGATGGGCCTGGGACGCCCGTGGTCTGCCCGTTACCACTAACAGGCCTAGGTGAATCGCTTCCACTAGCACGGATCGATCCGTACTAATCTAGTGGATCGTGCGAAGAGGATTTCCTGTTCTCTTACATACGAGTCAACACTCAGACCATCCGTTCAGCCTTCCTGAGTCGTTCAAGTGCAAATGGATAACAGATCCTCTAACAACTACAATATTTTTTTTTGGCAAACTCTAGCCTTTTGGTCAAACTAATTTCACATCTAAAATCTCAGCTAAACTATTTCAGGATCTGACTCATAGTTTGGCGCCAGCGAGAATATAGTGCAGGTCGGCGGCAAGAATCGTCGGTGCCATAGCAAAATCGGCGCCAAAGCAGCTGTTGCCATAAGGAGCTCAGCGCCAATGGGTTTAGCGCCGAACCCACTGAGCTATTTCCTGCCGCGATTTATTGCCGTCAACCTGACAAGCACAAGCTTGGCTTCAACCTTCTTTGTACCAAACACAAATAGTTTCGCCGAACGTCGGGAACTTAGATGTGGTATTAGTTTGTCTAAATGATTAGATTTCTGGCAAACAAAAATTACAACACTATATATAGTTGAAAGTGAGATAATACCTATTTCTATGTTGACTCCCGAAAAAAGCATATCCGCCTACTGCACTGAGGATGCACAAATTCGAATGTTATCGGTATATTTTACGCCCCCAAAAAATGGAATTGAAATTTTAGGTACCATTCAACTTTACTTTTTTTACAATCAATACTAAATATATTTATTGTAGCAAATAGCACATGATTAAGATACATAAGCTGTCTTTAACAATTACAAAGCAAAGTCTAAAATAAACTAGCAAATCATCGATGTCTTTAAAACCTTTCTTCTTCCATAGCGTAATCTTGTACTTTTCTAAGGAAGCCACATAAACAAGGCATAGGTATTAAACTGTAAAGCTGTGAATAGCAATGGCGATTCTTTATAATTCTAATTTTAGCCGCAATGTCAAGGCATACATGCCGCCATTAAAGTAATCATCGAACATCGACAAGAGTACCAAAACCAGTATTCTAAAAAAGACGAACCGACACAGCTTGGTCAACATCGTTAGAGAGCCGAGTGTTCGAATCACTATTATCGACAACATAGCAATCGAGATAAATATTATGAGGACACGCGATAACCAACAAAACTCATTCAAAACTGATCTACCAACCCGTTCGGCCATTTCTATGCGACTATGGGTCTGTTTGTTTGGGCTGTGGCTGGCTGACTGTCCAGGAAAAGCTGCTGTGCAGTGAAAGCTGTTATTCTGAGTTTTAGTGTTTGGCAACTTATTTGGCTGTCTGGCTGTGAGCAGATGAATTGTCTGAAATACCCCGTAGTTTTTAGTTTTAAAAACATGTATTTGTGGAGATTTAAAATATAAATCACCATAAAACACCATGATTTTTTTTCACATAGTTGTAAAGCTACACACACATATCCATTTACTCACACTGCATATATACAGAGCTAATTTGGGGCATGTTCGTTTGGCTATGTAGTATGTACAGAAAATAAATAAATTAAGTACACCGACAGTGCCGAGTTGCATCAATTTGTAAGTATCTAATCTATCTGACCAAAGAAGAGTAAACCGCATGGGCGGTCCTAATTCTTTTCCCATGCCTTCACTCAGGTCCTAGTTCTTTCAAAATGCATATATAGATCCTAATTCTTTTTTCGTACCTACAGTTTGGTCCTAGTTCTTTTAAAATACATATCTAGGTCCTAAATCTTTCCTAAGTACTTCATGCAAGGTCCTAAATCTTTTCTAAGTTGTTCACGCGAGGTCCTAAATTATTCTGACCCGTGTTGATCGGTGCCACGTTGGTAGTGGGGCCCATAAAGCATACTGACCATCCTATATAATTACGGATAGACCCCCCAAGGTTGTAATTATTCCAAAATACACTTCATGTTTCTCTCTCCACCTGGTGTAGTCCTAAGCATTCTCATCTTAGCACTTCCGTCTCCTATGTGTGCGTCGGTAGCCGAGTGACGACTTAGGAACTAATGATTTAATGGGCTTTAGAGAGATGGCGAGAAGAGGCATGTTGGCGAAAGTCTGCACCAACACGTTCCTATCATTAGTGATGATGTCGCATAGAGTGTATGTCAGAGAAGCTAGGCCTGCATCGCGGGGGTAGACGCACTACGACTGCCTGGTAGGCTCACCGATTGACGAGCAGATTCATACCCCGACCGAAAAGTTTGCCTAGATGGTGCTCATGTCGTGGAGGCTCCTTAACGGTAGTAGTGCCGAACGTGTGAAGCATCTGATTGCCGATGTTCCACCGCAATTGCTAATCCCGGACTAAACTTTTTTGGGTGTGGTGTTGCTTTCTGCATTGCAGGGCAATAACTGAGCGCCACAACCAAGATGTGGCAAGGCTTGAGCAAGATGGCGAGAATGAGTGCTGTCGTGGGGCCCATTATCCATGTGGACCGATTTTGGAAGATATACAAACTAGGGGGCTATTCAAAAATATACATGGTGACCATATATCTCGTGGGCCCTATTATCCATGTGGAAGTGATCAACATGCGTGCGATTGATTTAGGACCTCTGATGAATCACTTGCAAAAGATTTAGGACATAGGTGTAGATTTTGAAAGAAATAGGACCTCTGATAAATCACTTACAAAAGATTTAGAATCTAGATGTGCATTTTGAAAGAACTAGGACCTATGTGAAGGTTGACGAAAAGAATTAGGACCGCCGATACGGTTTACTCATGGAACAACGAGTCGCAACAGATGGGGCCTCTTTGCAGGTGGTCGTCTGCACCTCATAACGACCATGGCCGCCAATGTGCTGGTGAGTACCAGAATTGGTGCATGGCAGTAGAGCTGGTCAACGCGGTGAAAGGATGCTGTGGCGGTGTGTGATAGTGTAAATCATCATCCAGTTGGGAACCCCAAAAGGAAGGTTTGATGAGTACAGCAGCGAGTTTTCCCTCAGTAAGAAACCAAGGTATGTTGAATCAAGGAAAAAGCCAAACCCAAGAAGGTGATGCTTGCTAGCCTAGTGACTTCCAACAAGGGCGCCATTTTTTTTTTGAGAGAATACAGCACTTTATTGATTATAATAAATCATTACATAATGTCTGCCGGATACAATCCGGAGCAAAGTTTCTAAAAGTAGAAGAAATAAACCTCTCCGCAGAGCGAGCTAAAATGTGTGCCGACTCATTACAATGACGACGAACATGAGTAAACGAGACCTCCTCGAAGCTATCTGCTAGGTGTTTGATATCTTGCACAACCACTCCGACACTGCTTCGATCGGTCGTCGTAGAATTGATCCTCTGGATAACAGAAAGGCAGTCAGAGACCACCTGTAGCCTACCGAACCCCTCATCGCCAGCAAGGGAGATAGCGCGACGCACCACCAACGCTTCAGCGAGTTCAGGTGCCGTGACCTCGGAAATAAGCTCGATGCAAGCAGCTAAACATTCACCATGGTGGTTTCTGATCACGACACCAACTCCCATCTGACGAGAAGAAGAGAAGATAGCTGCATCAGTGTTGATATAGACTGAACCTGTAGGCGGCGGAGACCAACGTGGACCAGATGAAGTGGTGTCACGCCTGTTCACAGTTTCAGACTTAAAAAGGTGCAGTTCAATCATCTCGGCATAAGCCTTTGCTTGGTCAGCAACAGATCGTGGACTTCTCATAATTTCTCCATTCTTGATACCATTTCGTGAAGTCCAAAGCTGCCAAGCAACAACTGCAAGAATCATTCTTTCTCTGTCCGTGGAGCGAAGAATGAAGTCCTGAAGCCACGTCTTCGTACTAGTGAAAGAATTCCTGCATAGTTGAACATTGTAATCTGTTTTAACTTCTTGCCACACATCATGCGTGAACTGGCAGAATAAGATTACATGCTCAATTGTTTCCTCCCGGCCACAATAGACACAGCTGGCTAAGGAAGTTATGTGCCTCCTGCACAATTGAACAGCTGACGGCAGACAATCGTGAGCGAATCTCCAAAGATTAATTTTCATTTTACCGGGGGCTTTGATTGCCCATAATTTCTGCCAGAAGACACTGTCCGCTTCAGTGCAAGAATTAGTGCCTCCACCCTGTCTGCTTCGGTCAAGGAAAAATTTCTCTTTTCGTGCGAGATTGTAAGCCGAAGATACAGAGTAGTCACTGAACCGAGTATAAGGCCAGGACACATAGTCCTCCCCGCCTCGTTGACTGATAGGGATTTCTAACACCAAATTCGCAACATCTTCCTCAAAAACGGAACGCACAATATCTGCATCCCATGAACAGTGGTCCTCATTGAGTAAAAAATCCACTGTTGCGCCGTCTGGAACCGGCGTCAGAAGCTTAAAGGAACCTGGTTTGCAATCGGGAATCCAGTAATCAGTCAATACTTTGATTTTTTTGCCATCGCTCACACTCCACCGAACCCATTCCTTTACCAATTGCATACCAAAACAAATACTGCGCCAAGCAAATGATGACGACCTTGGTTGAGGTGCCTCCCAAAAGTCACAGTTAGGAAAATACCGACCTTTGAGCACCCTAGCACAAAGAGAAGAGGGGTCCGTGAGTAGTCTCCAACATTGGCGCCCAAGCATGGCTTGGTTAAACAGAACTAGGTCGCGGAAGCCCATGCCACCTAGATGTTTAGGTGTAGAGAGCCACTCCCAGCTGCGCCAATGCATTTTCTTTTTTCCATCCTCAACACCCCACCAAAAATCAGCAATAGCTTTGCGGAGAGAATCACATGTTGAAATCGGAATTTGGAAACAACTCATGATATAGGTTGGACTTGCTTGAATTATAGCTTTGAGTAGAATCTCCTTGCCCGAGCGAGACGTTGGTCTACCACACCAACCATTCATATGCTTCCAAGCTCTGGCCACAATGGATCGAAAAGAAACTGTCTTAGATCGACCAATACATGTGGGCATGCCCAAGTATGTTTCCTGAAGGGCCTCATTGATCACCCCTAGCCGATTCATCACATCCAGTTTCACTTGATCATCGCAATGGATACCAAAAAATATAGATGATTTATCCATATTGATCTTTTGTCCAGAACCTTGACAATAAAGAGACAAAGTTTCCTGCAAAGCCGCTACACTCTTCTGATCACTCCGAGCAAAGAAGATGCTATCATCTGCGAATAGGAGGTGGGAAATAGATGGGCCTGAACGACCATTGCGAACACCTTGTAGCGCCCCCACTTGCTCCTTCTGAAACAACAGACTAGACAAACCCTCCATACAAAGTAAAAAGAGGTAGGGGCTGATGGGATCCCCTTGTCTGATTCCTCGACTAGGAACCACTGGCGAAGTTAGTTCCCCATTAATCCGGACTGCATATCGAACATTGGTAACACACCTCATGACAGTGCTGATCCAATCCGGGGAGAAACCCAACTTGCAAAGGCAGTCATGCAAATAGCCCCACTCGACACGATCATAAGCTTTCATCATGTCTATCTTGAGAGCAAAGAACGGTCTTTTAGCACGTTGCTTTCTGATCGTGTGCAAGCACTCATACGCAATCAGAGCATTATCAGTAATTAACCGTCCAGGAACGAAGGCACTCTGATGTTCCGAAATCACCTCGGACAAAATTAATTTGAGTCTATTGGCAAGTACCTTCGAAGCAATTTTATAAAGAACATTACATAGGCTGATTGGTCTGAAGTTTTTGAGATGCTCAGGATTATTTATCTTTGGAATAAGAACAATGACGGAGTCACAAAAACCTTCAGGAATACCATCACCCATAAGAAAGCCCCTTACAGCAGAACAAACACTATCCTTCAAAATGTCCCAATGAGTTTGGTAAAATAGTGCGGGAAACCCATCAGGTCCAGGTGCTTTAGTAGGGCCCATCTGAAAAAGAGCTATTTTGATCTCATCATCCAAATACGGTTTAGTGAGGTCAGCATTCATCTCAGCCGAAACCTTTGGACTAATAGCCTCAACAGCAGCACTGTCATCAAAAATTTCTGAAGAAAAAAGATCGCCATAAAATGCCTCGGCCATTCCTTTGATACCAGCAAGGTCATCACAACGTGTACCATCTTCCCTGATAAGAGATCGTATTTTATTTGTACGACGTCTGGCCGAGGCACGCGCATGAAAAAATGCCGTGTTACGGTCCCCTTCTTTAAGCCAGTCGACCCTGGAGCGCTGTCGCGCAATAATCTCTTCTCGTTCAAATAATTCACAAAGGCGTCGTTCTGCATTTTTAGCGGCCTGATCATTAGCAGCTGATCGTTGCTGGAGGCGGAGTGCCTTCAATTTACGTTCAAGATGCTTGATCTCCTTCCGCACTGAACCGAAGCTCTCCAAGCCCCACTTCTGCAACTTGGAAGCAACCACTTGGAGACTATCCCAGGTCGATTTAAGTGTACATGATCCCGAACATACTGCAGTCCACGCACACTTGTTAGCGCGTCTTCAACTAGTAGCAATGTGGAACCTGCACACAACACAACTAAATACTTTGCTCCCAACTTACGATGAGGTTGTCAATCTCACCGGTTTGCTTAAAACAAAGGTATGAGCGTATCGAGTGGAAAACAATAGTAGTATGCGAGAAAAGTAAATAGTGCGAGTAAAGTAAACAGGTGATAGCAATATAAAGGAAATAGGACCGGGGTCCACAGTTCACTAGTGGTGTCTTTCCATATGTTGAGAGGATCACTATGAGATTTACTCTGGGCATTACAACAAGATACATAGACCTTCATCCAACTGCATCTATGACTAATAATCCACTTGTGGCGAATCAATCTGATAACTCCATAAGTATTAAGTTGCGAACAACAGATAACTGCATTAAGCAAAGTGTGTAATGTAAACAAAGCATATGCCCTTGAGCATATGAATGTTGTTTTCTCCCTAGTGGCAACAGCACATCTACAACCTTAGAGGTTTCTGTCACTCCCCCAGATTAAATAGAGGCATGAACCCACTATCGAGCATAAATACCCCCTCTTGGAGTCACTAGCAACTACTCGGCCAAGATAGCTACTAACAACAGAGAGCATGCAAGATCATAAACAACATAGAGATAACATAAGATAATATTCAGCACATCAACTCAATCATAACACCAATATTCATCGGATCCCAACAAACACAACATGTAGAATGACATAACGGTGATCTCGATCATGTAAAGCAGCAAGATCTAAACATGAAGCACATGGTGGAGAAGACAACCAACTAGCTACTGCTATGGACCCATAGTCCAAGGTAGATGATGAGGCCGAGTTGATGGTGCCAGGAAACTTGTTGGCTTGTAGTAAATGACCGGCCAATTGGTAAACCCCAAGAGAAGGTTTTGATGAATATAGCAGCAAGTTTTCCCTCAGTTAAGAACCAAGGTATATCGATCAGGAGAAAAGCAGACAATAACAACTGAAGGTGATGCGGACTGGCTTAGCGACAGCTTCAGACAATTTATATATGGCACCTCGTCCAAGCTTTGCTTTGCTAGCTGCAATGTGGAACCTGCACACACACAACCAAGTACTTTGTTTCCAACTTGCGATGAGGTTGTCAATCTCACCGGTTTACTTAAAACAAAGGTTATGAGCGTATCGAGTGGAAAACAGTAGAAATATGTGAGTAAAGTAAACAGTGCGAGTAAAGTAAATAGGTGATAGCAATATGATGGAAATAGGACCGGGGTCCACGGTTCACTAGTGGTGTCTCTCCATAAGATAAATAACATATGCTGGGTAAACAAATTACAGTTGGGCAATTGATAGAATAAAGATAAACGTGATATGTCAAGAAGATCACTATGAGATTTACTCTGGGCATTACAACAAAATACATAGACCGCCATCCAACTGCATCTATGACTAATAATCCACTTGTGGCGAATCAATCCGAGAACTCCACAAGTATTAAGTTGCAAACAACAGATAATTGCATTAAGCAAAGTGTGTAATGTAAACAAAGCATAAGCCCTTGAGCATATGAATGTTGTTTTCTCCCTAGTAGCAATAGCACATCTACAACCTTAGAGGTTTCTGTCACTCCCCAGGTTAAATAGAGGCATGAACCCACTATCGAGCATAAATACCCCCTCTTGGAGTCACTAGCAACTACTCGGCCAAGATAGCTACTAACAACGGAGAGCATGCAAGATCATAAACAAAATAGAGATAACATAAGATATAATTCAGTACAGCAACTCAATCATAACACCAATATTCATCGGATCCCAACAAACCAAACATGTAGAATTACATAACGGTGATCTCAATCATGTAGGGCAGCTCATGAGATCTAAACATTAAGCACATGGTGGAGAAGACAACCATCTTGCTACTGCTATGGATCCATAGTCCAAGGTAGACTACTCACTCATCTCTCCGGAGGCAAGCATGGCAATGAAGAAGACCTCCGGTGGCAATTCCCCTCTCCGGCAGGGTGCCGGGAAGATCTTCTGGACCCTCCCGATCTTCGGGTCGACGGTGGCGGCGGATTGCGATGTGTTCTGGAAAAGTGATCGGGTACTTAGGTTTTTCCTGTCAGGGGTCTTTATAGGCGAAGGGGCGATGTTAGAGGTGGCCCCAGGCTCCTCACACCATGGCGGCGCAGCCAGGGCCTGGGCCGCGCCAGCCAGGTTTGAGGGGCCCTGGTGGCCCCTCTCCTTCTCTCCTTCGGATGAATGGAAGCTCCCGAACAAAATAAGACTTTAGGAACTTGTTTCGTCCAATTCCAAGAATATTTCCTGTGTATCACTTCTGAAACACAAAAACAGCAGAAAATAGGGAACTGGCACTGTGGCGACTCGTTAATAGGTTAGTTCCGGACAATGCATAAAAGTGCCACTAAGTGTAATGAAATAGTAGGCAAATGGTGTAAAAACAAGCATGGAGCATCAAAAATTATAGATACGTTGGAGACGTATCAAGCATCCCCAAGCTTAACTCCTGCTCATCCTCGAGTTGGTAAGTGATAACAAAAGAATAATTTTTTAGGTGATATGCACCTACACAATCTTGATCATGTATGTAAGCATTTGTGAGCTGGGATCATATGAACTTAAAACATGGGCATCAAGATATAATCTTGACAATAAGAACTTAGCAACCATGTTGTAAACATGAAAACGAACACAAATAAAAGATCATGAAAATGAAACAATGAAAGTCAAATGTGTGTTCAAATCATAAGGAAAAACATACAAATGGTTTTCAGCTTGTCCTTCAAAGAGGGCAAAACATAAATGCATAGGACACCTTCAAGTTTAAGAGGGCGACTAGATGCAAATAATTTGAGAACAAGTGAAACCAACAATATGAATCAATCAATGAAAACTTTGGGACAATGCACATTATACTAAGAATGACAACTATGCTCTCTTAATGGTGCATAAAGATAGAAGGTGGTGACTCAACATGAAAGTAAAAGAAAGGCCCTTCGCAGAGGGAAGCAGTGATTGCAAGTTTTATAACCTTCAAAAATTATGGTACTTACCGGCTTTGAGCTCTCATTGCCCCCATCATAAGCATCTTGAATGGTTAAAGTTAATGCGAGAACAATTATGATGCATATGCTTGACAAATCATAAGTTGAAATCCTCGTGTCCCGTGAATACGAGTACCCAAACCTCATGCTACTTTACTTAGAGTCCCAAGCAAGGCTCTTGTCATTGTAAATATATGCATATCATTGAAAACCGCCAATGGGGTACCTCCGTGCCCGATGACATGGAATAAGCCCACATAAAAATGACAGGACAAGCAGACAATGAACACCTCGACATCTCTTTTATTTACTATTTGTTTAGCTTTTTATTGTGAGATGCGTCGTCGAATGTTCACCATGGGTATGCTGCAAATTTCCACCATGAATTATGCATGGCTTAGATTAGCGGCCCGGCGTTTCCCTAACACATATACAAACTCCATGATCCCCATAAGATTCCCAATTCATTTCACACCGCGGGCATCCATAAACAAAAGATCACGATATCAACTCAAATAAGAAGTGCAATGTTGAAAGCTTGCCCATAACTGCATGGCTGGGCTAGTCTCCAACTTACAACTTGCAAGCATAATAACTCAACATAAGAGACCACAATGTCAAATTTTTAAGAACAGAAAAAAGTAAAGTGTGCCTTCCGGTTCGTGAGAGCTTTACTGACCAAATTTTGCATAACACTGGTAAGAGTTTAATTTGAAGAGAAAATAAAAGCAAGTCAAATTTACTTGGAATAGCAAATTGCTAGTAGGTATGTATGGTGGATACTTTGGAAAACTTTGGCTTTTAGGAGTTGGATGCACGAGTAGAGCTCATACTCAGTACAAGGCGAGGGCTAGCAAAAGACTGGGAGCGACCAACTAAGAGAGCAATAATGGCCACAATCATGCAAAGCGACAAAGCAACATTAAAAGAAGCATGGTGTGAGGAGGCCTGGGGCCACCTCTGATATCGCCCCTTCACCTATAAAGACCCCCCGACAGGAAAAACCACAGTACCCGATCACTTTTCCAGAACACATCGCGATCCGCCGCCGCCGTCGACCTAAAGATCGGGAGGGTTCAGAAGCTCTTCCCGGCACCCTACCGGAGAGGGAATCACCACCGGAGGTGTTCTTCATCGCCATGCTTGCCTCTGGAGCGATGAGTGAGTAGTCTACCTTGGACTATGGTTCCATAGCAGTAGCTAGATGGTTGTCTTCTCCACCATGTGCTTGATGTTTAGATCTCATGAGCTGCCCTACATGATTGAGATCACCGTTATGTAATTCTACATGTTTGGTTTGTTGGGATCCGATGAATATTGGTGTTATGATTGAGTTGCTGTACTGAATTATATCTTTTGTTATCTCTATGTTGTTTATAATCTTGCATGCTCTCCGTTGTTAGTAGCTATCTTGGCCGAGTAGTTGCTAGTGACTCCAAGATGGGGTATTTACGCTCGATAGTGAGTTCATACATCTATTTAACCTGGGGGAGTGACAGAAACCTCTAAGGTTGTAGATGTGCTGTTGCTACTAGGGAGAAAACAACATTCATATGCTCAAGGGCATATGCTTTGTTTACATTACACATTTTGCTTAATGCAATTATCTGTTATTCACAACTTAATGCTTGTGGAGTTCTCGGATTGATTCGCCACAAGTGGATTATTAGTCATAGATGCAGTTGGATGGCGGTCTATTTATTTTGTTGTAATGCCCAGAGTAAATCTCATAGTGATCTTCTTGACATATCACGTTTATCTTTATTCTATCAATTGCCCAACTATAATTTGTTTACCCAGCATGTGTTATTTATCTTATGGAGAGACACCACTAGTGAACTGTGGACCCCGGTCCTATTTCCATCATATTGCTATCACCTGTTTACTTTACTCGCACTGTTTACTTTACTCGCATACTTCTACTATTTTCCACTCGATGCGCTCATAACCTTTGTTTCAAGCAAACCGGTGAGATTGACAACCTCATCGCAAGTTGGGAACAAAGTACTTGGTTGTGTGTGTGCAGGTTCCATGTTGCAGCTAGCAAAGCAAAGCTTGGATGAGGCGCCATATATAAATTGTCCGAAGCTGTCGCTAAGCCAGTCCGCATCACCTTCAGTCGTTATTGTCTGCTTTTCTCCTTATCGATATACCTTGGTTCTTAACTGAGGGAAAACTTGCTGTTATATTCATCAAAACCTTCTCTTGGGGTTTACCAACTGGCCGGTCATTTACTACAAGCCAACAAGTTTCCTGGCACCATCTACTCGGCCCCATCAACAAGTTTTCTGGCGCCGTTGCCGGGGAAGAGTGGAAGACTTCTGCGAGGGGAGTTTTCGCACATACATCCTTTACTTTGTTATTGTTTTGCTTTACTTTATTTATTTTACCTGCATCATTTTTTATCAAAAACCCAAAAAAAAAATTAGAATCCTTGGTAGCTGTTTTTATTTGTTTGCTTTTAGTTTTGTTAAAATGAGTAATCCTGAAGTAGAAGTTCATAGTTTTAAGCAACAAGGGGGAGAAAGTTTAAAGGATGCTTGGTAGCGTATTAACAATGCTCATCATAGTTGTACCAAAAAGCACTCTACCACGATCCTCCTTAGAAATTTTTATGTTGGTATATCTAGTTGGAATAGGTATGTTCTCGATACTCTTATAGGAGGTAATTTTCTGGGTACTCCCGCTGAAGAAGCATGCACTATAATTGAAAGTTTAGTGGGAATACCACCTATTCATGTTGCTAAAACCGAGACCACCTTGGAGGAGGCGGTAGAAAGGCTCAGCTCTTTAGAGAAAAGTTTGCCAAGTATCCTAGAAAATGCTAGCCGAGTTAGTGAATTAATAGAAAACATTTTTAAGAGAATTACCATTTTAGAGGCTAGCACTACTCTTGATAATCAAAACTTAAGGATCGGTAAACTAGAGGAGTCTATGGAAACTCTTAGCTTAATCTTCTCTCCTCTTAAATTTAAGAAAGAGAAAGTGTTTGTTGGAAAAGAGCAAAAATTTATGTATGTCCCCAAGGTTTCTGCGCTTAAATCTCAACATGTTCTTAAAATTGGTAAGACTCTTAGTTCCACTAAGGGTGACTTGCAGGTTGAATCATCTTCAGGAACTTCCAAAGTTCTTACTGAGGTAAGTGATGCTTCATCACTTGATGTTACTTGATTCGCAATTTTATGCGCCTAGCTCAAAGGCGTTAAAGAAAAGCACTCTTGGGAGATAACCCAATGATTTATTTTTAGTAATTTTTATTTTATTTGAGTCTTGGAAGTCAGTACTACTGTAATGACCGCTCCTTATCTTGTTTATTTCGTTTTTGTGCCAAGAGAAGCCTCTAATTCGAGTGAGGTAAAGATTTGGGGATGTTGCTGTCCTAAAACTGTTTTCGGTGCTGCACTGTAAAAATTCGTATAAATTCTCTGTATATCTTTTGGACCTGCTATTTCTTGTGCATATGCCCCAGGTTATATCCAAACTTTCGTTAGTTGAACACTTTTTGATTGAGCAATAGAAAACCCCTCAAAAATTCGGCCTTTGTCAACTGTTCTATTTTGACAGATTTCTGCCAATATTTGTGTTTGCCACTTTATCGCTTTCTTTTGAGTTCTTTTGATCACGGAACTTTTGGGGAGGTTGCTACAGTAGTATTTGCTATATATGTGGTGGTTTTGAGTTGAAACCTGAAGCAAAAAGAGGTTGATTATATGTTATGTTACACTAATGTTGCTAATAGATTTGTGTTTAGTTTTGTATGAAGGAAGTTTTCAAGTGTAGGGATTGGACAATGATGAGATGAGTTGAAGAATGGACAAAAGCTCAAGCTTGGGGATGCTCATGCATCACCCCAAGAAATATCCAAGAAGTACAAGTGTTAAAGCTTGGGGATGCCCCCGAGGCACCATTTCTTCATCGGCAAAAATCAGGTCACCTTTCAAAACACTATATTTTTATTGCTTCATGCACTATGTGTTTTTCTTGGAGCGTCAGTTGTTTTAGTTTTCTTAGTTAGATTAGTTTTGTTTGCTGAAATAAATGGTTGGACCCCAACAAATTTCCTTTGGAGGAGATATACTCATTTTTATTTGCAAAGAACACTACGTTTTTCATTCTTACAATTTCACCGGGTGTTCTTCTTTTTCCGCTACTGCTTTTGGTTTTCATTTTTGCCTTGATTTGCGTTCAGATCGTGTCATATCTTTTCATCAAGGTTTATTTTTGCCTCTGATCTTTATTGGTTTTCATCAAAAGAGGTGTCTTTAAAAATTTTAAATGGTGTTGGAAAAGAGAAAAAGCTTTATGCAAAATAGTGGTACAAGAAGGAGCTTGTGTAGACTGCGGCTTAGGCTTTTTCATGTCATGCTTAATGTCTTTTTGATAGTATGCTTAGTGGTTTTGCTGTAGCATGACTTGTCTCAAATAACTGAGATTGCTTAATGAGCCTTTGAAAAAATCATGCGTTGTTTTTATTGTATGGAAGCATTATTTTGGTTTTCTCCTTGATGCTTTATTTGGGTTGACTTGGTGCATGCTCACACATGTTAGACTCTTACAAAGCCGCCAATAGCCTCTATGATCATTTAGTTTTTGACTTTTGATGCCATCTTATGCTTCTTTTAATGTCGCTTTGTCGCTTTGCATGATTATGGCCATTATTGCTCTCTTAGTTGGTCGCTCCCAGTCTTTTGCTAGCCCTCGCCTTGTACTGAGTATGAGCTCTACTCGTGCATCCAACTCCTAAAAGCCAAAGTTTTCCAAAGTGTCCACCATACATACCTACTAGCAATTTGCTATTCCAAGTAAATTTGACTTGCTTTTATTTTCTCTTCAAATTAAACTCTTACCAGTGTTATGCGAAATTCGGTCAGTAAAGCTCTCACAAACCGGAAGACACACTTTACTTTATCTGCTCTTAAAAATTTGACATTGTGGTCTCTTATGTTGAGTTGTTATGCTTGCAAGTTGTAAGTTGGAGACTAGCCCAGCCATGCAGTCATGGGCAAGCTTTCAACATTGCACTTCTTATTTGAGTTGATATCGTGATCTTTTGTTTACGGATGCCCGCGGTGTGAAATGAATTGGGAATCTTGTGGGGATCATGGAGTTTGTATGTGTGTTAGGGAAACGCCGGGCCGCTAATCTAAGCCATGCATAATTCATGGTGGAAATTTGCAGCATACCCATGGTGAACATTCGACGACGCATCTCATAATAAAAAGCTAAACAAATGGCAAATAAAAGAGATGTCAAGGTGTTCATTGTCTGCTTGTCCTATCATTTTGATGTGGGCTTGTTCCATGTCATCGGGCACGGAGGTACCCCATTGGCGGTTCTCAATGATATGCATATACTTACAATGACAAGAGCCTTGCTTGGGACTCTAAGTAAAGTAGCATGAGGTTTGGGTACTCGTATTCACGGGACACGAGGTTTTCAACTTATGATTTGTCAAGCATATGCATCATAATTGTTCTCGCATTAACTTTAACCATTCAAGATGCTTATGATGGGGGCAATGAGAGCTCAAAGCCGGTAAGTACCATAATTTTTGAAGGTTATAAAACTTGCAATCACTGCTTCCCTCTGCGAAGGGCCTTTCTTTTACTTTCATGTTGAGTCACCACCTTCTATCTTTATGCACCATTAAGAGAGCATAGTTGTCATTCTTAGTATAATGTGCATTGTCCCAAAGTTTTCATTGATTGATTCATATTGTTGGTTTCACTTGTTCTCAAATTATTTGTATCTAGTCGCCCTCTTAAACTCGAAGGTGTCCTATGCATTTATGTTTTGCTCTCTTTGAAGGACAAGCTGAAAACCATTTGTATGTTTTTCCTTATGATTTGAACACATGTTTGACTTTCATTGTTTCATTTTCATGATCTTTTGTTTGTGTTCATTTTCATGTTTACAACATGGTTGCTAAGTTCTTATTGTCAAGATTATATCTTCATGCACATGTTTTAAGTTCTTATGATCCCAGCTCACAAATGCTTACATATATGATCAAGATTGTGTAGGTGCATGTCACCTCAAAAATTATTCTTTTGTTATCACTTACCTACTCGAGGACGAGCAGGAGTTAAGCTTGGGGATGCTTGATACGTCCCCAACGTATCTATAATTTTTGATGCTCCATGCTTGTTTTTACACCATTTGCCTATTGTTTCGTTACACTTCGTGGCACTTTTATGCATTTTCCGGAACTAACCTATTAACGAGTCACCACAGTGCCAGTTCCCTGTTTTCTGCTGTTTTTGTGTTTCAGAAGTGATACATGCTACTTGGTGGTGATGGCGCCAGAAAAGAGCTGATGCCTAGTTGATGTGGAAGCAGACGTCCTTGTGCGTGGTGATTGACCAGCCCATTGGGAACCCCAAGAGGAAGGTATGATGAGTGTAGCGGCAAGTTTTCCCTCAGTTAAGAAACCAAGGTTTAATATCGGTCAGGAGAGGAGAGACAATGACGACTGAAGGTGTTTATGGAACCTGCACACACACAGACAAATACTTTGTTCCCAACTTGCGATGAGGTTGTCAATCTCACCGGTTTGCTTGAAACAAAGGTTATGAGCATATCAAGTGGAAAACAGTAGAGTATGCGAATAAAGTAAACAGTACGAGTAAAGTAAACAGGTGATTGCAATATGATGGAAATAGGACCGGGGTCCACAGTTCACTAGTGGTGTCTCTCCATAAATAAATAGCACATGCTGGGTAAATAAATTACAGTTGGGCAATTGATAGAATAGAGATAACGTGATATGTCAAGAAGATCACTATGAGATTTACTCTGGGCATTACAACAAAATACATAGACCGCTATCCAACTGCATCTATGACTAATAATCCACTTGTGGTGAATCAATCCGAGAACTCCACAAGTATTAAGTTGCGAACAACAGATAATTGCATTAAGCAAAGTGTGTAATGTAAACAAAGCATATGCCCTTGAGCATATGAATGTTGTTTTCTCCCTAGTAGCAACAACACATCTACCACCTTAGAGGTTTCTGTCACTCCCCCAGGTGAAATAGAGACATGAACCCACTATCGAGCATAAATACCCCCTCTTGGAGTCACTAGCAACTACTCGGCCAAGATAGCTACTAACAACGGAGAGCATGCAAGATCATAAACAACATAGAGATAACAAAAGATATAATTCAGTACAGCAACTTAATCATAAACACCAATATTCATCGGATCCCAACAAACCAAACATGTAGAATTACATAACGGTGATCTCAATCATGTATGGCAGCTCATGAGATCTAAACATGAAGCACATAGTGGAGAAGACAACCATCTAGCTACTGCTATGGACCCATAGTCCAAGGTAGACTACTCACTCATCGCTCCGGAGGCAATCATGGCGATGAAGGAGACCTCCAGTGGCGATTCCCCTCTCCGGCAGGATGCCGGGAAGAGCTTCTGGACCCTCCTGATCTTCGGGTCGACGGCGGCGGCGGATCGCGATGTATTCTGGAAAACTGATCGGGTCCTTAGGTTTTTCTCGTCAGGGGGTATATACAGGCGAAGGGGCGATGTCAGAGGAGGGACCAGGCCCCCTCACATAGGGGTGGCGCGGCCAGGGGCCTGGCCGCGCCGCCTGTGCGTGTGGGGCCCACGTGGCCCTCCTCCGTCTCTTCTTCGGATGTCTGGAAGCTTCCCCCGTGATATAAGTCTTCAGGAACTTGTTTCGTCCAATTCTGAGAATATTTCCTGTGTATCACTTCTATAACACAAAAACAGCAGAAAACAGGGAACTGGCACTGTGGCACTTCGTTAATAGGTTAGTTCCAGAAAATGCATAAAAATGCCACTAAGTGTAACGAAACAATATGCAAATGGTGTAAAACAAGGCATGGAGCATCAAAAATTATAGATACGTTTGAGACGTATCAAGCATCCCCAAGCTTAACTCCCGCTCGTCCTCGAGTAGGTAAGTGATAACAAAAGAATAATTTTTGAGGTGACATGCACCTACACAATCTTGATCATATATGTAAGCATTGGTGAGCTGGGATCAATAGAACTTAAAACATGGGCATGAAGATATAATCATGATAATAAGAACTTAGCAACCATGTTGTAAACATGCAAATGAACACAAACAAAAGATCATGATAATGAAACAATGAAAGTCAAACGTGTGTTCAAATCATAAGGAAAAACATACAAATGTTTTTCAACTTGTCCTTCAAAGAGAGCAAAACATAAATGCATAGGACACCTTCAATTTTAAGAGGGCGACTAGATACAAATAATTTAAGAACAAGTGAAACCAACAATATGAATCAATCAATGAACTTTGGGACAATGCATATCACACTAAGAATGACAACTATGCTCTCTTAATGGTGCATAAAGATAGAAGGTGGTGACTCAACATGAAAGTAAAAGAAAGGCCCTTCACAGAGGGAAGCAGTGATTGCAAGTTTTGTAACCTTCAAAAATTATGGTACTTACCGGCTTTGAGCTCTCATTGCCCCCATCATAAGCATCTTGAATGGTTAAAGTTAATGCGAGAACAATTATGATGCATATGCTTGACAAATCATAAGTTGAAAACCTCATGCCCCGTGAATACGAGTACCCAAACCTCATGCTACTTTACTTAGAGTCCCAAGCAAGGCTCTTGTCATTGTAAGTATATGCATATCATTGAGAACTGCCAATGGGGTACCTCCGTGCCCGATGACATGGAACAAGCCCACACCAAAATGACAGGACAAGCAGACAATGAACACCTCGACATCTCTTTTATTTGCTATATTGTTTAGCTTTTTATTGTGAGATGCATCGTCGAATGTTCACCATGGGTATGCTGCAAATTTCCACCATGAATTATGCATGGCTTAGATTGGCGACCCGGCGTTTCCCTAACACATATACAAACTCCATGATCCCTACAAGATTCCCAATTCATTTCACACCGCGGGCATCCATAAACAAAAGATCACGATATCAACTCAAATAAGATGTGCAATGTTGAAAGCTTGCCCATGACAGCATGGCTGGGCTAGAATCCAACTTACAACTTGCAAGCATAACAACTCAACATAAGAGACCACAATGTCAAATTTTTAAGAACAGGAAAAAGTAAAGTGTGCCTTCCGGTTTGTGAGAGCTTTACTGACCGAATTTCGCATAACACTGGTAAGAGTTTAATTTGAAGAGAAAATAAAAGCAAGTCAAATTTACTTGGAATAGCAAGTTGCTAGTAGGTATGTATGGTGGACACTTTGGAAAACTTTGGCTTTTAGGAGTTGGATGCACGAGTAGAGCTCATACTCAGTACAAGGCGAGGGCTAGCAAAAGACTGGGAGCGACCAACTAAGAGAGCAATAATGGCCATAATCATGCAAAGCGACAAAGCGACATTAAAAGAAGCATACGATGGCATCAAAAGTCAAAAACTAAATGATCATGAAGGCTATTGGCGACTTTGTAAGAGTCTAACATGTGTGAGCATACGCCAAGTCAACCCAAATAAAGCATCAAGGAGAAAACCAAAATAATGCTTCCATACAATAAAAACAACGCATGATTTTTTCAAAGGCTCATTAAGAAATCTCAGTTATTTGAGACAAGTCATTCTACAGCAAAACCACTAAGCATACTATCAAAAAGACATCAATCATGACATGAAAAAGCCTAAGCCGCAGTCTACACAAGCTCCTTCTTGTACCACTATTTTGCACAAAGCTTTTTCTCTTTTCCAACACCATTCGAAATTTTTATAAACACCTCTTTTGATGAAAACCAATAAAGATCAGAGGCAAAAATACACCTTGATGAAAAGATATGACAAGGTCTGAACGCAAATCAAGGCGAAAACAAAAACCAAAAGCAGTAGCAGAAAAAGATGAACGCATGATTTTTAATAAGAGTGAAAACTAGAGCGTTCTTTGCAAATGAAAATGAGTACATCTCCTCCAAAGAAAATTTGTTGGGGTCCAACCATTTATTGCAGCAAACAAACAAACTAAACAAACTAAGAAAACTAAAACAACTAACGCTCCAAGAAAAACACATAGTGCATGAAGCAATAAAAATATAGTGTTTTGAAAGGTGACCTGATTTTTGCCGATGAAGAAGGGGTGCCTCGGGGGCATCCCCAAGCTTTGACGCTTGTACTTCTTGGATATTTCTTGGGGTGCTGGGCATCCCCAAGCTTGAGCTTTTGTCCATTCTTCAACTCATCTCATCATTCTCCAATCCCTACACTTGAAAACTTCCTTCATACAAAACTAAACACAATTCTATTAGCAACATTAGTGCAAGCATAACATATAATCAATCCTCTATTTGCTTCAGGCTTCAACTCAAAACTACCACATATATAGCATATACTACTGTAGCAACCTCCCCAAAAGTTCCATGATCAAAAGAACTCAAAAGAAAGCGATAAAGTGGCTAACACAAATATTGGCAGAAATCTGTCAAAACTGAACAGCTGACAAAGGTCGAATTTTTGAAGGATTTTATGTTGCTCAAATCAAAAAGTGTTCAACTAAGAAAAGTTTGGATATAACCTGGGGAATATGCACAAGAAGTCTCAGGTCCAAAAGATATACAGAGAATTTTCACGAATTTTTACGGTGCAGCACCGAAAACAGTTTCAGGACAGCAATAACCCCAAATCTTTACCTCACTCAAATTAGAGGCTTCTCTTGGCACAAAAACGAAATAAACAAGATAAGGAGCGTTCATTACAGTAGCAATGACTTCCAAGACTCAAATAAAAGAAAAAGTACTGAAAATAAAACATTGGGTTATCTCCCAAGAGTGCTTTTCTTTAACGCCTTTGAGCTAGGCGCAGAAAATTGCGAATCAAGTAATATCAAGTGATGAAGCATCAAGCTCATAATTTGCTCTAAGAATAGAGTCAAAAAGTAATTTCTTTCTTTTCCTAGGGAAGTGTTCCATACCTTTCTTAAGTGGGAATTGATACTTGATAGTGCCTTCCCTCATATCAATAATAGCACCTACAGTTCGAAGAAAGGGTCTTCCCAAAATAATAGGACATGAAGCATGGCATTCAACGTCCATAACAAGAAAATCAACGGGAACAAGGTTATTGTTAACCACAATAAGAACATCATTAATCCTTCCCAAAGGTTTCTTCTTAGCAACATCAGTAATAGGAACATCAAAATAGCATTTTTCAAGCGGTGGTAAATCAAGCATGTCATAAATCTTTCTAGGCATGATAGAGATACTAGCACCTAGATCACATAAAGCATGGCAATCATAACCATTAACATGCATATCAATGATGGGTTCCCAACCATCATCTAACTTCTTGGGAACAGAGGCTTTTTGCTTCAACTTTTCATCCCTAATCTTTATGAGAGCATTGGTAATATGCTTAGTAAAAGCAATATTTAAAGAACTAGCATTGGGAGTCAAAGCAAGCTTTTGCAAGAACAAAATTACTTCAGATATATTGCAGCCATCAACATCAAAATCATTAAAGGAAATAGAGCTATCATCTTCCACACTCCGAAAAATTTCAGCACTCTTTTGAGAAAAAGTTTTAGCAGTTTTAGGCTTTTTAGCACAAGGAGTGGGAGTTTTCTCTACACCAATCAAAGTAAGAGGACTGTTATCAGTAGGAGCAACATCATTAGATGTAGTAATGGTACATACCTTCATCTCTCTAGCCATCTCATCTTCTCTTTCCCACCTGGCATGCAATTCCGCTAACAATCTAATGTTTTCATCAATTCCAACTTGAATAGCATTAGCGGAAGCAACAACATTGCTCACTTTCACATCATTAGGAAACACTTTCAGTTTCAGAAGTTCAACATCATGAGCAAGGTTATCAACTTTAGAAGCAAGAATATCAATTTTGCCTAACTTTTCCTCAACAGACTTGTTAAAAGCAGTTTGCTTACCGATAAAGTCCTTGAGCATTAACTCAAGCTCGGAGGGCGCGGCCCTAGTGTTGTTGTAGGAATTACCATAAGAGTTACCATAACCATTACCATTAGTAGAAGGATACGGCCTATAATTGTTACTAGCAAAATTGTTCCTATAAGCATTGTTGTTAAAATTGTTGTTTCTAATGAAATTCACATCAACATGCTCTTCTTGAGCAACCAGAGAGGCCAAAGGAACATTATTAGGATCAACATGAGTCCTATCATTAGCAAGCATAGCCATAATGGTATCAATCTTATCATTCAAGGAAGAGGTTTCCTCAACAGAATTTACCTTCTTACCTTGTGGAGCTCTCTCGGTGTGCCATTCAGAATAATTTTCCATCATGTTGTCGAGTAGCTTTGACGCGGCGCCCAAGGTAAGGGACATAAAAGTGCCTCCAGCAGCTGAATCAAGTAGGTTCCTTGAAGAAAAATTCAGTCCTGCATAAAAAGTTTGGATAATCATCCAAGTAGTCAGTCCATGAGTGGGGCAATTCTTTATCATAGATTTCATTCTTTCCCAAGCCTGAGCAACATGTTCATTTTCAAACTGAGTAAACTTCATAATATTGCTACGCAAAGCTATAATCTTAGCAGGAGGATAGTATCTACCAATAAAAGCATCCTTACACTTAGCCCATGAATCAATACTATTCTTAGTCAAAGACAGCAACCAATCTTTAGCCTTTCCTCTCAAAGAAAAAGGAAACAACTTGAGCTTAATAATATCACTATCAACATCCTTATATTTCTGCATCTCACATAGCTCAACAAAATTGTTGAGATGAGCTGCAGCATCCTCAGTACTAGCACCAGAAAATTGCTCTTTCATAACAAGGTTCAATAAAGCAGGCTTGATCTTATAAAAGTTTGCAGCAGTAGCAGGTGGTGCAATAGGAGTGCAGATAAAATCACTATTGTTCGTGCTAGTGAAGTCACACAACTTGGTGTTTTCAGGATTGGCCATTTAAGCAAAACGAAAGTAAACAAGTAAAAACAACTACCAAGGATTCTAATTTTTTTGGGTTTTTGATAAAAAGCAATGCAGGTAAAATAAAATAAAGTAAAGCAAAACAATAACAAAGTAAAGAATGTGTGTGCGAAGAACTCCCCTCGCAGAAGACTTCTCTTCCTCCCCGGCAACGGCGCCAGAAAAAGTGGTGCTACTTGGTGGTGATGGCGCCAGAAAAGAGCTAATGCCTAGTTGATGTGGAAGCAAACGTCCTTGTGCGTGGTGATTGACCAGCCCGTTGGGAACCCCAAGAGGAAGGTATGATGAGTGTAGCGGCAAGTTTTCCCTCAGTTAAGAAACTAAGGTTTAATATCGGTCAGGAGAGGAGAGACAATGACGACTGAAGGTGTTTGTGGAACCTGCACACACACAGACAAATACTTTGTTCCCAACTTGCGATGAGGTTGTCAATCTCACCGGTTTGCTTGAAATAAAGGTTATGAGCGTATCGAGTGGAAAACAGTAGAGTATGCGAATAAAGTAAACAGTACGAGTAAAGTAAACAGGTGATTGCAATATGATGGAAATAGGACCGGGGTCCACAGTTCACTAGTGGTGTCTCTCCATAAATAAATAACACATGCTGGGTAAACAAATTACAGTTGGGCAATTGACAGAATAGAGATAATGTGATATGTCAAGAAGATCACTATGAGATTTACTCTGGGCATTACAACAAAATACATAGACCGCCATCCAACTGCATCTATGACTAATAATCCACTTGTGGTGAATCAATCCGAGAACTCCACAAGTATTAAGTTGCGAACAACAGATAATTGCATTAAGCAAAGTGTGTAATGTAAACAAAGCATATGCCCTTGAGCATATGAATGTTGTTTTCTCCCTAGTAGCAACAACACATCTACCACCTTAGAGGTTTCTGTCACTCCCCCAGGTGAAATAGAGACATGAACCCACTATCGAGCATAAATACCCCCTCTTGGAGTCACTAGCAACTACTCAGCCAAGATAGCTACTAACAACGGAGAGCATGCAAGATCATAAACAACATAGAGATAACAAAAGATATAATTCAGTACAGCAACTTAATCATAAACACCAATATTCATCGGATCCCAACAAACCAAACATGTAGAATTACATAACGGTGATCTCAATCATGTATGGCAGCTCATGAGATCTAAACATGAAGCACATAGTGGAGAAGACAACCATCTAGCTACTGCTATGGACCCATAGTCCAAGGTAGACTACTCACTCATCGCTCCGGAGGCAATCATGGCGATGAAGGAGACCTCCGGTGGCGATTCCCCTCTCCGGCAGGGTGCCGGGAAGAGCTTCTGGACCCTCCCGATCTTCGGGTTGACGGCGGCGGCGGATCGCGATGTATTCTGGAAAACTGATCGGGTCCTTAGGTTTTTCTCGTCAGGGGGTATATACAGGCGAAGGGGCGATGTCAGAGGAGGGACCAGGCCCCCTCACACAGGGGTGGCGCGGCCAGGGGCCTGGCCGCGCCGCCTGTGCGTGTGGGGCCCACGTGGCCCTCCTCCATCTCTTCTTCGGATGTCTGGAAGCTTCCCCGTGATATAAGTCTTCAGGAACTTGTTTCGTCCAATTCCGAGAATATTTCCTGTGTATCACTTCTGAAACACAAAAACAGTAGAAAACAGGGAACTGGCACTGTGGCACTTCGTTAATAGGTTAGTTCCAGAAAATGCATAAAAATGCCACTAAGTGTAACGAAACAATATGCAAATGGTGTAAAACAAGGCATGGAGCATAAAAAATTATAGATACGTTTGAGACGTATCAATACACAGGAAATATTCTCAGAATTGGATGAAACAAGTTCCCGAAGTCTTATTTTGTCCGGGAGCTTCCAGTCATCCGAAGGAGAGAAGGGGAGGGGCCACCAGGGCCCCTCACACCTGGCTGGCATGGCCCAGGCCCTGGCCGCGCCGCCATGGTGTGAGGAGGCCTGGGGCCGCCTCTGACATCGCTCCTTCGCCTATAAAGACCCCCCGACGGGAAAAACCTAAGTACCCGATCACTTTTCCAGAACACATCGTGATCCGCCGCCGCCATCGACCCGAAGATCGGGAGGGTCCAAAAGCTCTTCCCGGCACCCTGCCGGAGAGGGGAATCGCCATCGGAGGTCTTCTTCATCGCCATGCTTGCCTCCGGAGCGATGAGTGAGTAGTCTACCTTAAACTATGGGTCCATAGCAGTTGCTAGATGGTTGTCTTCTCCACTATGTGCTTCATGTTTAGATCTCATGAGCTGCCCTACATGATTGAGATCACCGTTATGTAATTCTACATGTTTGGTTTGTTGGGATCCGATGAATATATGTATTATGATTGAGTTGCTGTACTGAATTATATCTTTTGTTATCTCTATGTTGTTTATGATCTTGCATGCTCTCCGTTGTTAGTACCTATCTTGGCCGAGTAGTTGCTAGTGACTCCAAGAGGGGGTATTTATGCTCGATAGTGGGTTCATGCCTCTATTTAACCTGGGGGAGTGACAGAAACCTCTAAGGTTGTAGATGTGCTATTGCTACTAGGGAGAAAACAACATTCATATGCTCAAGGGCATATGCTTTGTTTACATTACACACTTTGCTTAATGCAATTATCTGTTGTTCGCAACTTAATACTTGTGGAGTTCTCGGATTGATTCGCCACAAGTGGATTATTAGTCATAGATGCAGTTGTATGGCGGTCTATGTATTTTGTTGTAATGCCCAGAGTAAATCTCATAGTGATCTTCTTGACATATCACGTTTATCTTTATTCTATCAATTGCTCAACTGTAATTTGTTTACCCAGCATGTGTTATTTATCTTATGGAGAGACACCACTAGTGAACTGTGGACCCCGGTCCTATTTCCATCATATTGCTATCACCTGTTTACTTTACTCGCACTGTTTACTTTACTCGCATACTTCTACTGTTTTCCACTCGATACGCTCATAACCTTTGTTTCAAGCAAACCGGTGAGATTGACAACCTCATCGCAAGTTGGGAACAAAGTACTTGGTTGTGTGTGTGCAGGTTCCACGTTGCAGCTAGCAAAGCAAAGCTTGGACGAGGCGCCGTATATAAAATGTCCAAAGCTGTCGCTAAGCCAGTCCGCATCACCTACAATCGTTATTGTCTGCTTTTCTCCTGGTCGATATACCTTGGTTCTTAACTGAGAGAAAACTTGCTGCTATATTCATCAAAATCTTCTCTTGGGGTTTACCAACTGGCCGGTCATTTACTACAAGCCAACAAGTTTCCTGGCACCATCAACTCGGCCCCATCACGCCTCGTCCAAGCTTTGCTTGCTAGCTGCAACGCGGAACCTGCACACAACACAACCAAGTACTTTGTTCCCAACTTGCGATGAGGTTGTCAATCTCACCGGTTTGCTTGAAACAAAGGTTATGAGCGTATCAAGTGGAAAACAGTAGAAGTATGCGAGTAAAGTAAATAGTGCGAGTAAAGTAAACAGGTGATAGCAATATAAAGGAAATAGGACCGGGGTCCATAGTTCACTAGTGGTGTCTCTCCATAAGATAAAATAATACATGCTGGGTAAACAAATTACAGTTGGGCAATTGATAGAATAAAGACAACGTGCATATGATGAGAGGATCACTATGAGATTTACTCTGGGAATTACAACAAGATAGATAGACTGCCATCCAACTGCATCTATGACTAATAATCCACTTGTGGTGAATCAATCCGAGAACTCCACAAGTATTAAGTTGCGAACAACAGATAATTGCATTAAGCAAAGTGTGTAATGTAAACAAAGCATATGCCCTTGAGCATATGAATGTTGTTTTCTCCCTAGTGGCAACAGCACATCTACAACCTTAGAGGTTTCTGTCACTCCCCCAGGTTAAATAGAGGCATGAACCCACTATCGAGCATAGCAAGCATGGCGATGAAGAAGACCTCCGGTGGCGATTCCCCTCTCCGGCAGGGTGCCGGGAAGAGCTTCTGGACCCTCCCGATCTCGGGTCGATGACGGCGGCAGATCGCGATGTGTTTCTGGAAAATTGATCGGGTACTTAGGTTTTTCCCGTCGGGGGGTTTTTATAGGCGAAGGGGCGATGTCAGAGGTGGCCCCAGGCCTCCTCACACCATGGCGGCGCGGCCAGGGCCTGGGCCGCGCCAGCCTGGTGTGAGGACGGCCTGTGGCCCCTCTCCTAGTTCTCTTCGGATCCCTGGAAGCTCCCGGACAAAATAATACTTCAAAAACTTGTTTCGTCCAATTCCGAGAATATTTCCTGTGTATCACTTCTGAAACACAAAAATAGCAGAAAACAGGGAACTGGCACTGTGGCAACTTGTTAAT
This sequence comes from Dactylis glomerata, assembly GCA_007115705.1. Taxonomy (NCBI): domain Eukaryota; kingdom Viridiplantae; phylum Streptophyta; class Magnoliopsida; order Poales; family Poaceae; genus Dactylis; species Dactylis glomerata. The sequence goes on from QXEO01000546.1 coordinate 8,422,192, forward strand.
AGGTTAGTTCTGGAAAATGCATAAAAGTGCCACTAAGTGTAACAAAACATTAGGCAAATGGTGTAAAAACAAGCATGGAGCATCAAAAATTATAGATACGTTGGAGACGTATCAAGCATCCCCAAGCTTAACTCCTGCTCGTCCTCGAGTAGGTAAGTGATAACAAAACAATAATTTTTGAGGTGACATGCACCTACACAATCTTGATCATATATGTAAGCATTTGTGAGCTGGGATCATAAGAACTTAAAATATGGGCACGAAAGATATAATCTTGACAATAGAAACTTAGCAACCATGTTGTAAACATGCAAATGAACACAAAAAAAGATCATGATAATGAAACAATGAAAGTCAAACGTGTGTTCAAATCATAAGGAAAAACATACAAATGGTTTTCAGCTTGTCCTTCAAAGAGAGCAAAACATAAATGCATAGGACACCTTCTAGTTTAAGAGGGCGACTAGATACAAATAATTTGAGAACAAGTGAAACCAACAATATGAATCAATCAATGAAAACTTTGGGACAATGCACATTATACTAAGAATGACAACTATGCTCTCTTAATGGTGCATAAAGATAGAATGTGGTGACTCAACATAAAAGTAGAAGAAAGGCCCTTCGCAGAGGGAAGCAGTGATTACAAGTTTTATAACCTTCAAAAATTATGGTACTTACCGGCTTTGAGCTCTCATTGCCCCCATCATAAGCATCTTGAATGGTTAAAGTTAATGCGAGAACAATTATGATGCATATGCTTGACAAATCATAAGTTGAAAACCTCATGTCCCGTGAATACGAGTACCCAAACCTCATGCTACTTTACTTAGAGTCCCAAGCAAGTATCTTGTCATTATAAATATATGCATATCATTGAGAACCGCAAATGGGGTACCTCCGTGCCCGATGACATGGAACAAGCCCACATCAAAATGACAGGACAAGCAGACAATGAACACCTCGACATCTCTTTTATTTGCCATTTGTTTAGCTTTTTATTGTGAGATGCATCGTCGAATGTTCGCCATGGGTATGCTACAAATTTCCACCATGAATTATGCATGGCTTAGATTAGCGGCCCGGCATTTCCCTAACACATATACAAACTCCATGATCCCCACAAGATTCCCAATTCATTTCACACCGCGGGCATCCATAAACAAAAGATCCTGATATCAACTCAAATAAGAAGTGCAATGTTGAAAGCTTGCCCATGATTGCACGGCTGGGCTAGTCTCCAACTTACAACTTGCAAGCATAACAACTCAACATAAGAGACCACAATATCAAATTTTTAAGAACAGGAAAAAGTAAAGTGTGCATTCTGGTTTGTGAGAGCTTTACTGACCGAATTTCGCATAACACTGGTAAGAGTTTAATTTGAAGAGAAAATAAAAGCAAGTCAAATTTACTTGGAATAGCAAATTGCTAGTAGGTATGTATGGTGGACACTTTGGAAAACTTTGTCTTTTAGGAGTTGGATGCACGAGTAGAGCTCATACTCAGTACAAGGCGAGGGCTAGCAAAAGACTGGGAGCGACCAACTAAGAGAGCAATAATGGTCATAATCATGCAAAGCGACAAAGCGACATTAAAAGTAGCATAAGATGGCATCAAAAGTCAAAAACTAAATGATCATAGAGGCTATTGGCGACTTTGTAAGATTCTAACATGTGTGAGCATGCGCCAAGTCAACCCAAATAAAGCATCAAGGAGAAAACCAAAATAATGCTTCCATACAATTAAAAACAATGCATGATTTTTTCAAAGGCTCATTAAGCAATCTCAGTTATTTGAGACAAGTCATGCTACAGCAAAACCACTAAGCATACCATCAAAAAGACATCAAGCATGACATGAAAAAGCCTAAGCCGCAGTCTACACAAGCTCCTTCTTGTACCACTTTTTTGCATAAAGCTTTTTCTCTTTTCCAACACCATTTGAAAATTTTAAAGACACCTCTTTTGATGAAAACCAATAAAGATCAGAGGCAAAAATATACCTTGATGGAAAGATATGACAAGGTATGAATGCAAATCAAGGCGAAAACAAAAACCAAAAGCAGTAGCGGAAAAAGAAGAACACTCGGTGAAATTGTAAGAATGAAAAACGGAGTGTTCTTTGCAAATGAAAACGAGTACATCTCCTCCAAAGGAAATTTGTTGGGGTCCAAACATTTATTACAGCAAACAAAACTAAACTAACTAAGAAAAATAAAACAACTGACGCTCCAAGAAAAACACATAGTGCATAAAGCAATAAAAATATAGTGTTTTGAAAGGTGACCCGATTTTTGCCGATGAAGAAGGGGTGCCTCGGGGGCATCCCCAAGCTTTGACGCTTGTACTTCTTAGATATTTCTTGGGGTGATGCATGGGCATCCCCAAGCTTGAGCTTTTGTCCATTCTTCAACTCATCTCATCATTCTCCAATCCCTACACCTGAAAACTTCCTTCATACAAAACTAAACACAAATCTATTAGCAACATTAGTGCAGACATAACATATAATCAACCTCTTTTTGCTTCAGGTTTCAACCCAAAACTACCACATATATAGCACATACTACTGTAGCAACTTCTCCAAAAGTTCCGTGATCAAAAGAACTCAAAAGAAAGCGATAAAGCGGCAAACACAAATATTGGCAGAAATCTGTCAAAACAGAACAGTTGACAAAGGTCGAATTTTTGAGGGGTTTTCTGTTGCTCAAATCAAAAAGTGTTCAACTAATGAAAGTTTGGATGTAACCTGGGGCATATGCACAAGAAATTGCAGGTCCAAAAGATATACAGAGAATATATACGAATTTTTACAGTGCAGCACCGAAAACAGTTTCAGGACAGCAACATCCCCAAATCTTTACCTCACTCGAATTAGAGGCTTCTCTTGGCACAAAAACGAAATAAACAAGATAAGGAGCGGTCCTTACAGTAGTAATGACTTCCAAGACTCAAATAAAATAAAAAGTACTGAAAATAAAACATTGGGTTATCTCCCAAGAGTGCTTTTCTTTAACGCCTTTGAGCTAGGCGCAGAAAATTGCGAATCAAGTAACATCAAGTGATGAAGCATCAAGCTCATAATTTGCTCTAAGAATAGAGTCAAAAAGTAATTTCTTTATTTTCCTAGGGAAGTGTTCCATACCTTTCTTTAGTGGGAATTGATATTTGATAGTGCCTTCCCTCATATCAATGATGGCACCTACAGTTCGAAGAAAGGGTCTTCCCAAAATAATAGGACATGAAGCATGGCATTCAACGTCCATAATGAGAAAATCAACAGGAACAAGGTTATTATTAACCACAATAAGAACATCATTAATCCTTCCCAAAGGTTTCTTCTTAGCAACATCAGCAATAGGAACATCAAAATAACATTTTTCAAGCGGTGGTAAATCAAGCATGTCATAAATCTTTCTAGGCATGATAGAAATACTAGCACCTAGATCACATAAAGCATGGCAATCAAAACCATTAACATGCATATAAATGATGGGTTCCCAACCATCTTCTAACTTCTTGGGAACAGAAGCTTTTTGCTTCAACTTTTCATCCCTAATTTTTATAAGAGCATTGGTAATATGCTTAGTAAAAGCAACATTTAAAGAACTAGCATTGGGAGTCAAAGCAAGATTTTGCAAGAACAAAATAACTTCAGATATATTGCAGCCATCAACATCAAAATCATTAAAAGAAATAGAGCTATCATCCCCCACACTCCAAAAAATTCAGCACTCTTTTGAGAAAAAGTTTTGGCAGTTTTAGGCTTTTTAACACAAGGAGTGGGAGTTTTCTCTACACCAATCAAAGTAAGAGGATTGCTAGCATTAGGAGCAACATCATTAGAGGTAGTAATGGTACATACCTTCATCTCTCTAGCCATCTCATCTTCTCTTTCCCACCTGGCATGCAATTCCGCTAACAATCTAATATTTTCATCAATTCCAACTTGGATAGCATTAGCGGTAGCAAAAACATTGCTCTCTTTCACATCACTAGGAAACACTTTTAATTTTAGAAGTTCAACATCATGAGCAAGGCTATCAACTTTAGAAGCAAGAATATCAATTTTGCCTAACTTTTCCTCAACAGACATGTTAAAAGCAGTTTGCTTACCGATGAAGTCCTTGAGCATTACCTCAAGCTCGGAGGGCGCGGCCCTAGTGTTGTTGTAGGAATTACCATAAGAGTTACCATAACCATTACCATTAGTAGAAGGATACAGCCTATAATTGTTACTAGCAAAATTGTTCCTATAAGCATTGTTGTTAAAATTATTGTTTCTAATGAAATTCACATCAACATGCTCTTCTTGAGCAACCAGAGAGGCCAAAGGAACATTATTAGGATCAACATGAGTCCTATCATTAGCAAGCATAGCCATAATGGTATCAATCTTATCATTCAAGGAAGAGGTTTCCTCAACAGAATTTACCTTCTTACCTTGTGGAGCTCTCTCGGTGTGCCATTCAGAATAATTTACCATCATGTTGTCGAGTAGCTTTGATGCGGCGCCCAAGGTAAGGGACATAAAAGTGCCTCCAGCAGCTGAATCAAGTAGGTTCCTTGAAGAAAAATTCAGTCCTGCATAAAAAGTTTGGATAATCATCCAAGTAGTCAGTCCATGAGTGGGGCAATTCTTTATCATAGATTTCATTCTTTCCCAAGCCTGAGCAACATGTTCATTATCAAACTGAGTAAACTTCATAATATTGCTATGCAAAGCTATAATCTTAGCAGGAGGATAGTATCTACCAATAAAAGCATCCTTACATTTAGCCCATGAATCAATACTATTCTTAGTCAAAGACAGCAACCAATCTTTAGCTTTTCCTCTCAAAGAAAAAGGAAACAACTTGAGCTTAATAATATCACTGTCAACATCCTTATATTTCTGCATCTCACATAGCTCAACAAAATTGTTGAGATGAGCTGCAGCACAGTACTAGCACCAGAAAATTGCTCTTTCATAACAAGGTTCAATAAAGCAGGCTTAATCTCATAAAAGTTTGCAGCTGTAGCAGGTGGTGCAATAGGAGTGCAGATAAAATCACTATTGTTCGTGCTAGTAAAGTCACACAACTTGGTGTTTTCAGGATTGGCCATTTCAGCAAAACGAAAGTAAACAAGTAAAAACAACTACCAAGGATTCTAATTTTTTTGGGTTTTTGATAAAAAGCAATGCAGGTAAAATAAAATAAAGTAAAGCAAAACAATAACAAAGTAAAGAATGTGTGTGCGAAGAACTCCCCTCGCAGAAGTCTTCTCTTCCTCCCCGGCAACGGCGCCAGAAAAGGAGCTGCTACTTGGTGATGGCGCCAGAGAAGAGGCTGCTGGCGTGGAGCAGTAAGTCCTTGTGCGTGGTGATGACTAGACCGTTGGGAACCCCAAGAGGAAGGTATGAAGAGTGTAGCGGCTAGTTTTTCCTCAGTTAAGAAACCAAGGTTTAATGTCGATCTTGAAGAGGAGAGACAATGACGACTGAAGGTGATGTAGATTGGCTTAATAACACTCCAACAAGGGCGCCGTTAACGATACTTGTTGACTCGTCTTCGGCCAGTAGCAACGCGGAACCTGCACACACACAACCAAGTACTTTGTTCCCAACTTGCGATGAGGTTGTCAATCTCACCGGTTTGCTTGAAACAAAGGTTATGAGTGTATCGAGTGGAAAACAGTAAAAGTATGCGAGTAAAGTAAACAGTACGAGTAAAGTAAACAGGTGATAGCAATACGATGGAAATAGGACCGGGGTCCACAGTTCACTAGTGGTGTCTCTCCATAGATAAAATAACACATGCTGGGTAAACAAATTACAGTTGGGCAATTGATAGAATAGAGATAATGTGATATGTCAAGAAGATCACTATGAGATTTACTCTGGGCATTACAACAAAATACATAGACCGCCATCCAACTGCATCTATGACTAATAATCCACTCCCGGGGATATCATCCGAACACCCTAGAAGTATTAAGTTGCGAGCACCAGATAATTGCATTAAGCAAAGTGTGTAATGTAAACAAAGCATATGCCCTTGAGCATATGAATGTTGTTTTCTCCCAAGTAGCAACAGCACATCTACCACCTTAGAGGTTTCTGTCACTCCCCCAGGTGAAATAGAGACATGAACCCACTATCGAGCATAAATACCCCCTCTTGGAGTCACTAGCAACTACTCGGCCAAGATAGCTACTAACAACGGAGAGCATGCAAGATCATAAACAACATAGAGATAACAAAAGATATAATTCAGTACAACAACTTAATCATAAACACCAATATTCATCGGATCCCAACAAACCAAACATGTAGAATTACATAACGGTGATCTCAATCATGTATGGCAGCTCATGAGATCTAAACATGAAGCACATAGTGGAGAAGACAACCATCTAGCTACTGCTATGGACCCATAGTCCAAGGTAGACTACTCACTCATTGCTCCGGAGGCAAGCATGGTGATGAAGGAGACCTCCGGTGGCGATTCCCCTCTCCGGCAGGGTGCCGAGAAGAGCTTCTGGACCCTCCTGATCTTCGGGTCGATGGCGGCGGCGGATCGCGATGTGTTCTGAAAAACTGATCGGACCCTTAGGTTTTTCTCGTCGGGGGGTCTTTATAGGCGAAGGGGCGATGTCAGAGGTGGAGCCAGGCTCCCTCACACATGGGTGGCGCGGCCAAGGGCCTGGCCGCGCCAGCCCTATGTGTGGGGCCCTGGTGGCCCCTCTCCGTCTCTCCTTCGGATCTCTGGAAGCTTCCGGGTAAAATAATACTTCAGGAACTTGTTTCGTCCAATTCCGAGAATATTTCCTGTGTATCACTTCTGAAACACAAAAACAGCAGAAAATAGGAAACTGGCACTGTGGCACTTCGTTAATAGGTTAGTTCCGGAAAATGCATAAAAATGCCACTAAGTGTAACGAAACAAAAGGCAAATGGTGTAAAAACAAGCATGGAGCATCAAAAATTATAGATACGTTTGAGACGTATCACTGCTAGCACAGGTTGTGGCTTAATTTTTTGCACATAGCCCAAATAAACCAATCTATGGTGTTGACAGGATTCCGAACAGGTGGTGCCTATTTTTTCTTACAATTTGGTATCCAACGTGGAGGGCAGGAGATTCCATGTAAAATTTGTTGCTTGTTATTGCACAATACACCGTTGTTGTTTCGTGTGGTTTTTGCACATAACACAATTTTCTGGGCAGCATAACATTTCAAAATATAAATATTTGAGCAATACAATTGTATCACAACCTATCAATAACAGTCTCATAATAAGAAATAAAAAATGTGAATTTGTTGATCGACTAATCCACTGTCGGCGATCATGGGCAAGGACGACGCGGGGCTGCCAGAGTGATCCATGGGATTTTTGGCGGCGTCCCGGCTCCTTTGTATTGCGCGGCAACGGTCTCCAAGAACACCAACTGAGCCCATGCGGCAATATTATTGTCGCTCGCGATTGATGCTTTTGAGTACCAAGATCCAAGATGTTAGAACGGGCGACCATGGTGTTTATGTTGTTGCAAAGACATGGTGTAATTGATATATCCTTGGTATTTCCTTTATCAAAAAATACCAGCTACTTTTAGAGGCGGACAGAGGGTGGACATGGTGGTCCACGGGTCACCCTGATATTTCCATGTAGCCTATATGTAATAGAAAATTAAAAATAAGTACATTTATAGGAAAAAAATACACTGCTGGATCACCTTGCATGTTGAGCTCGATGAGCCACAGTTCACTTGCAAAATCAGTACAGTTTAACTCTTTCCCACCTGGCATGCAATTCCGCTAACAATCTAATATTTTCATCAATTCCAACTTGAATAGCATTAGCAGTAGCAAAAACATTGTTCTCTTTCACATCATTAGGCAACACTTTTAATTTCAGAAGTTCAACATCATGAGCAAGGCTATCAACTTTAGAAGCAAGAATATCAATTTTGCCTAACTTTTCCTCAACAGACTTGTTAAAAGCAGTTTGCTTACCGATGAAGTCCTTGAGCATTACCTCAAGTTCGGAGGGCGCGGCCCTAGTGTTGTTGTAGGAATTACCATCAGAATTACTATAACCATTACCATTGGTAGAAGGATACGGCCTATAATTGTTACTAGCAAAATTGTTCCTATAAGCATTGTTGTTAAAATTATTGTTTCTAATGAAATTCACATCAACATGCTCTTCTTGAGCAACCAAAGAGGCTAAAGGAACATTATTAGGATCAACATGAGTCCTATCATTAGCAAGCATAGCCATAATGGTATCAATCTTATCATTCAAGGAAGAGGTTTCATCAACAGAATTTACCTTCTTACCTTGTGGAGCTCTCTCGGTGTGCCATTCAGAATAATTTACCATCATATTGTTGAGAAGCTTTGTTGCGGCGCCCAAGGTAAGGGACATAAAAGTGCCTCCAGCAGCTGAATCCAATAGGTTCCTCGAAGAAAAATTCAGTCCTGCATAAAAAGTTTGGACAATCATCTAAGTAGTCAGTCCATGAGTGGGGCAATTCTTTATCATAGATTTCATTCTTTCCCAAGCTTAAGCAATATGTTCATTATCAAATTGAGTAAACTTCATAATATTGCTACGCAAGTATATAATCTTAGCAGGAGGATAGTATCTACCAATAAAAGCATCCTTACACTTAGCCCATGAATCAATACTATTCTTAGTCAAAGACACCAACCAATCTTTAGCTTTTCCTCTCAAAGAAAAAGGAAACAACTTGAGCTTAATAATATCACTTTCTACATCCTTATATTTCTGCATCTCACATAGCTCAACAAAATTGTTGAGATGAGCTGCGGCATCTTCAGTACTAGCACCAGAAAATTGCTCTTTCATAACAAGGTTCAACAAAGCAGGCTTAATCTCATAAAAGTTTGCAGCAGGAGCAGGTGGTGCAATAGGAGTGCAGATAAAATCACTATTGTTCGTGCTAGTAAAGTCACACAACTTTGTGTTTTCAGGATTGGCCATTTCAGCAAAACGAAAGTAAACAAGTAAAAACAACTAACAAGGATTCTAATTTTTTTGGGTTTTTGATATAAAACGATGCAGGTAAAATAAATAAAGTAAAGAAAAACAATAAAAGAAAGTAAAGGATGTGTGTGCGAAAACTCCCCTCGCAGAAGTCTTCCACTCCTCCCCGGCAACGGCGCCAGAAAATAAGCTGCTGGCGCCAAGTTGACGTGGGAAAGTGTAGTTGATGTGGGAGCTTCTTCTTCATCAATCCCCGGCAACGGCGCCAAAAAAATGTTGCTTTTTGCATGGTGAATGACCAGCCCGTTGGGAACCCCAAGAGGAAGGTGTGATGAATATAGCAGCAGATTTTCCCTCAGTTAAGAAACAAAGGTATGTCGATCAGGAGAAGAGCAGATAATAACGACTGAATGTGATGCTTGCTAGTTTGCGACAGCTTGGACAATTTATATATGGCGCCTCATCCAAGCTTTGCTTGCAAACTACAACGCGGAACCTGCACACAACACAACCAAGTACTTTGTTCCCAACTTGCGATGAGGTTGTCAATCTCACCGGTTTGCTTGAAATAAAGGTTATGAGCGTATCGAGTGGAAAACAGTAGAAGTATGCGAGTAAAGTAAATAGTGCGAGTAAAGTAAACAGGTGATAGCAATATGATGGAAATAGGACCGGGGTCCACAGTTCACTAGTGGTGTCTCTCCATAAGATAAATAACACATGCTGGGTAAACAAATTACAGTTGGGCAATTGATAGAATAAAGATAAACGTGATATGTCAAGAAGATCACTACGAGATTTACTCTGGGCATTACAACAAAATACATAGACCGCCATCCAACTGCATCTATGACTAATAATCCACTTGTGGCGAATCAATCCGAGAACTCCAGAAGTATTAAGTTGCGAACAATAGATAATTGCATTAAGCAAAGTGTGTAATGTAAACAAAGCATATGCCCTTGAGCGTATGAATGTTGTTTTCTCCCTAGTAGCAACAGCACATCTACAACCTTAGAGGTTTCTGTCACTCCCCCAGGTTAAATAGAGGCATGAACCCACTATCGAGCATAAATACCCTCTCTTGGAGTCACTAGCACCTACTCGGCCAAGATAGCTACTAACAACGGAGAGCATGAAAGATCATAAACAACATAGAGATAACATAAGATATAATTCAGTATAGCAACTCAATCATAACACCAATATTCATCGGATCCCAACAAACCAAACATGTAGAATTACATAATGGTGATCTCAATCATGTAGGGCAGCTCATGAGATCTAAACATGAGGCATATGGTGGAGAAGACAACCATCTAGCTACTGCTATGGACCCATAGTCCAAGGTAGACTACTCACTCATCGCTCCAGAGGCAAGCATGGCGATGAAGAAGACCTCCGGTGGCGATTCCCCTCTCCGGCAGGGTGACAGGAAGAGCTTCTGGACCCTCCCAATCTTGGGTCGATGACGGCGGCGGATCGCGATGTGTTTCTGGAAAATTGATCGGGTACTTAGGTTTTCCCGTCGGGGGTCTTTATAGGCGAAGGGGCGATGTCAGAGGTGGCCCCAGGCCTTCTCACACCATGGCGGCGTGGCCAGGGCCTGGGCTGCGCCAGCCTGGTGTGAGGGCGGCTGTGGCCCCCTCTCCTACTTCTCTTTGGATCCCTGGAAGCTCCCGGACAAAATAAGACTTCAGGAACTTGTTTCGTTCAATTCCGAGAATATTTCCTGTGTATCACTTCTGAAACACAAAAACAGCAGAAAACAGGGAACTGGCACTGTGGCAACTTGTTAATAGGTTAGTTCCGGAAAATGCATAAAAGTGCCACTAAGTGTAACGAAATATTAGGCAAATGGTGTAAAAACAAGCATGGAGCATCAAAAATTATAGATACGTTGGAGACGTATCAGCAGGCCGCGCCGCCCTGTGGTGTGGCTGCCCTGTGGCCCCTCTCTGTTTCCTCTTCGGTTCTCTGGAAGCTTCGGTAAATTTTTGGACGTTCAGCTTTTGTTTCGTTCGATTCCGAGAATATTTCCCGTGTAACTTTTCTGAAACACAAAAATAGCAGAAAATAGGGAACTGGCACTCTGGCATCTCGCTAATAGGTTAGTTCCAGAAAATGCATAAAAATGCCATGAAGTGTATCGAAACACTAAGCAAATGGTGTAAAAACAAGCATGGAGCATCAAAAATTATAGATACGTTAGAGACGTATCAGCATCCTGCTACTTGGTGGTGATGGCGCCAGAAAAGAGCTGATGCCTAGTTGATGTGAAGCAGACGTCCTTGTGCGTGGTGATTGACCAGCCCGTTGGGAACCCCAAGAGGAAGGTATGATGAGTGTAGCGGCTAGTTTTCCCTCAGTTAAGAAACCAAGGTTTAATGTCGGTCAGGAGAGGAGAGACAATGACGACTGAAGGTGATGCGGACCGGCTTAGTAACACTCCAACAAGGGCGCCGTTAATGATACTTGTTGACTCGTCTTCAGCCAGTAGCAACGCGGAACCTGCACACACACAAACAAATACTTTGTTCCCAACTTGCGATGAGGTTGTCAATCTCACCGGTTTGCTTGAAACAAAGGTTATGAGCGTATCGAGTGGAAAACAATATAGTATGCGAATAAAGTAAACAGTGCAGGAAAAGTAAACAGGTGATTGCAATATGATGTAAATAGGACCGGGGTCCACAGTTCACTAGTGGTGTCTCTCCATAGATAAAATAGCACATGCTGGGTAAACAAATTACAGTTGGGCAATTGATAGAATAGAGATAACGTGATATGTCAAGAAGATCACTATGAGATTTACTCTGGGCATTACAACAAAATACATAGACCGCCATCCAACTGCAGCTATGACTAATAATCCACTTGTGGTGAATCAATCCGAGAACTCCACAAGTATTAAGTTGCGAACAACAGATAATTGCATTAAGCAAAGTGTGTAATGTAAACAAAGCATATGCCCTTGAGCATATGAATGTTGTTTTCTCCCTAGTAGCAACAGCACATTGATGTCTACGCACTTCTATTCTTGTAGACACTTGTTGGGCCTCCAAGTGCAGAGGTTTGTAGAACAGCAGCAAGTTTCCCTTAAGTGGATCACCCAAGGTTTATCGAACTCAGGGAGGTTAGAGGTCAAAGCTATCCCTCTCAAGCAACCCTGCAATTACGATACAGAAAGTCTCTTGTGTCCCCAACACACCCAATACACCTGTCAGATGTATAGGTGCACTAGTTCGGCGAAGAGATAGTGAAATACAAGCGGTATATATGATTATAAGTAGCAAACGTGATGTGAAATAAATATCGCTGCGAGCAAACAAGTAATAAAATAGCAAGTAAACGGTATGCAAAGCTTGGAAACAAGGCCTAGGGATCATACTTTCACTAGTGGACACACTCCCAACAATGTAACATGAATGAACAAGTAACTTCTCTTGCTAAGGTACTCTGAACTACTCTCCTATTGAATAACACTAATCACTGTGTAGTGGCTACAGAAGCACCCCTTAAAGTTCATCAAGTACTTGACAAACACCACTCATAGAGATATCCAAATCAGATCACAATTCAAGATAGAAATCATTGCAACTTAGACCAAGTACTAACACGGTGCACACACTCTCACCTTTACACCATGAAAGGAGGAATAAATCACTCAAACTATCATAGCAATAATTATTCTCATAATCCACAAGGGATCACAATCATAGCCTAAACCAAGTACCACCATGATGCACGCACTGTCACCGTTACACCATAACAGGAGGAATAGATTACTTTAACAATCACCACTAGAGTACACATAACATCTGAATAATAACATCTACTTGTTCAACATGATACAAAGCTCACGATCACATAAAGATCACATCATGGGAGAGAGAGGTGAACCACATAGCTACCGGTAGAGCCCTCAGCCCCGGGGATGAACTACTCCCTCCTCATCATAGGAGACAGCAAGGTTGATAGAGATGGCGGTGAGGTCGATGGAGACGGCGGAGACGGCGATGGAGACCGATGGAGATGGCTCCGGGGGCACTTCCCCGTCCCGGCAGGGTGCCGGAACAGAGACTTCTGTCCCCCGAAATTCGTCGGTGGTGGCGGCGGAGCTGCGGAACTGTTTCTGGAAAATTGCCGAATCCCCTAGGGTTTTCCGTCCCGAGGCTTTATATAGGCGAAGGGGCGATGTCAGAGGGCAGCCAGGGGCTCCTCACATAGGGGTGGCACGGCCAGGGCCTGGGCCGCGCCAGCCCTATGTGAGGGTGGCCTCTGGCCCCTCTCCTTCCTCTCTTCGGATGTCTGGATGCTCCCGGGAAAAATAAGACTTCTGGCTTTTGTTTTGTCCAATTCCGAGAATATTTCCTGTGTATCACTCTGAAACACAAAAACAGTAGAAAACAGGGAACTAGCACTGTGGCACTTCGTTAATAGGTTAGTTCCGGAAAGTGTATAAAAATGCCACTAAGTGTAACGAAACAGTAGGCAAATGGTGTAAAACGAAGCATGGAGCATCAAAAATTATAGATACGTTTGAGACGTATCAAGCATCCCCAAGCTTAACTCCTGCTCGTCCTCGAGTAGGTAAGTGATAACAAAAGAATAATTTTTGAGGTGACATGCACCTACACAATCTTGATCATATATGTAAGCATTGGTGAGCTGGGATCAATAGAACTTAAAACATGGCATGAAGATATAATCATGACAATAAGAACTTAGCAACCATGTTGTAAACATGCAAATGAACACAAACAAAAGATCATGATAATGAAACAATGAAAGTCAAACGTGTGTTCAAATCATAAGGAAAAACATACAAGTGGTTTTCAGCTTGTCCTTCAAAGAGAGCAAAACATAAATGCATAGGACACTTCAAAGTTTAAGAGGGCGACTAGATACAAATAATTTAAGAACAAGTGAAACCAACAATATGAATCAATCAATGAGCTTTGGGACAATGCATATCACACTAAGAATGACAACTATGCTCTCTTAATGGTGCATAAAGAAAGAAAGTGGTGACTCAACATAAAAGTAAAAGAAAGGCCCTTCGCAGAGGGAAGCAGTGATTGCAAGTTTTATAACCTTCAAAAATTATGGTACTTACCGGCTTTGAGCTCTCATTGCCCCCATCATAAGCATCTTGAATGGTTAAAGTTAATGCGAGAACAATTATGATGCATATGCTTGACAAATCATAAGTTGAAAACCTCGTGTCCCGTGAATACGAGTACCCAAACTATGCTACTTTACTTAGAGTCCCAAGCAAGGCTCTTATCATTGTAAGTATATGCATATCATTGAGAACCGCCAATGGGGTACCTCCGTGCCCGATGACATGGAACAAGCCCACACCAAAATGACAGGACAAGCAGACAATGAACACCTCGACATCTCTTTTATTTGCTATATTGTTTAGCTTTTTATTGTGAGATGCGTCGTCGAATGTTCACCATGGGTATGCTGCAAATTTCCACCATGAATTATGCATGGCTTAGATTGGCGGCCCGGCGTTTCCCTAACACATATACAAACTCCATGATCCCTACAAGATTCCCAATTCATTTCCCATAGTGGGCATCCGTAAACAAAAGATCACAATATCAACTCAAATAGAAGTGCAATGTTGAAAGCTTGCCCCATGACAGCATGGCTGGGCTAGAATCCAACTTACAACTTGCAAGCATAACAACTCAACATAAGAGACCACAATGTCAAATTTTTAAGAACAGGAAAAAGTAAAGTGTGCCTTCCGGTTCGTGAGAGCTTTACTGACCGAATTTCGCATAACACTGGTAAGAGTTTAATTTGAAGAGAATATAAAAGCAAGTCAAATTTACTTGGAATAGCAAATTGCTAGTAGGTATGTATGGTGGACACAATGGAAAACTTTGGCTTTTAGGGGTTGGATGCACGAGTAGAGCTCATACTCAGTACAAGGCGAGGGCTAGCAAAAGACTGGGAGCGACCAACTAAGAGAGCAATAATGGCCATAATCATGCAAAGCGACAAAGCGACATTAAAAGAAGCATACGATGGCATCAAAAGTCAAAAACTAAATGATCATGAAGGCTAATGGCGACTTTGGAAGAGTCTAACATGTGTGAGCATGCGCCAAGTCAACCCAAATAAAGCATCAAGGAGAAAACCAAAATAATGCTTCCATATAATTAAAACAATGCATGATTTTTTCAAAGGCTCATTAAGCAATCTCAGTTATTTGAGACAAGTCATGCTACAGCAAAACCACTAAGCATACTATCAAAAAGATATCAAGCATGACATGAAAAAGCCTAAGCCGCAGTCTACACAAGCTCCTTCTTGTACCACTATTTTGCACAAAGCTTTTTCTCTTTTCCAACACCATTTGAAATTTTTAAATCCAACTCTTTTGAGGAAAACCAACATGGTCCAGAGGCAAAAATATACCTTGATAAATAAATATAAGAAGATCTGAATGCAAATCAAGGTGGAAAATGCAAGCTAAACGCGGTAGCAGAAAAAGAGAACACCCGGTGAAATTGTAAGAATGAAAAACGGAGTGTTCTTTGCAAATGAAAACGAGTTCATCTCCTCCAAAAGAAACATGATGTGATCTAACCATTTATTGCAGCAAACTAAACTAAACTAATACTGAAAACAAAAACAACTGACGCTCTAAGAAAAACGCATAGTGTATGAAGCAATAAAAATATAGTGTTTCGAAAGGTGACCTGATTTTTGCCGATGAAGAAGGGGTGCCTCAGGGGCATCCCCAAGCTTTGACGCTTGTACTTCTTGGATATTTCTTGGGGTGATGCATGGGCATCCCCAAGCTTGAGCTTTTGTCCATTCTTCAACTCATCTAATCATTCTCCAATCCCTACACTTGAAAACTTCCTTCATACAAAACTAAACACAATTCTATTAGCAACATTAGTGTAAGCATAACATATATTCAACCTCTTTTTGCTTCAGGTTTCAACCTAAAACCACCACATATATAGCATATACTACTGTAGCAACTTCCCCAAAAGTTCCATGATCAAAAGAACTCAAAAGAAAGCGATAAAGTGGCAAACACAAATATTGGCAGAAATCTGTCAAAATAGAACAGCTGAAAAAGGTCGAATTTTTGAGGGGTTTTCTGTTGCTCAAATCAAAAAGTGTTCAACTAATGAAAGTTTGGATATAACCTGGGGCATATGCACAAGAAATCGCAGGTCCAAAAGATATACAGAGAATTTTCACGAATTTTTACGGTGCAGCACCGAAAACTGTTTCAGGACAGCAACATCCCCAAATCTTACCTCACTCAAATTAGAGGCTTCTCTTGGCACAAAAACGAAATAAACAAGATAAGGAGCGGTCATTACAGTAGTAATGACTTCCAAGACTCAAATAAAAGAAAAAGTACTGAAAATAAAACATTGGGTTATCTCCCAAGAGTGCTTTTCTTTAACGCCTTTGAGCTAGGCGCAGTAATTTGCAAAGATGCTCATGTGGGCGCTATATAAGAGCTTGAAGCAAATGCGCCATATAGGAACTTAAAGCAATAGAGAGCATCAAAAAGCAAATGTGAAAGACATTTATATCTGAACCACTTCCTATGAAAAATAGTCTTGTAAAGGGACAAGTCATGAAAGCGCAAAGCAAAAAGCATAGGCAGGCAAAATAAGTACAACTTCAAAAATTGCAACATAGAGAGGGGAAACTCAATATTGTTGAGATCCATCAAACCATGTTTCCCTCTCTCATAATAACTTTTAGTAGCATCATGAATAGAATTAACAACATAACTATCACATAAAGCATCCCTATCATGAGCCACATGCATAAAAGAATTAATACTCCCCACATGAACAATTGTAGTAGGAGCAGATTCAACAAAATAATTATTCTCATCACCATAATCATCAAAAACAGGAGGCATATTGTAATCATAACTAATTTCATCCTCAAGAGTAGGTTAACTGAAAACATTATACTGATCATCATAAATGAGAGGCTTAGTATCATCAAGAGATAGAGAACTACTATGTCGCAAAGCATATTCATCAAACATATCATCATAAGAAGGAACATGGATAGCACTAATGGTACAACAATTATTAACCTTATAATTGGTACCAAAAAGATTTTCAATATCAAAAGTAGAGTGCTTTTCCCAATCATGATCACTAACATAGGTAACATGCATAGGAACATCATCCCAATCAGAATTATCATAATCTATAGCAGGATCATAAAGCTTAAGGGAAGATACCATGTCCTCTCGCCTCTTACTCCTCTTCTTCTTCTTCTTCTTCTTCTTCTTACTCTTCTTACTCTCCCCTTTAGGAGGGAGAGACTTGAAGGGCATCTTCTCCACATATTCTTTAGGAGGGAAAGGCATCTTCTCCACATAATCTGGCTTGCTGACAGAAACAACAGAAGAAACTTTGGAGGATTCCTCCTCTCTATTAATAAGATCGAAACATCTATTAGTCCTATCATAGCTTGGCAAATCATCATGTTTAATAAGATCTTGTAAGTAAGTATTTGCGAGGCAATCTTTAGCACAATAGAGAAGACAACCACGAAGGGTGCTATTAATATCAACATCATTCATGTCTACCAAAGCAATCTTTCTAGATATCTCTTCACAATTCAAAAACAAAGTAAGCTCATCATACTGATTGGAAGTAATCTTATCATCACAATACAAATCTGTGGTACTCGTTCGATTAATTGGGCATTGAAAATTAAAGTGACCTTTTTCACCACAAAATTCACAAAGAAAAGGATAAAGCTCACAAACCCATTCACCAAGCACATCTAGATCCTTGAGCCGCATGCTGGTTTCTTCATTTGCGTGGGTGATGCAATAATCTTCCTTGTTGTAATTCTGTTCACAAGGTCTATGTATTCCGCAAAAATTAACATGCTTATAAGAAATAGTACATTTAGAAGTTTGAGCATGTTTATTGCAATCATCAATAACAATATCACTTTCTATGCAGGTATCCTTAAAAGGTTCATGATACACGTCCCCATTTCCTTTAGGAACATTTATATGGGAAGCAAAGGCTTTAAAGCAATCAACCATAATTTGAGGATCAAGACCATATTTAGCACTAAGCTCTTGAAAAGTAGCAGTTTCAGCGAAAGACTTAATGCAATCAAACTCATAATTCATACCTGATCCTTTACCTTTGTCGTTTTCCCATCCTTCAGCATTCTCTTGTATACGGTCAAGAAATTCCACTTAGCATCTTCCTTCATATGAGTGAATGATCCAAAGCAAGAAGCATCCAAATAATCCTTATCAGGAAGAGTAAGCCGTGCATAAAAATTATCAATAACAATATTACGGGGAAGATCATGAATAGGACATTTATGCATTAGTAACTTCAATCTTCCCCAAGCTTGGGCAATGCTTTCTCCCTCATGCGGATGAAAATTAAAAATGTAATTTCTATCTTTATAAACCTGACTAGAAGGATAGAATTTAGAATAAAAGAGATGCACAATTTCCTCCCAGTCAATACATTGACCATCCTTTAGTGTTTTATACCATTCCTCAGCTCTGCCTTTCAGCGAAAAAGAGAATAGCTTCTTCTTAACTTGGTTCAATGAAATACCTGCACACTGGAACAACTCGCATAATTCATGTATAAAAAGCAAATGATCACCAGGATGGACAGTTCCATCTCCTAAATAGCAGTTATTCCTAACATGTTCAACAATCTTCATAGGTATTTCAAAAGGATGAGGAGCACAAGCATCATTAGAAACATCACATGTGGGAGATAAAATATCATCAGAGCAAACTTTCTCCACTAAAGCTGGGGGACCAAAAATATCATACTCAACAAAACCAGCTTCCCCAAGCTTAGACTTTTCTATAGCATTAGCATTAACAGTATTCAAAGCATTCGTACTAATAACATTGCTATGCGAAATAAGCTCCAAAGGATTTTCAATTTTCTCTTCAAATCTAAAATCAGGAAAAAGACTAAAGAACTCTTTGTTTTCCATTAAGCCTAACTAGTGAAAATAAAAACAAGAAACAAAAAGATGTAATTGCAGAATCTAAAGGAAATAACTCCGAGCACTCACACAGGAGGATGTGAGTACCTTTTACCTTACCTCCCCGGCAACGGCGCCAGAAAAGAGCTTGATGTCTACGCACTTCTATTCTTGTAGACACTTGTTGGGCCTCCAAGTGCAGAGGTTTGTAGAACAGCAGCAAGTTTCCCTTAAGTGGATCACCCAAGGTTTATCGAACTCAGGGAGGTTAGAGTTCAAAGCTATCCCTCTCAAGCAACCCTGCAATTACGATACAGAAAGTCTCTTGTGTCCCCAACACACCCAATACACTTGTCAGATGTATAGGTGCACTAGTTCGGCGAAGAGATAGTGAAATACAAGCGGTATATATGATTATAAGTAGCAAATGTGATGTGAAATAAATATCGCTGCGAGCAAACAAGTAATAAAATAGCAAGTAAACGGTATGCAAAGCTTGGAAACAAGGCCTAGGGATCATACTTTCACTAGTGGACACACTCCCAACAATGTAACATGAATGAACAAGTAACTTCTCTTGCTAAGGTACTCTGAACTACTCTCCTATTGAATAACACTAATCACTGTGTAGTGGCTACAGAAGCACCCCTTAAAGTTCATCAAGTACTTGACAAACACCACTCATAGAGATATCCAAATCAGATCACAATTCAAGATAGAAATCATTGCAACTTAGACCAAGTACTAACACGGTGCACACACTCTAACCTTTACACCATGAAAGGAGGAATAAATCACTCAAACTATCATAGCAATAATTATTCTCATAATCCACAAGGGATCACAATCATAGCCTAAACCAAGTACCACCATGATGCACGCACTGTCACCGTTACACCATAACAGGAGGAATAGATTACTTTAATAATATCACTAGAGTACACAAAATATCTGAATAATAACATGTACTTGTTCAACATGATACAAAGCTCACGATCACATAAAGATCACATCATGGGAGAGAGAGAGGTGAACCACATAGCTACCGGTAGAGCCCTCAGCCCCGGGGATGAACTACTCCCTCCTCATCATAGGAGACAGCAAGGTTGATAGAGATGGCGGTGAGGTCGATGGAGACGGCGGAGATGGCGATGGAGACCGATGGAGATGGCTCCGGGGGCACTTCCCCGTCCCGGCAGGGTGCCGGAACAGAGACTTCTGTCCCCCGAAATTCGTCGGTGGTGGCGGCGGAGCTGCGGAACTGTTTCTGGAAAATTGCCGAATCCCCTAGGGTTTTCCGTCCCGAGGCTTTATATAGGCGAAGGGGCGATGTCAGAGGGCAGCCAGGGGCTCCTCACATAGGGGTGGCGCGGCCAGGGCCTGGGCCGCGCCAGCCCTGTGTGAGGGTGGCCTCTGGCCCCTCTCCTTCCTCTCTTCGGATGTCTGGATGCTCCCGGGAAAAATAAGACTTCTGGCTTTTGTTTCATCCAATTCCGAGAATATTTCCTGTGTATCACTCTGAAACACAAAAATAGTAGAAAACAGGGAACTGGCACTGTGGCACTTCGTTAATAGGTTAGTTCCGGAAAGTGTATAAAAATGCCACTAAGTGTAACGAAACAGTAGGCAAATGGTGTAAAACGAAGCATGGAGCATCAAAAATTATAGATACGTTTGAGACGTATCACACATCTACCACCTTAGAGGTTTCTGTCACTCCCCCAGGTGAAATAGAGACATGAACCCACTATCGAGCATAAATACCCCCTCTTGGAGTCACTAGCAACTACTCGGCCAAGATAGCTACTAACAACGGAGAGCATGCAAGATCATAAACAACATAGAGATAACAAAAGATATAATTCAGTACAGCAACTTAATCATAAACACCAATATTCATCGGATCCCAACAAACCAAACATGTAGAATTACATAACGGTGATCTCAATCATGTATGGCAGCTCATGAGATCTAAACATGAAGCACATAGTGGAGAAGACAACCATCTAGCTACTGCTATGGACCCATAGTACAAGGTAGACTACTCACTCATCGCTTCGGAGGCAATCATGGCAATGAAGGAGACCTCCGGTGGCGATTCCCCTCTCCGGCAGGGTGCCGGGAAGAGCTTTTGGACCCTCCCGATCTTCGGGTCGACGGCGGCGGCGGATCGTGATGTATTCTGGAAAACTGATCGGGCCTTAGGTTTTTCTCATTAGGGGGTATATGTAGGCAAAGGGGCGATGTCAGAGGAGGGACCAGGCCCCCTCACACAGGGGTGGCACGGCCAGGGGCCTGGCCGCGCCGCCTGTGCGTGTGGGGCCCACGTGGCCCTCCTCCGTCTCTTCTTCGGATGTCTGGAAGCTTCCCCGTGATATAAGTCTTCAGGAACTTGTTTCGTCCAATTCCGAGAATATTTCCTGTGTATCACTTCTAAAACACAAAAACTGCAGAAAACAGGGAACTGGCACTGTGGCACTTCGTTAATAGGTTAGTTCCGGAAAATGCATAAAAATGCCACTAAGTGTAACGAAACAATAGGAAAATGGTGTAAAAACAAGCATGGAGCATCAAAAATTATAGATACGTTTGAGACGTATCAAGCATCCCCAAGCTTAACTCCTGCTCGTCCTCGAGTAGGTAAGTGATAACAAAAGAATAATTTTTGAGGTGACATGCACCTACACAATCTTGATCATATATGTAAGCATTGGTGAGCTGGGATCAATAGATCTTAAAACATGGCATGAAGATATAATCATGACAATAAGAACTTAGCAACCATGTTGTAAACATGCAAATGAACACAAACAAAAGATCATGATAATGAAACAATGAAAGTCAAACGTGTGTTCAAATCATAAGGAAAAACATACAAATGGTTTTTAGCTTGTCCTTCAAAGAGAGCAAAACATAAATGCATAGGACACCTTCAAGTTTAAGAGGGCAACTAGATACAAATAATTTAAGAACAAGTGAAACCAACAATATGAATCAATCAATGAACTTTGGGACAATGCATATCACACTAAGAATGACAACTATGCTCTCTTAATGGTGCATAAAGAAAGAAGGTGGTGACTCAACATAAAAGTAAAAGAAAGGCCCTTCGCAGAGGGAAACAGTGATTAAGCATGTGCTAGAGCTTTTCATTTTGTAAAACAGAGATAAAAATTGGTTTTGAGAGGTGGTCGTCTTTGTCAACGACTGGCAATGGGGTTCTTACTATCTTCCATACAAAAATGAAGCAAGTTTTTGAGAGAGAGATTGGCACTTTGGTGCTCTTTTTATAAAACTTGGCACTCCTCCCCACCTTTTTCCTTTCACAAACCATGGCTAACCGATTCCATCGGGTGCCCACCAACATTCACATACCATGGAGGAGTGCCTTTTTTCCTTTTTTTCTTTTTCTTTTTCTTTTTTGGAATAAGCAATATGGAAGATAGCAAATCTGACCACTACGTCCCCATGAGCTGAAAACAGTGTCACAAAACGAGAAGTATTTTGAAGGTTTTTGAAAGGTAGCACATGAAAATTTTACTTTGGAATGGCTTACAAATACCATGCATAGGAGTTTATAATGGACACTTTGGAAAACTTGGTTTTTAGGAGTTGGATGCACGAGTAGAGCTCATACTCAGTACAAGGCGAGGGCTAGCAAAAGACTGGGAGCGACCAACTAAGAGAGCAATAATGGCCATAATCATGCAAAGCGACAAAGCGACATTAAAAGAAGCATACGATGGCATCAAAAGTCAAAAACTAAATGATCATGAAGGCTATTGGCGACTTTGTAAGAGTCTAACATGTGTGAGCATGCGCCAAGTCAACCCAAATAAAGCATCAAGGAGAAAACCAAAATAATGCTTCCATATAATAAAAACAACGCATGATTTTTTCAAAGGCTCATTAAGCAATCTCAGTTATTTGAGACAAGTCATGCTACAGCAAAACCACTAAGCATACTATCAAAAAGACATCAAGCATGACATGAAAAAGCCTAAGCCGCAGTCTACACAAGCTCCTTCTTGTACCACTATTTTGCACAAAGCTTTTTCTCTTTTCCAACACCATTTGAAATTTTTATAAACACCTCTTTTGATGAAAACCAATAAAGTTCAGAGGCAAAAATACACCTTGATGAAAAGATATGACAAGATCTGAACGCAAATCAAGGCGAAAATAAAAACCAAAAGCAATAGCAGAAAAAGTAGAACGCTTGATTTTAAGTAAGAGTGAAAACTAGAGCGTTCTTTGCAAATGAAAACGAGTACATCTCCTCCAAAGGAAATTTGTTGGGGTCCAACCATTTATTGCAGAAAACAAACTAAACAAACCAACTAAGAAAACTAAAACAACTAACGCTCCAAGAAAAACACATAGTGCATGAAGCAATAAAAATATAGTGTTTTGAAAGGTGACCTGATTTTTGCCGATGAAGAAGGGGTGCCTCGGGGGCATCCCCAAGCTTTGACGCTTGTACTTCTTGGATATTTCTTGGGGTGCTGGGCATCCCCAAGCTTGAGCTTTTGTCCATTCTTCAACTCATCTCATCATTCTCCAATCCCTACACTTGAAAACTTCCTTCATACAAAACTAAACACAATTCTATTAGCAACATTAGTGCAAGCATAACATATAATCAATCCTCTATTTGCTTCAGGTTTCAACTCAAAACTACCACATATATAGCATATACTACTGTAGCAACCTCCCCAAAAGTTCCGTGATAAAAAAGAACTCAAAAGAAAGCGAAAAAGTGGCAAACACAAATATTGGCAGAAATCTGTCAAAACTGAACAGCTGACAAAGGTCGAATTTTTGAAGGATTTTCTGTTGCTCAAATCAAAAAGTGTTCAACTAAGAAAAGTTTGGATATAACCTGGGGCATATGCACAAGAAATCGCAGGTCCAAAAGATCAACAGATAATTTTCACAAATTTTTACGGTGCAGCACCGAAAACAGTTTCAGGACAGCAATAACCCCAAATCTTTACCTCACTCAAATTAGAGGCTTCTCTTGGCACAAAAACGAAATAAACAAGATAAGGAGCGGTCATTACAGTAGTAATGACTTCCAAGACTCAAATAAAAGAAAAATTACTGAAAATAAAATATTGGGTTATCTCCCAAGAGTGCTTTTCTTTAACGCCTTTGAGCTAGGCGCAGAAAATTGCGAATCAAGTAATATCAATAGATGAAGTGCTAGTTACCTCTGTAGGCTCTTTGAAGGTTCCCGAAGATGATTCAACCTGCAAGTCACCCTTAGTGGAACTAAGAGTCTTACCAATTTTAAGAACATGTTGAGATTTAAGCGCAGAAACCTTGGGAACATACATAAATTTTTGCTCTTTTCCAACAAACACTTTCTCTTTCTTAAATTTAGGAGAAGAGAAGATTAAGCTAAGAGTTTCCATAGACTCCTCTAGTTTACCAATCCTTAAGTTTTGATTGTCATGAGTAGTGCTAGCCTCTAAATTGGTAATTCTCTTACCCATGTTTTCTATTAATTCACTAACGCGACTAGCATTTTCTAGGATACTTGGCAAACTTTTCTCTAAAGAGCTGAGCTTTTCTACCACCTCCTCCAGGGTGGTTTCAGTTTTAGCAACATGAATAGGTGGTATTCCCACTAAACTTTCAATTATAATGCATGCTTATCCAGCGGGAGTACCCAGAAAATTACCTCCTGTAAGAGTATCAAGAACATACCTATTCCAACTGGATATACCAACATAAAAATTTCTAAGGAGGATCGTGGTAGAGTGCTTTTTGGTACACCTATGATGAGCATTGTTAATACGGTACCAAGCATATTTTAAGCTTTCTCCCCCTTGTTGCTTAAAACTACGAACTTCTACTTCAGGATTACTCATTTTAACAAAACTAAAAGCAGATAAGTAAAAACAGCTACTAAGGATTCTAATTTTTTTGGGTTTTTGATGTAAAAAGCAATGCAGGTAAAATAAAATAAAGTAAAGCAAAACAATAACAAAGTAAAGAATGTGTGTGCGAAGAACTCCCCTCGCAGAAGTCTTCTCTTCCTCCCCGGCAACGGCGCCAGAAAAAGTAGCTGCTACTTGGTGGTGATGGCGCCAGAAAAGAGCTGATGCCTAGTTGATGTGAAGCAGACGTCCTTGTGCGTGGTGATTGACCAGCCCGTTGGGAACCCCAAGAGGAAGGTATGATGAGTGTAGCGGCTAGTTTTCCCTCAGTTAAGAAACCAAGGTTTAATGTCGGTCAGGAGAGGAGAGACAATGACGACTGAAGGTGATGCGGACCGGCTTAGTAACACTCCAACAAGGGCGCCGTTAACGATACTTGTTGACTCGTCTTCAGCCAGTAGCAACGCAGAACCTGCACACACACAAACAAATACTTTGTTCCCAACTTGCGATGAGGTTGTCAATCTCACCGGTTTGCTTGAAACAAAGGTTATGAGCGTATCGAGTGGAAAACAATATAGTATGTGAATAAAGTAAACAGTGTGGGAAAAGCAAACAGGTGATTGCAATATGATGTAAATAGGACCGGGGTCCACAGTTCACTAGTGGTGTCTCTCCATAGATAAAATAGCACATGCTGGGTAAACAAATTACAGTTGGGCAATTGATAGAATAGAGATAACGTGATATGTCAAGAAGATCACTATGAGATTTACTCTGGGCATTACAACAAAATACATAGACCGCCATCCAACTGCATCTATGACTAATAATCCACTTGTGGTGAATCAATCCGAGAACTCCACAAGTATTAAGTTGCGAACAACAGATAATTGCATTAAGCAAAGTGTGTAATGTAAACAAAGCATATGCCCTTGAGCATATGAATGTTGTTTTCTCCCTAGTAGCAACAGCACATCTACCACCTTAGAGGTTTCTGTCACTCCCCCAGGTGAAATAGAGACATGAACCCACTATCGAGCATAAATACCCCCTCTTGGAGTCACTAGCAACTACTCGGCCAAGATAGCTACTAACAACAGAGAGCATGCAAGATCATAAACAACATAGAGATAACAAAAGATATAACTCAGTACATCAACTTAATCATAAACACCAATATTCATCGGATCCCAACAAACCAAACATGTAGAATTACATAACGGTGATCTCAATCATGTATGGCAGCTCATGAGATCTAAACATGAAGCACATAGTGGAGAAGACAACCATCTAGCTACTGCTATGGACCCATAGTCCAAGGTAGACTACTCACTCATCGCTCCGGAGGCAATCATGGCGATGAAGGAGACCTCCGGTGGCGATTCCCCTCTCCGGCAGGGTGCCGGGAAGAGCTTCTGGACCCTCCCGATCTTCGGGTCGACGACGGCGGCGGATCACGATGTATTCTGGAAAACTGATCGGGCCTTAGGTTTTTCTCGTCAGGGGGTATATGTAGGCGAAGGGGCGATGTCAGAGGAGGGACCAGGCCCCCTCACACAGGGGTGGCGCGGCCAGGGGCCTGGCCGCGCTGCCTGTGCGTGTGGGGCCCACGTGGCCCTCCTCTGTCTCTTCTTCGGATGTCTGGAAGCTTCCCCGTGATATAAGTCTTCAGGAACTTGTTTCGTCCAATTCCGAGAATATTTCCTGTGTATCACTTCTGAAACACAAAAACAGCAGAAAATAGGGAACTGGCACTGTGGCACTTCGTTAATAGGTTAGTTCCGGAAAATGCATAAAAATGCCACTAAGTGTAACGAAACAATAGGCAAATGGTGTAAAAACAAGCATGGAGCATCAAAAATTATAGATACGTTTGAGACGTATCACATCCCCAAGCTTAACTCATGCTCGTCCTCGAGTAGGTAAGTGATAACAAAAGAAATAATTTTTAAGGTGACATGCACCTACACAATCTTGATCATAAATGTAAGCGTTGTGCGCTGGGATCAAAAGAACTTAAAACATGGGCATGAAAGATATAATCTTGATAGAAGAAACTTAGCAACCATGTTATAACATCAAAAAGAATACAAATGAAAGATCATGAAAATGAAACAATGAAAGTCAAACATGTGTTCAAATCATATAGAAAAACATACAAATGGTTTTCAGCTTGTCCTTCATGAGAGAGCAAAACATAAATGCATAGGACACCTTCAAGTTTAAGAGGGCGACTAGATATAAATAATTTAAGAACAAGTGAAACCAACAATATGAATCAATCAATGAAAACTTTGGGACAATGCACATTATACTCAGAATGACAACTATGCTCTCTTAGACGGTGCATAAAGGTAGAAGGTGGTGACTCAACATAAAAGTAAAAGAAAGGCCCTTCGCGGAGGGAAGCAGTGATTAAACATGTGCTAGAGCTTTTCATTTGTAAAACAGAGATAAAAATTGGATTTTGAGTGGTGGTTGTTTCATGTCAACGACTGACAATGGGGTCTTACTATCTTCCATAATAAACAAGTTAGAGCGGTTCTGAGTTCTTTGAAAATTTGGCACATTGGTGCTCTTTTATAAAGCTTTGGCACTCCTCCTGATGAGGGTTAACTCAACAAATGTCCTAGATGATGGACTTAGGATCGGGGAGATAGGGCGTCGGATGAACTCGAAGGTAAAGTTAGTCGAAATAGGTGTATATCGAAAGTGAACTTGGGTGTTCAACCTGGCTTGCTTTCAATCTGGCCTTCACCGTCCCCTCCTGGCCCCTATATATAGATGGCCAGGTCTCGAGGATCGGGTAGGGTTCGATACAGATTACAATATCGATATACGGTAAAGACTCGTATTCGACTATCATTACAATTGGGCCTAGCTATACGAGCCTCAGGGGTACTCAACTAACGGGCTCTATTAGCTATACCCTTGTCATTAGCCCCTGAGATTCTACCAAAATTGTAGATTCGGGTTGAATCTCTAATCTTCAAATCTTCGACTTGATCAATTCTTTGACTTCTTCTTATCTTCAAATATTCGACTTGGTCTTTTGACTTATGTTTATGATAATTTGTTCGCAAGGGTTCTTGATGAACAAGCCTGACAACTCTGACGGATCAAGAGGTCAGTTAACTACCGGAACAGATACTTGTCACCTACTTCAAATTCAATCCCCTTGGACTTGAATTCGGTATACCGGTCAAACCCATTCTTTTGCCGCATTTAGGACTTACAAAGAATGAATCCCAGTGGTTCTCAGGGTACCCAGTGCGTCCACCAGGATTTTCTTCACGTCGTAGACACGGATACATACCAGCAGAGCGCATCCATGTGCGTATACCAGGCCACACAGGACGGATCCCGGGGTCTTACCTACGTGACAAGTCACGGCATTCGAGTTGCGTTGCGATAACGCAACTCGAGAATCTCATGTCGCAGTCAAATTTTGACTGAAAATATTCGGGTTTCTTCAACCATAAAACTCGCTCCCGATGGGAGTAACACTCCTGCACTTCTCCAGTTATAATGCTTTGCCAAGAAATATCGTCGGGTGCACGCTCAGCGCTCCCGATGGGAGTAGCCCCTGAGGCTATACTCGAAAGAAATTTTTTCGAGTATAGGCTCGAAACAGAATGCAATCCATCATACTTCAACTCGAGATACTGCAACTTTCAAGATACTTCATCTTCGAGATACTCTAAGAACGCCTTGTCGTCGAATATGCTTCCACAACTCCATTAAAGATTTCTAGTTACCATCTTTTAAGAGTAGTAGCCCCCAAGGCTATAATCCAAAAAATCTTTCACACATAATCTTCTCTAAGAATTTTGCTTTTGTCGGCGCCATTTCGATAATATATCCTTATGACATCAATGAATACGTCACCTATATCATTGCGAACCATTGCGTAGGCAGTACTGTAAATTTCTCAATTTTTGACCGTTAGTGGGCTGCCGTTTCCGCTCTTTGCGCCACGTCTCGGCCCACGATCCTTCTCCCAGAAGATATATAAGGGGCGTAGTGGGGGATTTTCACTGTTTACCAGCTCGTTTCCTCCGCCGCCTCCATTGCTGATCTCCTCTGCTTCCTTCTCTCGCGCATAGCCCCCAAGCGCACTGCGTGCATTAGATGCGCGTGAAACATCTGGCCACCAAGAACACCATGGCTAAGAACTCTTCCTCCACCAACTGGGTGCGCTCCACTATCACAAAAAAGGATGTGGATAAAGCCAAGACGGACGGCCTTATCGCCGCCCAAGATTCCATCCGATTTCCCAGCACTGAGCGGATCCCGGAGCCCCCGAGCGGTTATCGGGTAATGTTCCTCGCTTTCCTCCTCCGTGGTCTTTCTCTTCCTGCCCACGAGTTCCTTCATGGTCTTCTTTTTGTCTATGGTGTGCAGCTTCACCAGCTCACACCTAACTCTCTTCTACACATTGCGTGTTTCGTGACTCTTTGCGAGTCATTTCTGGGCATTGAGCCCCATTTTCTCCTCTGGAGGTCAATCTTTCGCCTCCGCCCCAATGTTGCTTTACGCAGAAAACCCGAACTGGGTGGAGCCGTTGTGTCGGTACGTCCTGAGGCACAATATCTTGAATTTTCCATGGCCGCGTCTGTCCAAGGGTGGAGAACCAAGTGGTTCTACATCAAAGACCGCAAGGCCTCTCCTGAAGATCAATATCGACTAGCCCCTTTCGAAGCCTCCAAGGAAGTGAAGAAATTGGCTTCGTGGGATGCACTTCCCTCAGATGACGAGGTAGCACAAGTTCTCCCCCTTCTATCTCGCATTCAAGCTTTGAAAGGAGGCCAAGGAGGAGCTTTATTGGGTATCCAACTCATGGCGTTCTTCATACAACGTCGAGTTCAACCCTTGCAACACCGCCTCACCAAGTTATGGAATTACTCTGGCTTGGAAGATCCTACTCGCGTCTCTGCAGATTTAATAGAGAAAAAAGATGTCGACAAGCGAGTTAGGAGCCTTACCAAGCTCACCAAGGATCATGCGGTTGCTGACTTAGCCGCTGATTACTTCGACTCCGTGCATCCTTTATCCGAGGTATGCATCTTTGTGTTCACCTGCTTGTCGATTTTTGCTTGTTTCGACTTACACTCGCCTTTGCACTCTGCTGATGTTTTTTCTTTTTATATATGCAGGGTCACCAATTCCTTGTTTCACACCCTCCTCTTCCAGAGGCAGGGCCCCTACCGTCTGATCTGGCCTCTCCTGCATCTGAAGCCCCCGAGGCTGACGAAAGTCAGGACAGAGACGATGTCGAAGATTCAGAAGAAGAAACTAGCTCGTCGACATCTTCTCCTCCCATCCTTGCTGAAGATCTCAATGTCGATAAGAAGAGGAAATGTGTCGACAAAATCGCTTCATCGAGTTCTGCAGCAGCTGGTAAAGCCCCCGCTCATGCAGAAGATATGGAGTACTTCGACATGCTAGCATCGTAAGTATTGTTTATTTGAGTTCCTCAATTGCATTTCTCTCGCCTTGTTTCCGTCATGTTACTCATAAGTTTCTTGCTTCTTATAGAGATGATGAAGAGCCGTCAGAACCTACTATAGGTACTCCTCTAATTCCTACAGTTGTTGACGATGAGCCCCCGGCCCAAAAAATTGGCCCCGGGTTACGAGGGCCTCTGTAAAGAAGGTTCCTGTTCCCCGACACCCCAAGCGCTCGAAGAAGGTTAAAGAACCCAAAGTTTATCTGGAAGCCCATGAATCCATAGCTTCTCCTCATGATGTGAGTAACTTTTCTCTTACTCATTCCCCTTTGCATACACTTGCGCTCTTATACTCTCTGTTCTCTTAGGCTTTGTTGAGCAGATTCGTCGCCTTGGGCACTGAATGTGCTGAGTACCTGAAGGTTGTGCAAGCTTCCGAAGGTACAATTTTGACGTCGAGTCCTTACTTTTCTTCTGTGCCTTATTCTTTGCTATTTATCTGATTCCTTGTCGTCCTCTTTTGCAGCTGCTTTAGCAACAGCCAATGCTCGAATTGCGTCACTTGAAGCGGAGCTTGATGCTTCGCGAAAAGCTTACGATGCTGCGGCCGCTGCTAGAGCGAATGCTGAAAAGTCGCAGAAAGCCACGCTTGGCAAGGCAAAGAAAGCTGAAAAAGCTCTAGCTGAAGCCAACAAGGAGCATGCTCAACGGGAGCAAGCCGTGGCGGAGCGTCTTCACACCATGTCTACTGCCGCTGAAAGTAAGTACTTCGCCTCGTCTTCTGTTTTCGTCATCTGTTGCACTGATGTACTTGTTGACACTTGTCTCTTCTTTTCTTTTCTATTGCTCAGAATTCACCGGGGTATCTCCGTCGTCCTTACAAACGGACGATGATCCTCTTATGGACGCAGTTAACCTACTCGAGGAAAACTGGATATCTATCCAGGAGACTTTTGAGTTAGTTAGCCGTGTTTTATCACGGCTGTTTGCCGGCTTGTGGCCGAAGAAAAGGGCGACAGTTCCAAAGGATAACTTGACTGAACTTGCCAAGTCCTTTGATACTACTGAAGACCCCACTCTCCAACTGAAAGACCTTTCCATTAAGCGCGGCGCCGAGGGTGCTATTGCGCTTTCTCTTGCTCATGGGACGAACTTTGACTAGGAGTGGGTTAGCTCCCCTCATGGCCACACCCGTGACGAGATGAAGGTTTTCTTCGAGAGGGTGAAGAAGTTGGCACCTGCATTGCTAACAACTATTTCTCCTTCGGTAGCCTCTGCAGTGCCTGCTGCACCACCTCCTGCGGCAGAAAATCCAGTGCCTCCGTCGACTTCTGGCGAGGAAACTGCCATGCCTTCTTCTGCCACGAAGCGTGATGCTGAGGTGGCGTAGGCTTGTCTTCTCTGTAGCTTTAGATTTCTCCTTTTGAATGTAACCAACTTTAGTCGCGTGCAACCCGAGAACCTTAATCATAGGGTCTTGCACTTATGTAAATATGTTCCTTTGGGTATGAAGTCTTATGCTGTCTCTCTGAAATGTTTTTCTTTCCTTCTTTGGCTTGCAGTCGATGCATACTAGCGATCCCTTGACTGGCGGGCTTGCTTCTTCTACTGCCCACACCTTCGACTCGACGATTTTGCCGCCTCCTAGTCAGTGTAGTCAATGCGCAGAATACTCTTTGAGGATTTCTGATCTTGAAACTCGCTTGACTTTAGCCAAACGCCAAGCTCAGATGGCGTTTGATAGAGCTAGCAAAACTTCTGCCCTGTCGAAATAGGTATCGATTCTTGACGATGAAGTGTCTGGCCTAACAGCAAAGATTTTGCATCACGAGGAATGCAACTCTTTTCTCCTTGGCATTATTGAATCCACCTGTGAGATGCTGCGATGTAAGCTTCCTCTTGACTTATCCTTTTCTCTTCTTATTCTACTGCTATTTTTATGATATCCTCTTGCCCTCGTAGGTACTTGTTTAGATTTTGCTGCTGAAGATCGTCGGGTTACCGAACGAAATGCAGCCCTAGAGAAAATGTCTGCAGGTGTTGAAAACTTATGGTCCGACCCTCGACGCCGGAGTGCTGTTGTATTGCTTCAAGATCGTGCTCAGCACATTGGCGAAGCGGTGGATGGCTGCAGAAGATCTCTCGTGACTATGCACTTAGTTATGCTTTCTCGCAATCCTCTACCTGCGACTTTCCCACTTCTCCTTGGTACTTTTAGATCCAGTCAGCGAATTCATCGGTTGATAGAGCTGAACTTAGTGGCTGGTGCCAATTTTGCTCTCGGATGGATACGCAAGTGGAAACCAAGACTCCATTATAGTTCTATGTCATTGAGCTACCCTCCAGGTGGTGATAGCCTTTGAGTACACTTGGAGAGTACCTTGCAGCCTGCCCGACGGATTATAGCCAGGCTGTTGCAAGAAGATGCCGCTTTTTTCCGCGAGTTTCACTATTTAGACCCTTTGGGTGTTGATGATTCTGACAACCCGATGTTGTAATATTTTTGTAACGCGAGAGTGTCTTATTTTGCAACTTGTATGTCGAAAAAGGTTCGTCCTCAAGGCGTTTTTGTGCGTTTACCGCATTTCTTCTTTCGAAAGACTCGTAAGCTCAAATGTGAGGAACGTTTCGTCTTTATTATACTTGTAATGTAAGATACATGGGGTGACCCAAGAGATCCGGCCTATGACCTGTGTTCTGGATCTAGAGGGCATTGCCCCTGGTATAACTCGTGGCTTTTACAGCCTTATTTTTCTGCTTTACTCTATTGTCTTATGATGCTTATGCCGTCATGGCTTTCCCTTTTTCCTCTTCGTCTGTTTCTTTGGTAAACGCACAAAAACGCTCTGAGGATAAACTTTTTTGACATACAAGTCGCAAAATGAAATACTCTCGCGTTACACACATACAAAAACATATTACAGCATCGGGTTGTTAGAATCATCTACGCCTAAAGGATCTAAATAATGGTACTCACGGAAAAACGCAGCATCCACCTTTAGAAGCCTAGCTACGAGTCTTCGAGCAGGTTGCAGCGTGTTCTCCATATGTACCCGAAGGCTAGCTCCACCTGGAGCCAAACTCAGGGACATCATGCTATAATTCAGCCTGGGGTGCCACTTGCGTATCCACCCGAGAGCAAAATTGGCACCAGCCACTAAGTTCAGCTCTATCAACCTATGAATACGATGGCTGGATCTGAAAGTATCAAGAAGAAGTGGGAAAGTTGCAGGCAAGGGATTACGAGGAAGCATAACGGAGTGCATAGTTGTGAGAGCTCGCCAGCAACCATCAACTGACTCGCCAATATGCTGGGCACGGTCTTGAAGCAATACAATGGCGCCCCGGCATCGAGGATCAGACCACAAAGTCTCACAACCAGTCGACATTTTCTCCAAGGCCGCGTTTCGCTCAGCAACTCGATGTTCTTCAGCAGCAAAATCTAAACAAGTACCTACAATGGTAAAAGGTGTCACAAGAATAGCAGTGCACAAACAGGGAAAGGAGGAGTCAAAAGAAAACTCACATCGTAACATCTCGCAGGCAGACTCGATAATGCCAAGGATAAAGGATTCACATTCTTCATTATGCAGAATCTTAGCCGTCAAGCTGGAGACCTTTTCGTCTAGTGAAGATATTTGCTTCATATAACCACTGGCTTTGCTAGCTTTGTTAATAGCCATCTGTGCTTGACGCTTGGCTAAAGTCAGGCGAGCCTCAAGATCGGAAATTCTGGAAGAGTACTCTGCACATTGACTGCATCGACTAGGAGTCGACGAAATCTGAGGATCGAATCCACGGTCAGAGGAAGGAGCAGGAACGTGAGTCAAAGGATCATTGACGCGCATCGACTGCAAGCCAAAAAGGAAAAGAAAGGAGAAAAACACTTCAGAGAGACAGCATAATACTTCATACGCTGGAAACATATTTACATAAGTGCAACACCCTATGACTAAGGTTCTCGGGTTGCACGCAACTAGAGTTTCTGGCATCCAAAAGGAGAAACACTAAACAACTGCAAAGAAAGCCAAGTCTACGCCACCTCAGCATTGTGTTCCGTAGTAGAGGAGGGCACGACAGCTTCCTCGCCAGAAGTCAATGGTGGTACTGGATTTTCCGCCGCTGAAGCTGGTGCAGCAGGCACCGCAGAGGCTGCCGAAGGAGAAATAGTTGTCAGCAATGTAGGTGCCAACTTCTTTGCCCTCTCGAAGAAAACCTTCATCTCGTCACGGGTGTGGCCATGAGGGGAGCTAACCCTCTCCCAGTCAAAGTTCGTCCCATGAGCGAGAGAAAGCGCAATGGCACCCTCAGCGCCGCGCTTAATGGAAAGGCCTTTTAGTTGGAGAGTGGGGTCTTCAGTAGTATCAAAGGACTTGGCAAGTTCAGTCAAGTTATCCTTCGGAACTGTCGCCCTTTTCTTCGGCCACAAGCCGGCAAACAGCCGTGATAAAACGCGGCTAACTAACTCAAAAGTCTCCTAGATAGATATCCAGTTTTCCTCGAGTAGGTTAACCGCGTCCATAAGAGGATCATCGTCCATTTGTAAGGACGACGGAGATACCCCAGTGAATTCTGAGCAATAGAAAAGAAAAGAAGAGACAAGTGTCAACAAATACATCAGTGCAACAGATGACGAAAACAGAAGACGAGGCGAAGTACTTACTTTCAGCGGCAGTAGACATGGTGTGAAGACGCTCCGCCACGGCTTGCTCTCGTTGAGCATGCTCCTTGTTGGCTTCAG
Source organism: Dactylis glomerata (assembly GCA_007115705.1). NCBI lineage: Eukaryota > Viridiplantae > Streptophyta > Magnoliopsida > Poales > Poaceae > Dactylis > Dactylis glomerata. The sequence goes on from QXEO01000546.1 coordinate 8,457,269, forward strand.
CTAGAGCTTTTTTAGCTTTCTTTGCCTTGCCAAGCGCAGCTTTCTGCGACTTCTCAGCATTCGCTTTAGCAGTGGCTGCCACATCATAAGCTTTTCGCGAAGCATCAAGCTCTGCTTCAAGCGACACAATTCGAGCATTGGCTGTTGCTAAGGCAGCTACAAAAGAAGACAAAAGGAAGTCAGATAATTGGGTACAGGAAAAGCACAGAAGAAAAGTAATGATTGGATATCAAAATTATACCTTCGAAAGCTTTCACAACCTTTAGGTACCCCGCACACTCCATGCCCAGGGCGATAAATCTCTTCACCAAAGCCTGAGAAAAGTAGTGTGTAAGAATAGAAGTGCACGAAAGGAAAGAAAGCAAAGAAGAAATTACTTACGTCATCAGAAGAAACCGTAGATGCAGGGGCTTCCAGAGAAACTTTGGGTTCCTTGGCCTTCTTTGAGCGTTTTGGATATCGGGCTTGAGGAACTTTCTTCACAGAAGACCTGGTAGCCCTCGGCGCAACATCTGGTTCGGTAGGCTCATCAATGGCCGCAGGAGAAGTTGGTGGAGCAGCTGTTGGCGGCTCTTCGTCATCACTGCACGAAAAATATAGGTTATGGAAACAAGGCAAGAAAAATACAATTGAGGAACTCGAGTACAATACTTACGATGCTAGCATGTCAAAATACTCCATATCTTCTGCATGAGCGGGGGCTTTACCCGCTGCTGCAGAACTCGATGAAGCGATTTCGTCGACACGTTTCCTTTTCTTGTCAACATTGACATCTTTAGCAAGAGTGGGAGGAGAAGATGTCAACGAGCTAGTTTCTTCTTCAGAATCTTCGACATCATCTCCGTCCTAACTTTCGTCAGCCTCGGGGGCTTCAGATGCAGGAGAGGCCAGATCAGCCGGTAGGGGCCCTGCCTCTGGAAGAGGTAGACGAGAAACAAGGAATTGATGACCCTGCATATAAAAAAGTAAGCAGAGTGCAAAGTCAAATAATAATGCAAGTCGAAAAAAGAAAAAAGTTTGAAATAAAGTCAACACAAAGATGCATACCTCAGGCAGAGGGTGCACGGAGTCGAAAAAATCAGCGGTTAAATCCGCAACTGCGTGATCTTTGGTGAGCTTGGTAAGATTCCTGACTCGTTTATCGACATCTTCTTTTGATATCAAATCTTCAGATATGCGGGTAGGATCTTCCAAGCCGGAGTAATTCCAAAGTCTGGTAAGGCGGTGTTGTAGGGGTTGAACTCGACGTTGAATAAAGAACGCCATGAGTTGCGTACCTGACAGAGCACCTCCTTCACCTCCTTTTAAAGACCTGATGCGGGAAAGAAGAGGAAGAATTTCTTGTGCTTCTGCATCGGAGGGGAGTTTATCCCATGATGCCAATTTCTTTACCTCCTGGGAAGCATCAAAAGGAGGCAAGCCGAATTCATCTTCAGGAGAGGATTTGCGGTCCTTGATATAGAACCACTTTGTCCTCCATCCTTGGACAGACGCGGCCATGGAAAATTCAAAATATTGCGCCTCAGGGCGCACAAAAACAACGGCTCCGCCCAGTTCAGGTTTCCTAGCCAAAGAAATGTTGGGGCGGAGTTGAAAGATTGACCTCCATAGAAGGAAGTGGGGTTCAATGCCCAAGAAGGACTCGCAAAGAGTCACGAAACAAGCGATGTGCAGAAGAGAATTCGGTGTGAGCTGGTGGAGCTGCACACCGTAAACAAACAGAAGCCCGCGGAGAAACTCGTGGGCAGGAAGAGAGAAACCTCGGAGGAGGAAAGCTAGGAACATTACCCGATAACCGCTCGGGGGCTTCGGGATCCGTTCAGTACTGGGGAATTTGATGGAATCTTCGGCGGTGATGAGGCCGTCCGCCGTGGCCTTCTCCACCTCCTTCTTTGTGATGGTGGAGCGAACCCAGTTGGTGGTAGAAGTTTTGGCCATGGTGATCTTAGTGGCCAGGTGTTTCACGCGCATCCAGTACGAAGTGCGCTTGGGGGCTATGCATGAGAGAAGGAAGCAGAGGAGATCAGCAATGGAGGCGGCGGAGGAAACGAGCTGGTAAACAGTGAAAATCCCCCACTACGCCCCTTATATATCTTCTGGGAGAAGGATCGTGGGCCGAGACATGGCGCAAAGAGCGGAAATGGCAGCCCACTAACGGTAAAAAATTGAGAAATTTACGGTACTGCCCACGCAACGGTTCGCAATGATACAGGTGACGTATTCATTGATGTCATAACGGATATATTATCGAACAAAAAAAAATGGCGCCGACAAATGCAAAATTCTTAGAGAAGATTATGTGTGAAAGATTTTTTGGATTATAGCCTTGGGGGCTACTACTCTTAAAAGATGGTAACTGGAAATCTTTAATGGAGTTGTGGAAGCATATTCGACGACAAGGCGTTCTTAGAGTATCTCGAAGATGAAGTATCTTGAAGTTGCAGTATCTCGAGTTGAAGTATGATGGATTGCATTCTATTTCGAGCCTATACTCGAAAAAATTTCTTTCGAGTATAGCCTCAGGGGCTACTCCCATCGGGAGCGCTGAGCGCGCACCCGATGATATTTCTTGGCAAAGCATTATAATTGGAGCAGTGCAGGAGTGTTACTCCCATCGGGAGCGAGTTTTATGGTTGAAGAAACCCGAATATTTTTAATCAAAATTTGACTGCGACATAAGATTCTCGAGTTGCGTTATCGCAACACAACTCGAATGCCGTGACTTGTCACGTAGGTAAGACCCCGGGATCCGTCCTGTGTGGCCTGGTATACGCACATGGATGCGCTCTGCTGGTATGTATCCGTGTCTACGACGCGAAGAAAATCCTGGTGGACGCACTGGGTACCTTGAGAACCACTGGGATTCATTCTTTGTAAGTCCTAAATGCGGCAAAAGAGTGGGTTTGACCGGTATCCCGAATTCAAGTCCAAGGGGATTGAATTTGAAGTAGGTGACAAGTATCTGTTCTGGCAGTTAACTGACCTCTTGATCCGTCAGAGTTGTCAGGCTTGTTCATCAAGACCCCTTGCGAACAAATTATCATAAGTCGAAAGACCAAGTCGAAGATTTGAAGATAAAGTCGAAGAATTGATCAAGTTGAAGATTTGAAGATTAGAGATTCAACCCGAATCTACAATTCTGGTAGAATCTCAGGGGCTACTGACAAGGGTATAGCTAATAGAGCCCGTTAGTTGAGTACCCCTGAGGCCCGTATAGCTAGGCCCAATTGTAATGATAGTCGAATACGAGTCTTTACCGTATATCGATATTGTAATCTGTATCGGACCCCTATCCTCGAGACCTGGCCACCTATATATAGGGGCCAGGAGGGGACAGTGTAGGCCAGATTGAAAAGCAAGCTAGGTTGAACACCCAAGTTTACTTTCGACACACACCTATTTCGACTAACTTTACCTTCGAGTTCATCCGACGCCCTATCTCCCCGATCCTAAGTCCTTCATCTAGGACATTTGTTGAGTTAACCCTCATCACCAGCTCTCATGCAAAATTAATGACGAGCAGATGAAGCTGCCTAGTTGAGGGGTACTAAATTTAATTTGGAAGATAGCAATTCCGACCACTACGTCCCCATGAGCTAAAAACAGTGGCACAAAATGAGAAGTAGTTGAAAGTTTTTGAAAGGTAGCACATGAAAATTTACTTGGAATGGCTTACAAATACCATGCATAGGAATTTATAGTGGACACAATGGAACAACTTGGTTTTTAGGAGTTGGATGCACGAGTAGAGCTCATACTCAGTACAAAATGAGGGATGGCAAAAGACTGGGAGCGACCAACTAAGAGAGAAATAACGGTCATAATCATGCATAGCGACAAAGCGGCATTAAAAGAAGCATAAGATGGCATCAAAAGTCAAAAACTAAATGATCATAGAGGCAATGGCGACTTTGTATTTGTCAAACATGTGTAAGCATGCGCCAAGTCAACCCAAATAAAGCATCAAAGGAGAAAACCAAAATAATACTTCCAAACAATTAAAAACAACGCATGATTTTTTCAAAGGCTCATTAAGCAATCTCAGTCATTTAAGACAAGTCATGCTACAGCAAAACCACTAAGCATACTATGAAAAATACATCAAGCATGACATGCAAAAGCCTAGGCCGCAGTCTACACAAGCTCCTTCTTGTACCACTTTTATATATAAAGCTTTTTCTCTTTTCCAACACCATTCGAACTTTTTATAAACAACTCTTTTGATGAAAACCAACATGGACCAAAGGTCACAATAGACCTTGATAAAAAGATATAATAAGATCTTAACAAAAATCAAGGCAAAAAACAAAAGCTAAACGCAGTTCTAGAAAAAGAGAACACTCGTTGAAACGATAAGAGTGAAAAATGGAGTGTTCTTGGCAAGTGAAAAGCAAGGAAACTTCTCCAAAAGGAATTTGTTGGGGTACAACCATTTATTGCAGCAAACAAAACTAAACAAAACTGAAAACAAAAAACAACGGACGCTCCAAGAAAAACGCATAATGCATGAAACAATAAAAATATAGTGTGTTGAAAGGTGACCTGATTTTTGCCGATGAAGAAGGGGTGCCTCCGGGCATCCCCAAGCTTTGACGCTTGTACTTCTTGGATATTTCTTGGGGTGACATGGGCATCCGCAAGCTTGAGCTTTGTCCATTCTTGAACTCATCTCATCATTCTCCAATCCCTATACTTGAAAACTTCCTTCATACAAAACTAAACACAATTCTATTAGCAACATTAGTGTAAGTATAACAATGAATCAACCCTTTTTGCTTCAGATTTCAACTAAAAACCACCACATATAAAGCATATACTACTGTAGCAACTTCCCCAAAAGTTCTGTGATCAAAAGAACTCAAAAAGAAAGTGATAAAGCGGCAAACATGAATATTGGCAGAAATCTGTCAAAACAGAACAGCTGACAAAGGTCGATTTTTTAGAGGGTTTTCTGTTGCTCAAATCAAAAAGTGTGTAACTGATGAAAGTTTGGATATAACCTGGGTCATATGCACAAGAAATCACAGGTCCAAAAGATATACAGAGAATTTTCACAAATTTTTATGGTGCAACACCAAAAACTGTTTCAGGACAACAACATCCCCAAATCTTACCTCACTCAAATTAGAGGCTTCTCTTGGCACAAAAACGAAATAAAAATGATAAGGAGAGGATATTACAGTAATAATAACTTCCAAGACTCAAATAAAAGAAAAAGTACTGAAAGTAAAAACATTGGGTTATCTCCCAAGAGTGCTTTTCTTTAACGCCTTTGAGCTAGGCGCAGAAAATGCGAATCAAGTAATATCAAGAGAGGCATTAAGATCAACTGTAGAAGTCTTTTCAATAAGGCATTGTATTTCATCCACATAAGTTTTTGAAGACCCCTTGTGATCACGCTTTGGTTCACTTAAATCACTAAAAAGATTTTTGGGACAGATCCAATCAAAATTATTTTCAAAAGCTTCATACAATCCCAAGAGTTTGCTAGGTATAGGTATTTCGATTCCCTCATTGTTCGTACTAACAACCCTTATATGTGAACCAAGCTTATTAAAACGCTTAAGAACTTTCCTAGCTTCAATGGCCACATCTCTAAATTCTATGCGCAAAGTTTCCAAGATAAAAGCTTTCTTTTCGGGATCCTCAATGTCATGAAGCTTAAGAAACATGTATTGCATAAAAGGATTAAGGCAAGCAAACCAAGCTTCTAACATGTGAATTAAATAAGCAGAAGCAACTTCATAACTAGGAGCAAGCTCAGCCAAAGACTTTTCCTCAACATCTTTATGCATACTAATATGATTAAAGAACTCCTCAATGTTACATTTTCCAATAATTGAACCACTACCTACTGAGAGGTCCACCAAAACATACTTAGGAAACAACATAATGAACTAGAAGTAATAAAGTAACAACTATAAAGGATACTGATTTTTTTTGTATTTTTGATAAAATGATGCAAGTAAAAATAAAGTAAAGCAAAACTTAAAACAAAGTAAAGGATGTGCGTGCGAAACTCTCCTTGCAGAAGTCTTCTTTTTCCCCGGTAACGGCGCCAGAAAAATCTTTGTTGTGGCGGTGTGTGATAGTGTAAATCACCGTCCAGTTGGGAACCCCAAGAGGAAGGTTTGATGAGTACAGCAGTGAGTTTTCCCTCAGTAAGAAACTAAGGTATGTCAAATCCAGGAAAAAGCCAAACTCAAGAAGGTGATGCTTGCTAGCCTAGTGACTTCCAACAAGGGCGCCATTTATGACACTTGTTAGCGCGTCTCCAACTAGTAGCAACGTGGAACGTGCACACAACACAACCAAATACTTTGCTCCCAACTTACGATTAGGTTGTCAATCTCACCGGTTTGCTTGAAACAAAGGTATGAGCGTATCGAGTGGAAAACAATAGTAGTATGCGAGAAAAGTAAACAGTGCGAGTAAAGTAAACATGTGATAGCAATATAAAGGAAATATGACCGGGGTCCATAGTTCACTAGTGGTGTCTCTCCATAAGATAAAATAACACATGCTGGGTAAACAAATTACAGTTGGGCAATTGATAGAATAAAGACAACGTGCATATGTCAAGAGGATCACTATGAGATTTACTCTGGGCATTACAACAAGATACATAGACCGTCATCCAACTGCATCGATGACTAATAATCCACTTGTGGCGAATCAATCTGAGAACTCCACAAGTATTAAGTTGTGAACAACAGATAACTGCATTAAGCAAAGTGTGTAATGTAAACAAAGCATATGCCCTTGAGCATATGAATGTTGTTTTCTTCCTAGTGGCAACATCACATCTACAACCTTAGAGGTTTCTGTCACTCTCCCAGATTAAATAGAGGCATGAACCCACTATCGAGCATAAATACCCCCTCTGGGAGTCACTAGGAAATACTCGGCCAAGATAGCTACTAAAAACGGAGAGCATGCAAGATCATAAACAACATAGAGATAACTGTAACAACTCAGAAATTGTAATCCACTTCTTATTAAATAAAGTGCCAAATTTTGGACCCAAATAAAACTTTTTATCTATTATTGTATGCATACATGCATTTTCTCTTATTTGTATTCTATGATTTTATGTGTGTTATTTTTGATTGTGCATTGGTTAGTTAGTTCTAAGATAACCAACAGAAGCAAAAGAGAAGATTTATAAGAAGCAAAGAAACCAGAAATAAAAATAAGAAAGAAAGAGAGAAAGTTAATATGATCTAGGAATTGTTATTGACTACACCACTTTGAGCCCTTGGATTAAGAAATCTACAGCTGTTTGGCCAGCAAGTTGAGTTTAACCAAGTTGTAGACTAACTCAACCAACAAACATTTACCCAAATTTCAAACTGGAACATCACACAAACTTGAGCCAAAGTTTGAATCTGAAACAGGGACTATATCAAATTTGAAATATAAATTTCTGCAAAACTTCTTCTTTCTCCAGAACAAAAATATGACAGGATACCTTGGCCAATATGTGGAGCACCCAAAGTGGAAAATTTTGAAAATTCAAATTTGGAGTTCTTGCGGGCATTTCGTCGAACACTGGCAGAAGCAAATCAAATTGAATCACACTTCACTGGAGCTGCACTGTGCTGACTCGCTCCCGCACTATCGCCATGCTCCTTGGCCTCTCCTCGATCGACTCCAGCGCCCCCAGCCTCGACCCAAGCCAGGAGAAGTGGAGGGACGGCGAGGTTTGCACCCAGGGCCCCCTCCCAGTAACCTTCTTCCCTGCACGATGCCGACCAGCTTGGAGGCGCCAGAGCCGACCCACAGCCTCCCGTGGCCGAGCCATAACCCTTCCAGCACGCGAGCGTGGCCGCCGTGGCCGGAGAGACTTTCGAACGCAACCAGGACCCCCGAGCCGGCGAGCTTCTGGTCGCCTTGCTCCCGGCCTCCTGAGACTATAAATACCCCCTCCGATCAAACGAAGCGACTCACCTCACTCCCCTCTACCTCCCAGACATAGTCGCTTAGCCCCGCTTGCCCTAGCTCGCCATCGCCAGCCTCGCCGGAGTGGTACTGGACAAGCGGAGCGCCGCCGCGTTCGACCACCTGGGGGCAAGCTGCTGCAGGGAATCGGTGGAGGAGACGCACCGCAGCCGATCCCGCATGTCGCCGACGAGCTCTGCATCCTCTACGCCTCGCCCTCGCCGTCGAACGATCTTCACTGCACGCAGGTGAGCTCCCGCCCGTGCTGAGGAAGAAGATAAACCTGCGCCGTTCAATCTCGATCGGACGCTAGCGTACCGATTCGGGTTTTGTAATTAGGTCTGACGAGTAGGTCCCACCTGTCAGGCCCGTCTTATTTTTCCCCAGCTGAGTGAATCGTTTTATGGGCTAGGCCCGTTCGGGTTTGTTCTGAATTGGGCCCAAATAGAGTAAGATTCGGTCCGTTTCATTTTCTAAATTATTCTCCCGCCTCTTTAATTAAATTGAATATGTTTCAGATGTTATCTTCAAACTTTAATTCCTAGAGTTTTACAAATCCAAATCTAGCAAATAAATAGGCATTGGAAAGCTTATAAAATACTCTACCCAATAGTACTGGTTAGAATTCAAAATAAGTTAAGAATTAATTCAGATGTGAATAGTGTGACCATAGCTTGTTTAATCATAAAGAATTTCTAGAAAATTATTTAAGCCATCAAAAATCATGAAAATTAAAATGTGAACTCACTAATGACCCCTCTTACTGTTAGTCAACCTTAGTCAACCCCAAACCCAATTAGTGTGGTCAATTAGACCCTAACCTAATCCTACCTTGTAGCATAAAATGATAGAACCCTACTTGCACACTTAGAATCAAATTGCCATCCCTACCAACTCACTTAGTTACTCACTCCCACTTGAACTAATATTAGTAACCCTCAACCTTTACCAATGCTAGGAAAGTGAACAACATATGACCCTTAGTAGAAAACTTAACTTGCACACTTGATGGAAACTTAGAAGCAAAACCTACAATCCCACACCATAAAATGCAACATGAATTAAAATACACCATGAATGCTATTGTGAGCAAACAAAGATGTGTGCTTGGTGTGTTGTTAGCATGGTAAAGTGATTGTGTGTTTTGTGTTTATTCGTTATTAGACGCTAGTGTTGCCGAGGAGGATATTGGAGGGAATTATTATCAAGAAGAAGAGGAAGAATACCCCGGACACTTTGCCAACCAAGGCAAGCCATCTTTTGAATCATACTCCCAATGCCTAGTTTTAATATTGCATTCTACTTGTTTTAAGTAAATTGCATGATTGAATTGCTAGAGTAGAATGATAGAAGCATAGTGATATCTTGCTTAACAAGAGCATCAAGTTGAGTTTATCCAACTCTATTTAGTGGTCATCACTCAATGTAGTTGCTTAGTCGCTAATAATATGGAGGCCATCTATAAGGGGAAACTCTAGTTGAAATTGGTGACTTGAACTTGAGACTTGAAATGGAGATTGCTCCCACATAATGGCTTTATGAAAGAAAATCAATCTTGACTAAGAACTATGAAATATATTTCTCAATGACAACGAGTGATGTACTATGGGAGCCAATTATACCGTACGACCACATTACCCCTATATGGGAAGGGGCTTAATCCGTAGCTTGTTTATCTTAGTATGGGAGGCCTTGTATCAATTATTCATGGAAGGACACCGTGAGCGGTTACTTCTGGACCAGGTGGATTCCACTAACCCGGCTTCCGGGATGGGCAGAACTAGAGGCGCCGGAGCGGGGGATTCCGTACCCCGGGCTCTAGGGAAGGATCCTATACTAGGGTGAACAAGTGAAAGAGTTTGTTTGATTATCTAAAAATCGCATACTTGTGTATGACGAACCGTGGATTTCTCCCGGCAGATTTATCGAATCTTGTGGGTAAAGTGTACCCCTCTGCAGAGGTTTTCAAACTATTCGAATAGCCGCGTCCGCGGTCATGGACGATTGGCAAGCTGTACTTGACTTTTGTCAGGACTAAAAGTGACAATGGTGAACTTGGTGAATGACTTGACTTGAGAATGATGTTGACACACTTGAAGTCCTCTTTAGATTGAACCTAGAGAACTAAACTTCTTTTCTACAAATGAACATTCTTGGGAAATAAAACTAGCTTTTGCAAATAAACTTAGTGCTTAGTCCACTATACCAAACCTTGCATATCTACTTCATCTTTTCCTTTATAAGATGGTTTGCGAGTGCATCCAATGTACGCACGGCTGTGTCCCTGGCTATCAACTTGGCCAGACTATGGGGAGGAATACCAGGAGGAAGGGTATGAAGAAGAGTACCAGAACTAAGCTCGTCTCCATGAGTCGCCATTGCCTGTAGGGTGAAGGCATGGACCCGAAGACGTTATTTCCGCTGCTATATTGTGCTGTAATAGGACTTGGTCTGTATGACCATTGTATTTGAACCCTCGTATTGTAATGGCTATGGAACTATGGTATCAACTACGTTATGTAAATCACAACATTGATTCTGGGATTGTGATGGATTACATAACGGGCACTTCGAATTTGTTATCAAATTTGAGGTCGTCACAAGTTGGTATCAGAGCCTAGGCTGACCATAGGAGACCTTAGTTAGAATGGGCGTTAAATGAACATTTGATAAAAGCAAAGATACAAGAACGGTTGCAAAAATTGCTTAGTCTTTCCTCTCTAGTTGCAAAGTTTTATACATACTTCAGTTTTGCCTACTTAAAATTTTGCACACTTGAGTTGATCACTAACTTGAACCAATCTAAAATTTTGTAGATGGCCCTGGAGTTCATTGAGCACTACCAGTTGGGCCAGGGTGGCAGTCTTTGTTTCGAGCGCGACCTCACCACCTTGACCTTGTTCCTGGATCGTCTGTATCCGGAGTTCAAGGGAGCCGTGCTAAATGAGCACCCAGATGGAGAGTTACGATGGCTGATCCGAGCCAGTTGCCGTGGCAAGAAGGGGAAATTGGGTTCTCCAATGGTCAAGTTTGAGCTTGTGGAGAACACTTGGGCCGATGGTTTGGTCCGAGCGATGCAGGAGATGCACGCCCGCTTGTGCGGACTGCATGTTGAGGAGGTCCAGGGAGGACGCTTCAGGGACTTTGCTCGGCGTGATGCGGATGGACGCCCCGCAAACATGCCCGGGCAGAACGAGCCGAGTACCTACATCGATCACATGGACTTCTTGCTGTACTCCACTCAGCAGGAGGCCGATCGTGCCCGTACCAAGGCCAACCTTGAGCACTTCGCCTTGGTGGAAGCGAGGAGCACTATCAGGATTCTTGCGAAGGAGCGCAAGAGCCTTCGTCGCCAGCACAATGAGAAGGATCAGGACATTGAGGAGTTGAAGGCCAATGTGGCAGAGTTGACTGAGTACATTGAGAGTCTTGAGGATCACCTTGGTGAGGAGGAAGGCATTGACCTCCGCAAGGAGGATAATGCCCTCATCAGCGACGAGGATGACTTCATGGAGGACCTTGATGATCCAGAAGATGGTGGGCACAATGGATTCATTGTGAGTGACGAGGAGGAAGACCCCGAGGAGCCCGCTGTTTAGATTCGAGATCCATGTGTTATCTAGTTATGAGTTCCACTTTATGTTTCACTTCGTGTAGGTGTGAGTTGTATCCCCCTCTCTATTAGACGAGTCGCAATGGTTTCAGGTAAACCATTTGTAATGTGTGAACTCGTATGTATGATATGCTTGTTGAGTGTTGAATGAAATATGAATTTGGCCCTTAAGGCCTTAGCAAGACAAAATTTGCATCATCCATGTTACCTTTAAATCTTAGCAAAAATTAGTTTTTCCCTCTTGTCTTACCCACCTTATCTTCAGATGCCGCGAGCACCCCCACCCCCGAACCCGGAAATGGCTGAACTGCTAAGGATGATCATGGAAGACCGGGAAGCAGCCCGAGCTGAGCGCCAAGCTAACTTGGCCACTCTTCAGCAGATAACCCAGATGGCAATGAACCACAACAACGGCAATGGCAATGGCCATGGCAATGGTGAAGGAGAAAACCATGGCAATGGAGATCACCGATCCAAGTTGAGGAATTTTCAAAACACCAACCCTCCTATGTTCACTAAGTCTGAAGAGCCCTTAGATGCTGATGATTGGCTTCGCACTATGGAAAATAACTTGGCCGTCGCCGAAGTTGGGGAGAATGAGAAGGTTTTGTACACCACCCACTATCTTGCTGGAGCAGCGAGAGCTTGGTGGGACAGCACCCGTGCAATGCAAGCCCCGGGGTATGTGATGCCTTGGGAGGAGTTCAAGAGCAAGTTTAGCAAAGCCCATGTTCCTTTGGGATTGGTTAAAAGGATGAGAGATGAGTTCAGAAATCTGAAGCAAGGTTCCATGTCTGTGGTGGATTACCGTGACAAGTTCCTTACCTTGTCTAGGTATGCCCCAGATGACACCAACACCACTGAAAAGAAGCAAGAACGGTTTCTGGATGGACTTCATGATGAGATGCAATGTGTCCTGGTCAGCATTCATTTTGCCGACCTGGAATCATTGGTTGATTCGGCCATTCAGATGGAAGGCAAACTCAAGCAAGCTACCGAGAATCGCAAGCGCCGTATGATGTATCAAGGCAACTCGAGCAACTCGCAGAAGCCAAGGGGAAATACACCTATGGGTTTCGCCCCTAGACCTATGAGGCCGTCTGCACCTGCTCCACGTCCCAACTATCCCAACCGTCAACCCGGCAACAACTTCAACCGTGCACCCCCAAGACCCAGTGGCAACAACTTCAACACCAATGCTCCAAGGCCAAATGGCGCCCCTGTGTTACCCAAGACTGGTGACAAGTCTGGTATTACCTGTTATGAGTGTGGACTCAAAGGGCATTACTCCAATGAGTGCCCCAAGAAGCTGAATGAGGCATCCAAGACCACTGCTCCTGTTCAACAACAGCGCCGTATGGGAAATGGCAAGAACTATCCACCAAGGAACCAGCCTCGCCCTCAAGGCCGTCTGAATCACATGAATGTTGAAGAAGCTCAGGAAGCAACCGACGTTGTGCTTGGTATGTTCCCTGTTAACTCAGTTCTTGCAAGAGTTCTGTTTGATTCTGGAGCTTCACACTCATTTGTTACCCAATTATTCGTTGATAAAAGTGGACTTCAACCCACACCTTTGAAAGATGTCATGTCTGTGCAAATTCCTGGGTCAGTAACCAAAGCCAGTTGTACCTGCTTGGCAGTACCCATAGAAATTCATGGGATAGCTTTCTTAGCCAATTTGATAGTATTGGGAACCAAAGGTTTGGAAGTAGTTCTTGGTATGAATTGGATGTCCCTCCATCAAGGAGTGATAGATTGTGCCAAGAAGACCATCACCATGAAGAGTAGCACTGGAATCATAGTCAAGCATGTATCCGTAAAACCAACCCAAACCACCCGGTGTCATAAGAGTATCTCAGGGCCAACCATAGAGGAAGTTCCCATCGTCTGTGAATACCCGGATGTTTTTCCCGATGAGCTACCCGGAATGCCACCGGATCGGGATATTGGGTTTATCATTGAGCTTATCCCCGGAACTGGATCAATAGCCCAACGACCGTACCGTATGAACCCAGCGGAGTTAGTTGAGTTGAAGAAGCAATTGGATGACCTTTTGAGTAAGGGACTGATTCAGCCAAGTTCTTCTGCTTGGAGATCACCCGTTCTGTTTGTGGATAACAGTGACGGTTCTAGCCGATTGTGCACAGACTACCGCAAGCTAAACGATGTGACCATCAAGAACAAGTATCCTCTCCCAAAGATTGAAGATTTATTTGACCAACTGACTGGAGCCAGAGTGTTCTCAAAGATAGACCTTAGGACTGGATACCACCAATTGAAGATCCGTGCAATGGATATCCCCAAAACAGCCTTCACTACCCGATACGGATTGTATGAGTACACCGTGATGTCATTTGGATTGACCAATGCCCCTGCTTATTTCATGAACCTCATGAATAAGGTTTTTATGGAGTTCTTGGATAAGTTTGTTGTTGTCTTCATTGACGACATTCTTATCTACTCCAAATCCGAAGAAGAGCATGCAACCCATTTGAGATTAATTCTAGAAACTCTAAGAGAGCATCAGCTGTATGCCAAGTTCAGTAAATGTGAGTTCTGGTTGAAGGAAGTTGGATTCCTAGGCCATGTATTATCAGCAGGAGGAATATCGGTAGACCCAAAGAAGATCAAATCAGTCATGGAATGGGAAGCCCCTACCACTCAGACTGAAGTTAGAGGTTTTCTCGGATTAGCGGGATATTACCGCAAGTTTGTCGAAGGGTTTTCAAGCATTGCCCGACCAATGACCCAATTGTTGAAGAAGGATAAGAAGTTTGAATGGACCCCTAAGTGTGAAGATAGTTTTCAAGAGCTCAAGAAGCGATTGGTGACCGCCCCCGTCCTAACCATGCCCGATATCACCAAAAACTTTGATGTCTATTGCGACGCTTCCAAACTTGGACTTGGTTGTGTCTTGATACAAGAAGGCAAGGTCATAGCTTACCTCTCTCGGCAGCTTCGACCTCATGAAGAAAATTATCCGACCCATGACCTGGAGTTAGCAGCCATAGTTCTAGCTCTGAAGACCTGGAGGCACTATCTGATGGGCAACCGTTGTGAGATCTACACTAATCACAAGAGTCTGAAGTATATTTTCACCCAGAAGGAGTTGAACATGAGGCAAAAAAGATGGATAGAGTTGATCAAGGATTATGATCTGGAAATTCATTATCACCCTGGTAAGGCCAATGTAGTGGCCGATGCATTGAGTAGGAAGCCATGTTCGTTGAACATGATGATCAAGGAAGAGCAACCCATGTTGCACCAAGAGTTTGAAAAATTTGGATTGGAACTAGTCAGTCAAGGATTCTTAGCCAGCCTTGAGTTTCAACCCACCTTGATGAGCCAAATCAAAGAAGCCCAGAAGGGAAATGAGAGTATTGACGGAATCAAGCGTAGAATTGGTTCCGGCAAGGTGCCAGGATTTGAGGAAGATGATCTAGGAGTTCTTTGGTATAAAGGCCATATTTGTGTGCCCGCTGATTCAGAATTGAAGGAAGTAATTATGAAAGAAGCCCATGAGACACCTTACTCCATCCACCCCGGTGGAACCAAGATGTACCAAGATTTGAAGGAACAATTTTGGTGGCATGGAATGAAGCGTGAGATTGCATCGTTCATCTCTAAGTGTGATATTTGTCAAAGAGTCAAGGCTGAACATCAACGTCCTGCTGGTTTGCTACAACCTTTGCAAGTTCCGGAATGGAAGTGGGAATCTGTTGGAATGGATTTCATCACGGGATTTCCAAGGTCTAGCCGTGGTAATGACTCTATCTGGGTCATTGTGGATAGATTGACCAAAGTAGCCCACTTTATTCCTGTCAAGACCACTTATAACTCGGGACAGTTAGCCGACCTGTATCTCTCCAGAATTGTCAGTTTGCATGGAGTCCCTAAAACCATAGTCTCCGATCGAGGAACCCAATTCACCTCAAGATTTTGGAAAAGTTTGCATCAAGCTTTGGGAACCAAATTAGCTTTTAGTACCGCGTACCACCCTCAGACTGATGGACAGACTGAAAGAGTGAATCAAATACTTGAAGATATGCTGAGAGCCTGTGTTCTAGCCTATGGAGCTAAGTGGGAAGATTGTCTGCCTTTCGCGGAGTTTTCCTACAACAACAGCTATCAAGCCAGTTTGCAAATGGCCCCATTTGAAGCTTTGTATGGAAGAAAGTGCCGTACCCCTTTGAACTGGTCAGAAACCGGAGACAGTCAGATATTTGGACCGGACATTCTGCAATAAGCCGAGGAGAAAGTTCGCATGATTCGTGAATACCTAAAGGCAGCCCAGTCGAGGCAGAAGAGTTATACAGACAAGAGACGCAGAGAACTGACCTTCCAGATTGGAGATTTTGTGTATCTCAGGGTATCACCTCTCAAGGGAATGCAGAGATTCCAAGTAAAAGGAAAGCTTGCACCAAGATATATTGGACCCTTCAAGATACTAAACCGCAGAGGAGAAGTGTCTTATCAGTAAGAAATGCCCCCGGAATTGTCCGAAGTGCACAATGTCTTTCACGTGTCCTTACTTCGGAAATGTCTTGAAGTCCCGGAGAAGCCAGAAATTTTCAAGAATATTGACTACCGCTCTGTGGATATCAACAAGGATTTGACCTATCGTGAAGTACCTACCCGTATTCTCGAGGAAGCCTATCGAACCACTCGAACCCAAAGTATCAAGTTTCTGAAAGTTCAGTGGAGTAACCACACCGAAGAGGAAGCTACTTGGGAACGAGAAGATTACCTTCAGAAAGAGTTTCCCAATCTTTTCAGTTCTTAACTAGTGAATCTCGGGGACGAGATTCTTTTTAAGGGGGGAAGATTGTAACAACTCAGAAATTGTAATCCACTTCTTATTAAATAAAGTGCCAAATTTTGGACCCAAATAAAACTTTTTATCTATTATTGTATGCATACATGCATTTTCTCTTATTTGTATTCTATGATTTTATGTGTGTTATTTTTGATTGTGCATTGGTTAGTTAGTTCTAAGATAACCAACAGAAGCAAAAGAGAAGATTTATAAGAAGCAAAGAAACCAGAAATAAAAATAAGAAAGAAAGAGAGAAAGTTAATATGATCTAGGAATTGTTATTGACTACACCACTTTGAGCCCTTGGATTAAGAAATCTACAGCTCACCTTCAGGTTTGGCCAGCAAGTTGAGTTTAACCAAGTTGTAGACTAACTCAACCAACAAACATTTACTCAAATTTCAAACTGGAACATCACACAAACTTGAGCCAAAGTTTGAATCTGAAACAGGGACTATATCAAATTTGAAATATAAATTTCTGCAAAACTTCTTCTTTCTCCAGAACAAAAATATGACAGGATACCTTGGCCAATATGTGGAGCACCCAAAGTGGAAAATTTTGAAAATTCAAATTTGGAGTTCTTGCGGGCATTTCGTCGAACACTGGCAGAAGCAAATCAAATTGAATCACACTTCACTGGAGCTGCACTGTGCTGGCTCGCTCCCGCACTGTCGCCATGCTCCTTGGCCTCTCCTCGATCGACTCCAGCGCCCCCAGCCCCGACCCAAGCCAGGAGAAGCGGAGGGACGGCGAGGTTTGCACCCAGGGCCCCCTCCCAGTAACCTTCTTCCCTGCACGATGCCGACCAGCTTGGAGGTGCCAGAGCCGACCCACAGCCTCCCGCGGCCGAGCCATAACCCTTCTAGCATGCGAGCGTGGCCGTCGTGGCCGGAGAGACTTTCGAACGCAACCAGGACCCCCGAGCCGGCGAGCTTCTGGTCGCCTTGCTCCCGGCCTCCTGAGACTATAAATACCCCCTCCGATCAAACGAAGCGACTCACCTCACTCCCCTCTACCTCCCAGACATAGTCGCTTAGCCCCGCTTGCCCTAGCTCGCCGTCGCCAGCCTCGCCGGAGTGGTACTGGACAAGCGGAGCGCCGCCGCGTTCGACCACCTGGGGGCAAGCTGCTGCAGGGAATCGGTGGAGGAGACGCACCGCAGCCGATCCCGCACGTCGCCGACGAGCTCTGCATCCTCTACGCCTCGCCCTCGCCGTCGAACGATCTTCACTGCACGCAGGTGAGCTCCCGCCCGTGCTGAGGAAGAAGATGAACCTGCGCCGTTCGATCTCGATCGGACGCTAGCGTACCGATTCGGGTTTTGTAATTAGGTCTGACGAGTAGGTCCCACCTGTCAGGCCCGTCTTATTTTTCCCCAGCTGAGCGAATCGTTTTATGGGCCAGGCCCATTCGGGTTTGTTCTGAATTGGGCCCAAATAGAGTAAGATTCGGTCCGTTTCATTTTCTAAATTATTCTCCCGCCTCTTTAATTAAATTGAATATGTTTCAGATGTTATCTTCAAACTTTAATTCCTAGAGTTTTACAAATCCAAATCTAGCAAATAAATAGGCATTGGAAAGCTTATAAAATACTCTACCCAATAGTACTGGTTAGAATTCAAAATAAGTTAAGAATTAATTCAGATGTGAATAGTGTGACCATAGCTTGTTTAATCATAAAGAATTTCTAGAAAATTATTTAAGCCATCAAAAATCATGAAAATTAAAATGTGAACTCACTAATGACCCCTCTTACTGTTAGTCAACCTTAGCCAACCCCAAACCCAATTAGTGTGGTCAATTAGACCCTAACCTAATCCTACCTTGTAGCATAAAATGATAGAACCCTACTTGCACACTTAGAATCAAATTGCCATCCCTACCAACTCACTTAGTTACTCACTCCCACTTGAACTAATATTAGTAACCCTCAACCTTTACCAATGCTAGGAAAGTGAACAACATATGACCCTTAGTAGAAAACTTAACTTGCACACTTGATGGAAACTTAGAAGCAAAACCTACAATCCCACACCATAAAATGCAACATGAATTAAAATACACCATGAATGCTATTGTGAGCAAACAAAGATGTGTGATTGGTGTGTTGTTAGCATGGTAAAGTGATTGTGTGTTTTGTGTTTATTCGTTATTAGACGCTAGTGTTGCCGAGGAGGATATTGGAGGGAATTATTATCAAGAAGAAGAGGAAGAATACCCCGGACACTTTGCCAACCAAGGCAAGCCATCTTTTGAATCATACTCCCAATGCCTAGTTTTAATATTGCATTCTACTTGTTTTAAGTAAATTGCATGATTGAATTGCTAGAGTAGAATGATAGAAGCATAGTGATATCTTGCTTAACAAGAGCATCAAGTTGAGTTTATCCAACTCTATTTAGTGGTCATCACTCAATGTAGTTGCTTAGTCGCTAATAATATGGAGGCCATCTATAAGGGGAAACTCTAGTTGAAATTGGTGACTTGAACTTGAGACTTGAAATGGAGATTGCTCCCACATAATGGCTTTATGAAAGAAAATCAATCTTGACTAAGAACTATGAAATATATTTCTCAATGACAACGAGTGATGTACTATGGGAGCCAATTATACCGTACGACCACATTACCCCTATATGGGAAGGGGCTTAATCCGTAGCTTGTTTATCTTAGTATGGGAGGCCTTGTATCAATTATTCATGGAAGGACACCGTGAGCGGTTACTTCTGGACCAGGTGGATTCCACTAACCCGGCTTCCGGGATGGGCAGAACTAGAGGCGCCGGAGCGGGGGATTCCGTACCCCGGGCTCTAGGGAAGGATCCTATACTAGGGTGAACAAGTGAAAGAGTTTGTTTGATTATCTAAAAATCGCATACTTGTGTATGACGAACCGTGGATTTCTCCCGGCAGATTTATCGAATCTTGTGGGTAAAGTGTACCCCTCTGCAGAGGTTTTCAAACTATTCGAATAGCCGCGTCCGCGGTCATGGACGATTGGCAAGCTGTACTTGACTTTTGTCAGGACTAAAAGTGACAATGGTGAACTTGGTGAATGACTTGACTTGACAATGATGTTGACACACTTGAAGTCCTCTTTAGATTGAACCTAGAGAACTAAACTTCTTTTCTACAAATGAACATTCTTGGGAAATAAAACTAGCTTTTGCAAATAAACTTAGTGCTTAGTCCACTATACCAAACCTTGCATATCTACTTCATCTTTTCCTTTATAAGATGGTTTGCGAGTGCATCCAATGTACTCACGGCTGTGTCCCTGGCTATCAACTTGGCCAGACTATGGGGAGGAATACCAGGAGGAAGGGTATGAAGAAGAGTACCAGAACTAAGCTCGTCTCCATGAGTCGCCATTGCCTGTAGGGTGAAGGCATGGACCCGAAGACGTTATTTCCGCTGCTATATTGTGCTGTAATAGGACTTGGTCTATATGACCATTGTATTTGAACCCTCGTATTGTAATGGCTATGGAACTGTGGTATCAACTACGTTATGTAAATCACAACATTGATTCTGGGATTGTGATGGATTACATAACGGGCACTTCGAATTTGTTATCAAATTTGAGGTCGTCACAAGTTGGTATCAGAGCCTAGGCTGACCATAGGAGACCTTAGTTAGAATGGGCGTTAAATGAACATTTGATAAAAGCAAAGATACAAGAACGGTTGCAAAAATTGCTTAGTCTTTCCTCTCTAGTTGCAAAGTTTTATACATACTTCAGTTTTGCCTACTTAAAATTTTGCACACTTGAGTTGATCACTAACTTGAACCAATCTAAAATTTTGTAGATGGCCCTGGAGTTCGTTGAGCACTACCAGTTGGGCCAGGGTGGTAGTCTTTGTTTCGAGCGTGACCTCACCACCTTGACCTTGTTCCTGGATCGTCTGTATCCGGAGTTCAAGGGAGCCGTGCTAAATGAGCACCCAGATGGAGAGTTACGATGGCTGATCCGAGCCAGTTGCCGTGGCAAGAAGGGGAAATTGGGTTCTCCAAGGGTCAAGTTTGAGCTTGTGGAGAACACTTGGGCCGATGGTTTGGTCCGAGCGATGCAGGAGATGCACGCCCGCTTGTGCGGACTGCATGTTGAGGAGGTCCAGGGAGGACGCTTCAGGGACTTTGCTCGGCGTGATGCGGATGGACACCCCGCAAACATGCCCGGGCAGAACGAGCCGAGTACCTACATCGATCACATGGACTTCTTGCTGAACTCCACTCAGCAGGAGGCCGATCGTGCCCGTACCAAGGCCAACCTTGAGCACTTCGCCTTGGTGGAAGCGAGGAGCACTATCAGGATTCTTGCGAAGGAGCGCAAGAGCCTTCGTCGCCAGCGCGATGAGAAGGATCAGCACATTGAGGAGTTGAAGGCCAATGTGGCAGAGTTGACTGAGTACATTGAGAGTCTTGAGGATCACCTTGGTGAGGAGGAAGGCATTGACCTCCGCAAGGAGGATAATGCCCTCATCAGCGACGAGGATGACTTCATGGAGGACCTTGATGATCCGGAAGATGGTGGGCACAATGGATTCATTGTGAGTGACGAGGAGGAAGACCCCGAGGAGCCCGCTGTTTAGATTCGAGATCCATGTGTTATCTAGTTATGAGTTCCACTTTATGTTTCACTTCGTGTAGGTGTGAGTTGTATCCCCCTCTCTATTAGACGAGTCGCAATGGTTTCAGGTAAACCATTTGTAATGTGTGAACTCGTATGTATGATATGCTTGTTGAGTGTTGAATGAAATATGAATTTGGCCCTTAAGGCCTTAGCAAGACAAAATTTGCATCATCCATGTTACCTTTAAATCTTAGCAAAAATTAGTTTTTCCCTCTTGTCTTACCCACCTTATCTTCAGATGCCGCGAGCACCCCCACCCCCGAACCCGGAAATGGCTGAACTGCTAAGGATGATCATGGAAGACCGGGAAGCAGCCCGAGCTGAGCGCCAAGCTAACTTGGCCACTCTTCAGCAGATAACCCAGATGGCAATGAACCACAACAACGGCAATGGCAATGGCCATGGCAATGGTGAAGGAGAAAACCATGGCAATGGAGATCACCGATCCAAGTTGAGGAATTTTCAAAACACCAACCCTCCTATGTTCACTAAGTCTGAAGAGCCCTTAGATGCTGATGATTGGCTTCGCACTATGGAAAACAACTTGGCCGTCGCCGAAGTTGGGGAGAATGAGAAGGTTTTGTACACCACCCACTATCTTGCTGGAGCAACGAGAGCTTGGTGGGACAGCACCCGTGCAATGCAAGCCCCAGGGTATGTGATACCTTGGGAGGAGTTCAAGAGCAAGTTTAGCAAAGCCCATGTTCCTTTGGGATTGGTTAAAAGGATGAGAGATGAGTTCAGAAATCTGAAGCAAGGTTCCATGTCTGTGGTGGATTACCGTGACAAGTTCCTTACCTTGTCTAGGTATGCCCCAGATGACACCAACACCACTGAAAAGAAGCAAGAACGGTTTCTGGATGGACTTCATGATGAGATGCAATGTGTCCTGGTCAGAATTCATTTTGCCGACCTGGAATCATTGGTTGATTCGGCCATTCAGATGGAAGGCAAACTCAAGCAAGCTACCGAGAATCGCAAGCGCCGTATGATGTATCAAGGCAACTTGAGCAACTCGCAGAAGCCAAGGGGAAATACACCTATGGGTTTCGCCCCTAGACCTATGAGGCCGTCTGCACCTGCTCCACGTCCCAACTATCCCAACCGTCAACCCGGCAACAACTTCAACCGTGCACCCCCAAGACCCAGTGGCAACAACTTCAACACCAATGCTCCAAGGCCAAATGGCGCCCCTGTGTTACCCAAGACTGGTGACAAGTCTGGTATTACCTGTTATGAGTGTGGACTCAAAGGGCATTACTCCAATGAGTGCCCCAAGAAGCTGAATGAGGCATCCAAGACCACTGCTCATGTTCAACAACAGCGCCGTATGGGAAATGGCAAGAACTATCCACCAAGGAACCAGCCTCGCCCTCAAGGCCGTCTGAATCACATGAATGTTGAAGAAGCTCAGGAAGCAACCGACGTTGTGCTTGGTATGTTCCCTGTTAACTCAGTTCTTGCAAGAGTTCTGTTTGATTCTGGAGCTTCGCACTCATTTGTTACCCAATTATTCGTTGATAAAAGTGGACTTCAACCCACACCTTTGAAAGATGTCATGTCTGTGCAAATTCCTGGGTCAGTAACCAAAGCCAGTTGTACCTGCTTGGCAGTACCCATAGAAATTCATGGGATAGCTTTCTTAGCCAATTTGATAGTATTGGGAACCAAAGGTTTGGAAGTAGTTCTTGGTATGAATTGGATGTCCCTCCATCAAGGAGTGATAGATTGTGCCAAGAAGACCATCACCATGAAGAGTAGCACTGGAATCATAGTCAAGCATGTATCCGTAAAACCAACCCAAACCACCCGGTGTCATAAGAGTATCTCAGGGCCAACCATAGAGGAAGTTCCCATCGTCTGTGAATACCCGGATGTTTTTCCCGATGAGCTACCCGGAATGCCACCGGATCGGGATATTGGGTTTATCATTGAGCTTATCCCCGGAACTGGATCAATAGCCCAACGACCGTACCGTATGAACCCAGCGGAGTTAGTTGAGTTGAAGAAGCAATTGGATGACCTTTTGAGTAAGGGACTGATTCAGCCAAGTTCTTCTGCTTGGAGATCACCCGTTCTGTTTGTGGATAACAGTGACGGTTCTAGCCGATGGTGCACTGACTACCGCAAGCTAAACGATGTGACCATCAAGAACAAGTATCCTCTCCCAAAGATTGAAGATTTATTTGACCAACTGACTGGAGCCAGAGTGTTCTCAAAGATAGACCTTAGGACTGGATACCACCAATTGAAGATCCGTGCAACGGATATCCCCAAAACAGCCTTCACTACCCGATACGGATTGTATGAGTACACCGTGATGTCATTTGGATTGACCAATGCCCCTGCTTATTTCATGAACCTCATGAATAAGGTTTTTATGGAGTTCTTGGATAAGTTTGTTGTTGTCTTCATTGACGACATTCTTATCTACTCCAAATCCGAATAAGAGCATGCAACCCATTTGAGATTAATTCTAGAAACTCTAAGAGAGCATCAGCTGTATGCCAAGTTCAGTAAATGTGAGTTCTGGTTGAAGGAAGTTGGATTCCTAGGCCATGTATTATCAGCAGGAGGAATATCGGTAGACCCAAAGAAGATCAAATCAGTCATGGAATGGGAAGCCCCTACCACTCAGACTGAAGTTAGAGGTTTTCTCGGATTAGCGGGATATTACCGCAAGTTTGTCGAAGGGTTTTCAAGCATTGCCTGACCAATGACCCAATTGTTGAAGAAGGACAAGAAGTTTGAATGGACCCCTAAGTGTGAAGACAGTTTTCAAGAGCTCAAGAAGCGATTGGTGACCGCCCCCGTCCTAACCATGCCCGATATCACCAAAAACTTTGATGTCTATTGCGACGCTTCCAAACTTGGACTTGGTTGTGTCTTGATGCAAGAAGGCAAGGTCATAGCTTACCTCTCTCGGCAGCTTCGACCTCATGAAGAAAATTATCCGACCCATGACCTGGAGTTAGCAGCCATAGTTCTAGCTCTGAAGACCTGGAGGCACTATCTGATGGGCAACCGTTGTGAGATCTACACTGATCACAAGAGTCTGAAGTATATTTTTACCCAGAAGGAGTTGAACATGAGGCAAAGAAGATGGATAGAGTTGATCAAGGATTATGATCTGGAAATTCATTATCACCCTGGTAAGGCCAATGTAGTGGCCGATGCATTGAGTAGGAAGCCATGTTCGTTGAACATGATGATCAAGGAAGAGCAACCCATGTTGCACCAAGAGTTTGAAAAATTTGGATTGGAACTAGTCAGTCAAGGATTCTTAGCCAGCCTTGAGTTTCAACCCATCTTGATGAGCCAAATCAAAGAAGCCCAGAAGGGAAATGAGAGTATTGACGGAATCAAGCATAGAATTGGTTCCGGCAAGGTGCCAGGATTTGAGGAAGATGATCTAGGAGTTCTTTGGTATAAAGGCCGTATTTGTGTGCCCGCTGATTCAGAATTGAAGGAAGTAATTATGAAAGAAGCCCATGAGACACCTTACTCCATCCACCCCGGTGGAACCAAGATGTACCAAGATTTGAAGGAACAATTTTGGTGGCATGGAATGAAGCGTGAGATTGCATCGTTCATCTCTAAGTGTGATATTTGTCAAAGAGTCAAGGCTGAACATCAACGTCCTGCTGGTTTGCTACAACCTTTGCAAGTTCCGGAATGGAAGTGGGAATCTGTTGGAATGGATTTCATCACGGGATTTCCAAGGTCTAGCCGTGGTAATGACTCTATCTGGGTCATTGTGGATAGATTGACCAAAGTAGCCCACTTTATTCCTGTCAAGACCACTTATAACTCGGGACAGTTAGCCGACCTGTATCTCTCCAGAATTGTCAGTTTGCATGGAGTCCCTAAAACCATAGTCTCCTATCGAGAAACCCAATTCACCTCAAGATTTTGGAAAAGTTTGCATCAAGCTTTGGGAACCAAATTAGCTTTTAGTACCGCGTACCACCCTCAGACTGATGGACAGACTGAAAGAGTGAATCAAATACTTGAAGATATGCTGAGAGCCTGTGTTCTAGCCTATGGAGCTAAGTGGGAAGATTGTCTGCCTTTCGCGGAGTTTTCCTACAACAACAGCTATCAAGCCAGTTTGCAAATGGCCCCATTTGAAGCTTTGTATGGAAGAAAGTGCCGTACCCCTTTGAACTGGTCAGAAACCGGAGATAGTCAGATATTTGGACCGGACATTCTGCAAGAAGCCGAGGAGAAAGTTCGCATGATTCGTGAATACCTAAAGGCAGCCCAGTCGAGGCAGAAGAGTTATGCAGACAAGAGACGCAGAGAACTGACCTTCCAGATTGGAGATTTTGTGTATCTCAGGGTATCACCTCTCAAGGGAATGCAGAGATTCCAAGTAAAAGGAAAGCTTGCACCAAGATATATTGGACCCTTCAAGATACTAAACCGCAGAGGAGAAGTGTCTTATCAGTTAGAAATGCCCCCGGAATTGTCCGAAGTGCACAATGTCTTTCACGTGTCCTTACTTCGGAAATGTCTTGAAGTTCCGGAGAAGCCAGAAATTTTCTAGAATATTGACTACCGCTCTGTGGATATCAACAAGGATTTGACCTATCGTGAAGTACCTACCCGTATTCTCGAGGAAGCCTATCGAACCACTCGAACCCGAAGTATCAAGTTTCTGAAAGTTCAGTGGAGTAACCACACCGAAGAGGAAGCTACTTGGGAACGAGAAGATTACCTTCAGAAAGAGTTTCCCAATCTTTTCAGTTCTTAACTAGTGAATCTTGGGGACGAGATTCTTTTTAAGGGGGGAAGATTGTAACAACTCAGAAATTGTAATCCACTTCTTATTAAATAAAGTGCCAAATTTTGGACCCAAATAAAACTTTTTATCTATTATTGTATGCATACATGCATTTTCTCTTATTTGTATTCTATGATTTTATGTGTGTTATTTTTGATTGTGCATTGGTTAGTTAGTTCTAAGATAACCAACAGAAGCAAAAGAGAAGATTTATAAGAAGCAAAGAAACCAGAAATACAAATAAGAAAGAAAGAGAGAAAGTTAATATGATCTAGGAATTGTTATTGACTACACCACTTTGAGCCCTTGGATTAAGAAATCTACAGCTCACCTTCAGGTTTGGCCAGCAAGTTGAGTTTAACCAAGTTGTAGACTAACTCAACCAACAAACATTTACCCAAATTTCAAACTGGAACATCACACAAACTTGAGCCAAAGTTTGAATCTGAAACAGGGACTATATCAAATTTGAAATATAAATTTCTGCAAAACTTCTTCTTTCTCCAGAACAAAAATATGACAGGATACCTTGGCCAATATGTGGAGCACCCAAAGTGGAAAATTTTGAAAATTCAAATTTGGAGTTCTTGCGGGCATTTCGTCGAACACTGGCAGAAGCAAATCAAATTGAATCACACTTCACTGGAGCTGCACTGTGCTGGCTCGCTCCCGCACTGTCGCCATGCTCCTTGGCCTCTCCTCGATCGACTCCAGCGCCCCCAGCCCCGACCCAAGCCAGGAGAAGCGGAGGGACGGCGAGGTTTGCACCCAGGGCCCCCTCCCAGTAACCTTCTTCCCTGCACGATGCCGACCAGCTTGGAGGCGCCAGAGCCGACCCACAGCCTCCCGCGGCCGAGCCATAACCCTTCTAGCACGCGAGCGTGGCCGCCGTGGCCGGAGAGACTTTCGAACGCAACCAGGACCCCCGAGCCGGCGAGCTTCTGGTCGCCTTGCTCCCGGCCTCCTGAGACTATAAATACCCCCTCCGATCAAACGAAGCGACTCACCTCACTCCCCTCTACCTCCCAGACATAGTCGCTTAGCCCCGCTTGCCCTAGCTCGCCGTCGCCAGCCTCGCCGGAGTGGTACTGGACAAGCGGAGCGCCGCCGCGTTCGACCACCTGGGGGCAAGCTGCTGCAGGGAATCGGTGGAGGAGACGCACCGCAGCCGATCCCGCACGTCGCCGACGAGCTCTGCATCCTCTATGCCTCGCCCTCGCCGTCGAACGATCTTCACTGCACGCAGGTGAGCTCCCGCCCGTGCTGAGGAAGAAGATGAACCTGCGCCGTTCGATCTCGATCGGACGCTAGCGTACCGATTCGGGTTTTGTAATTAGGTCTGACGAGTAGGTCCCACCTGTCATGCCCGTCTTATTTTTCCCCAGCTGAGCGAATCGTTTTATGGGCCAGGCCCATTCGGGTTTGTTCTGAATTGGGCCCAAATAGAGTAAGATTCGGTCCGTTTCATTTTCTAAATTATTCTCCCGCCTCTTTAATTAAATTGAATATGTTTCAGATGTTATCTTCAAACTTTAATTCCTAGAGTTTTACAAATCCAAATCTAGCAAATAAATAGGCATTGGAAAGCTTATAAAATACTCTACCCAATAGTACTGGTTAGAATTCAAAATAAGTTAAGAATTAATTCAGATGTGAATAGTGTGACCATAGCTTGTTTAATCATAAAGAATTTCTAGAAAATTATTTAAGCCATCAAAAATCATGAAAATTAAAATGTGAACTCACTAATGACCCCTCTTACTGTTAGTCAACCTTAGTCAACCCCAAACCCAATTAGTTTGGTCAATTAGACCCTAACCTAATCCTACCTTGTAGCATAAAATGATAGAACCCTACTTGCACACTTAGAATCAAATTGCCATCCCTACCAACTCACTTAGTTACTCACTCCCACTTGAACTAATATTAGTAACCCTCAACCTTTACCAATGCTAGGAAAGTGAACAACATATGACCCTTAGTAGAAAACTTAACTTGCACACTTGATGGAAACTTAGAAGCAAAACCTACAATCCCACACCATAAAATGCAACATGAATTAAAATACACCATGAATGCTATTGTGAGCAAACAAAGATGTGTGCTTGGTGTGTTGTTAGCATGGTAAAGTGATTGTGTGTTTTGTGTTTATTCGTTATTAGACGCTAGTGTTGCCGAGGAGGATATTGGAGGGAATTATTATCAAGAAGAAGAGGAAGAATACCCCGGACACTTTGCCAACCAAGGCAAGCCATCTTTTGAATCATACTCCCAATGCCTAGTTTTAATATTGCATTCTACTTGTTTTAAGTAAATTGCATGATTGAATTGCTAGAGTAGAATGATAGAAGCATAGTGATATCTTGCTTAACAAGAGCATCAAGTTGAGTTTATCCAACTCTATTTAGTGGTCATCACTCAATGTAGTTGCTTAGTCGCTAATAATATGGAGGCCATCTATAAGGGGAAACTCTAGTTGAAATTGGTGACTTGAACTTGAGACTTGAAATGGAGATTGCTCCCACATAATGGCTTTATGAAAGAAAATCAATCTTGACTAAGAACTATGAAATATATTTCTCAATGACAACGAGTGATGTACTATGGGAGCCAATTATACCGTACGACCACATTACCCCTATATGGGAAGGGGCTTAATCCGTAGCTTGTTTATCTTAGTATGGGAGGCCTTGTATCAATTATTCATGGAAGGACACCGTGAGCGGTTACTTCTGGACCAGGTGGATTCCACTAACCCGGCTTCCGGGATGGGCAGAACTAGAGGCGCCGGAGCGGGGGATTCCGTACCCCGGGCTCTAGGGAAGGATCCTATACTAGGGTGAACAAGTGAAAGAGTTTGTTTGATTATCTGAAAATCGCATACTTGTGTATGACGAACCATGGATTTCTCCCGGCAGATTTATCGAATCTTGTGGGTAAACTGTACCCCTCTGCAGAGGTTTTCAAACTATTCGAATAGCCGCGTCCGCGGTCATGGACGATTGGCAAGCTGTACTTGACTTTTGTCAGGACTAAAAGTGACAATGGTGAACTTGGTGAATGACTTGACTTGACAATGATGTTGACACACTTGAAGTCCTCTTTAGATTGAACCTAGAGAACTAAACTTCTTTTCTACAAATGAACATTCTTGGGAAATAAAACTAGCTTTTGCAAATAAACTTAGTGCTTAGTCCACTATACCAAACCTTGCATATCTACTTCATCTTTTCCTTTATAAGATGGTTTGCGAGTGCATCCAATGTACTCACGGCTGTGTCCCTGGCTATCAACTTGGCCAGACTATGGGGAGGAATACCAGGAGGAAGGGTATGAAGAAGAGTACCAGAACTAAGCTCGTCTCCATGAGTCGCCATTGCCTGTAGGGTGAAGGCATGGACCCGAAGACGTTATTTCCGCTGCTATATTGTGCTGTAATAGGACTTGGTCTGTATGACCATTGTATTTGAACCCTCGTATTGTAATGGCTATGGAACTGTGGTATCAACTACGTTATGTAAATCACAACATTGATTCTGGGATTGTGATGGATTACATAACGGGCACTTCGAATTTGTTATCAAATTTGAGGTCGTCACAATAACATAAAATAATATTCAGCACATCAACGCAATCATAACACCAATATTCATCGGATCCCAACAAACACAACATGTAGAATTACATAACGGTAATATCGATTATGTAAAGCAGCTCACGAGATCTAAACATGAAGCACATGGTGGAGAAAACAACCAACTAGCTATGGCTATGGACCCATAGTCCAAGGTAGACTACTCACTCATCTTGTCGGAGGCAAGCATGGCGATGAAGAAGACCTCCGGTGGCGATTCCCCTCTCCGGCAGGGTGCCGGGAAGAGCTTCTGGACCCTCCCGATCTCAGGTCGATGGTGGTGGCGGATCGCGATGTATTCTAGAAAAGTGATCGGGTCTTTCGGTTTTTCCCGTCGGGGGGTCTTTATAGGCGAAGGGGCGGCGTCAAAAGTGGGCCAGGGTGGCCTCACCACCAGGGTGCGCGGGCCAGGGGCAGGCCGCGCCGCCCTGTGGTGTGGCTGCCCTGTGGCCCCTCTCCATCTCCTCTTCGGTTCTCTGGAAGCTTCGGTAAATTTCTGGACGTTCGGCTTTTGTTTCGTTCAATTCCTAGAATATTTCCTGTGTAACTTTTCTGAAACACAAAAACAGCAGAAAACAGGGAACTGGCACTGTGGCATCTCATTAATAGGTTAGTTCCAGAAAATGCATAAAAATGCCATGAAGTGTAACAAAATACTAAGCAAATGGTGTAAAAATAAGCATGGAGCATCAAAAATTATAGATACGTTAGAGACGTATCAAATGACCTAACTCCCGCTCGACGAGATGAAGGGGAGGAAACGGGAACAACCTCCCTATCGACGAGATGATAGGGTCGACACCGGTTGAGATGTAGACGGCAGGGACGGGTCAGGCGGTCGATCGGCGGCGAAATCAGGATTTCTGTCGATCTGGAATAACGGGGTTGGGCGAGGATGGAGGAAACGACCGATTCAACAAGGTGAGGGAGGGAATAGGGGAGGGGAGGAGTTCCACCGCCGGGGACGCGCTGGGCACCGGCCGGAGTGGACGAGGGCGACAGTGAGTGGCGGCGCAGTCGACTTGAGTTCTGTCGATTGGGGGATACGGGAACATGACGATGGGATTGTTAAGCTGGTACATTTTTTTTAGAAAACGTTTCGCTCGCTCTCGCTGGGCTGTCGGTGGCATTCTCATGTAATTAGATGCAAATGATATGTCCAGTTGTTGAAAACGATTCGCTCGTTAAGTGCTAAGCGGCGGGAAGCTGCGGCTTCCCCCAGTCTGCCTATTCGACCTCTGGCTTCGGCAAAGCCCACACATAAAGCAGCCCTGTTTATTTCGTATAGACGGCTTATTGCTGTAGAAAGCCAAAAAAAAATCTAAACAAACACCCCCCTACGTCCGGTTCCGTCTGAAGAAACCACCGGGCATAGTTTCAAAAACCGGACCGGTGAGTGAACCGGTGAGGTGACTGGCTCACTGGTTCACCGGTCCAACCGGTGGTTCAGCTGGTTCAATAGCGACAAAAAACCATTAAATTTAATAAATAATTAAGTTAATTTTGGAAAAATTTAGCATTGAATCATATATTTTGTGTTTGCTTTTATAGTAAATCACAAACTAAGTATAGTAAAGGTGGTATTAGGCCTTATGCAAAGTATTTGGAGCAACGTTATAGGTTTAGGATCATCTCCTCGAGAAAACACATTATTTTTATGCAGTTTTTCTGGTTTTTTCTTAGTTAGACTAATGACTTTTAAAAAATCGGTGAGGGCTTCGGTTTAGGTTTTTTCTGGTTAAACCACCGAACCAGTTTGGTTTTTAAAACTATGCCACCAGGTGAGTGCAAAGCGATGAAGTGTGAAATGACATTGCGCGGCTGCTGCTGGGCCGGGTGAGCTCGCCCTTCTGCTCCAGCTGTGTTCTCCTGAGTCCTGGCCGGTTGGGGGCAAATCCTATACTCCAACCAGGGTGGTGTTAACCCAGCGCCGCACACCCCCTGTAATGATTCGGGCCGGCCCATTTCACCGCGCGCACGCGTAGTACTTTTTTTTCTCTTCTCTGCATAGGATTTCGCACACCCCACGCGCGATGTGGGCCGGCCCATTAGCGCCGACCTGGTAGGCTATCTTTTTTTCGTTCTTTTTTCATTTTTTGTGTTTTTTCCTTTTTTTCTTTTCTCAGTTTTCTTTTTCCCTTTTTCTTTTCAGTTTATTTTTGTTTTTCTTTTGCAACATTTTTTAAAAATGTTCAGATTTGATTTTTTTTGTTCAAATTTTGAAATGCGTTCAAATTACAATTTTTTAAAAATTTCGAAATTTGTTCAAATTTTGAAATTCATTTAAATTATGAAATTCGTTCAAATTTTGATTTTCGTTCAAATTTTGGAAATTTCACAAATTTTGAAATTTGTTCACAATTGATTTTCGTTCAAAATTTGAAATTCATTCAAATTTTGATTTTGGTTCAAATATTAGAAATTTCATAAATTTTGAAATTTGTTCAAATTCAATTTTTGTTCAAATTTCAAAATTTGTTCCAACTTGAAATTTGTTTTAATTTAGAAATTTGTTTTGACTTGAAATTTGTTCTAATTTGAAAATTCTTCCAATTTGAAATTTGTTTCGATTTGAAATTTGTTCCGATTTGAAAAAAATTCGATTTAAAATTTGTTGCGACTTCGAAATTTGTTCCAATTTGAATTTTGATCCGATTTTCAATTTTGTTCCGATTTATTTTTTTAAACAGCAGAAATGGGAAATGCGAAAAAAAACAGCGAAAAAAAAACAGCAAAGAAGAAAAAGCAAAAAAAAGGACACACGCGAAATGGGCCAAGCCCACGATCAGCCAGGGCGTGAACGTCCCGAAAAAAAAAAGCACACGCGGAAACAGTCTAATGGGCCGGGTCCAGTAACCATCGGAGGGTGTGCGGCGCGGGGTTTGCACCAACCAGGTTGGAGTATAGGAGTTCCCAGCGTCTGCCAACAGGCCGGCCTAGTTGTCTTTAGCATCAGTTTCTAGCGGATAAGCCCAGGCGGGGACTGCGGCGCCCAAGAGGCCGGCCCATGGATTGTCTACTGCATCTCCACGCGGCCTCGCTCACCCGGACGGCAACGGCTAGCAGGCCAGCCCGGTGCAGCCTGCCGAAGTGCCTGCTTCGTCGTGTTCTTCAACGCTGTCGTCTCGGGTATTACTAAGTCGGTGACTGTTAAGAATGAAGAGAAGGCTGTCATTACTCAAACGGATCTCCGATCATGGATGAGCTAGCTTGCATGTGTTGTGTGTACACTCAGGGTCGTCTTTGTTCTGATGGCACTTTGTAGAAGTCCTCTGATTTTTGTCGGAGGCAGTTTTACCGAGTACGGCCGAGGGAGACGAACCAGTAGCCAGGAGAAAACTGGACCGGCCCTCGCATCGTCTTTCCAAGGCGATCCGGGCGGCGTTCCCGTCCTTCTCCTACCTCTTTTCTCCACCAGCAAAATCCCCACGCCGCAGCTAGAGAAATCACCGGCTATGGCTCGGCAGCCGGCGGCGTGGCATCTCGACCTCTTGTTTTTTCTCCAACAAAGTCCCATTGTATTTCTTCTCCACAGTCAACATCCAACCCAGACGATGCTGTCTACATGGACATGGGAGCATGCGAGCAGCTGCAACAAAGGCGGCACCATGCCACGCATAGGCAAAGGCTACAACCAGTGGTTGGCGGCCATGTTTCCTAGCCTGCCAGGCAAAAGTTTCCCCAAACACTTCGATGGTAACTGCGGTACGCCGGTTCCGGCGCGAACGTTCCTCCGCAAGGAGGTTTATGCTGCTCCTGCTTTGCCATGTCATCGTGCAGGTCTGGCCAACGTGTGGGTCCCAGTGCTGTAGCATTGATGGGACTGAGCGCTACCAGATCATGGTCGGAAGGCTTGTGCTCTAAGGACGCCGTGAGTGCCTCCTGATCCGTCACGCCCCTCTCATTATCAAGGCAATCGTGTTGGAAGATTGGCTAGGCTCTCATGGTATCATCTCGCATGCTCGTGCTGAGTCGAGATCAGTTACTACTAGCTAGCGACTGTTCCATGGAGTACTTGCAGATTGGGGAAAAGATGTTGATTCAATGCTTGTTGTGTGCATGCCGTCTTTTTGTGTGATGATGTCCACTTCAAATCCGTGTATCTGAGGAGTGTGAGCTGGATGATCGGCGAATTGCAACAGTATTCTTGGCAAGTGGGAGTGGCGACACAAGGTGACTTCGTTCCGTGCTCCTTGAGCTCCGCGTCTCACTTTCTAGGGCTGGTTATGCCTGGCAGTGGCGGCTCTATAGGCGTCGTTTCCTTGATGAAGGCATTGCTTGAAAAATGTACCTCTTCGGGGTGAAAACCCATGACCTGGCTTTAGTGGTTTGACAAGGCGACGACAGCGCTGGTGCACTGTTACCTTCCTAGAGGCATTGTTTTGAAGAACCTTTCTAGGAGTCTAGGTGTCATCATTAGTGGTGGTTTGTTCATAGTACTGTTGCAAGCCTAAGATTGTTTCAGCGAGGGTTTTTTTTTTTGCTGTATGTCTAGACTAGCTTTAGACATTATGTTGTTGCAGAGACTTGATGTATTTAGTACTCCCTCCGATTGGAAATAACTGTCGGGGACATAGTACAAACTTTGTACTAAACTAATACAAAATTGCCGACACTTATTTCCGATCGGAGGGAGTATCATTTTGGTATTAATATATTTCCTTTATAAAAAAAAGCCTCCCTCCCAAATTGCTCAAAAATACTACTCCCACCAATCCATATTACTTGTCGATAATATGGATGTATCCAAATATATTTTAGTGTATAGATACATTCGTACTAGCGATAAGTAGTATGCATCGGAGGGAGTACAATCCATACCATTCATAAGGTGAGTTTTCTGTAAATCAAACTCAGACTATACCAGCAAAAAGTATATTCATTCCAAAATTGGACATTACGAACTTCCTAGCAGCCAGCTTGGAAGCTCCTTGCAGAAAAGGCATTGTTTGTCTTCTTGCTCCTAGCTAGTTGCGCTCTCGCCAAAAGTTCAGCGTGCACATGCACTGATGCAAAGGAGTTGACAAGTTCGTGGCCGTGGAAGCACCTACGCTTTATCGCCAGCGGACTGGTGTGAGTGATAGCTTTATTTATCTTCTGATACTACCCTTGATCGCTAGCGGGATCCAAAATCGCGTGGAATCATTCGGGTGTTCGATCCTTGCCTCTGATCGTGCAGCAGGCGTATATGCCTGTTGAACCGGGACTCTGTCAGCACTCTGCAGTGTTATACAACACGCAGTCGCCAGCTAGTATACGCTGCTTCACACATGCATCCCCGTGTATCGATCGGTTAAGATTAGGATATGCTTCGCTGGCTAGCTAGGTATTTCTAGAAAATTTGTTGCAGATTGGCCTATCATAACCGCTAGCCGATACTACTTCGAGTTTAGCTGACAAAAATGGATTAAATAATGTGCCACTGACGTATACGTACGTGTCGCCAAATGTCGCAGTGAGTGAGTCGGTGCCAATGTCTTACAGCTAAAACTGTGATCATCAGTGACATGGGGATGACTGTATCATTGTATGTGTGTTTGGTTAAGCTTATATATAGGTAATCATCAGTGCCGGCACCTAACCAACAATCTCTCAAATCTTGTAAAGAAATAAAATACGTAGTTGATGAGATTGTAATCCAGAGAAGCTTTGGTTAGGTTTGATTCTGCGGAAAGTTGGATCTAGGAGACAATCAGAGCCTCACCTAATGGATGTCATGCTTGATTTGATTCTCCTTCTATGGTAGCAATGGTTCCCGCGCGCGGGGGCTAGCTAACTGTAGAGATCTGTAGAGATGATGATGTATGTTGTCTGATTCTAGCTAAATCCACGTCTCACAATACAAAAAACAAACAAACTTGGCGCTGAAAGAGAGATTTGCAAGCATGATGATTTTTTTCTTAGAATAAGCAAAGATCACAATAAGTGAAAGAAAGCAAGTACTATCATCTGATATTAGGGTATGTCGGTGCTGACTGGTGAGACTCTTCCTACTCGTTCATTGCCAGATCTGACCTTCTGGGCGTGGGGAGCCCGAAGGTGCTGGCAGCGTAGTTTGGTCATCGTGTTTATGCTATGGCATGGTGCGTGCATATCAGTTAGCGGCAGTGGTTTGCTGATAAGGTGTCAGGTGGGATCTCATCTAAGTCCCACTTGTAATGTATTTTAAGTTTTCTAGAGAGATAAACTTATACTAGCTTAGATAAAAAAAAATATAAGTGAGACTTAGGTGGAATCCCACTTGACACCTTATTTCCTGATATGTTTGTCTGCAAATGTGATCAACACCCCCGGAAAACAGAAATGAAAAAAACCACTGTTAATTGTACCAAATTTCGAATGAGAGGTAAATATATAATCACTCAATGTCTCACCCAAATCCTCACGGACACAAATTTAGAATTCTGTTTATTCTTTAGGACCAAGTTTTCCTACTACTTGTACTTTTTTTTTCCTTGAGGAGCAGGCTTGGTGAACTAAGATAAACATCTAGATACTCATGGTTAAAAGACTAGGTGAAATGTTGGTGCAAACGCTTGGGAATTGAAATTTCCATAGAAATTTTAGGGCTCATGCGGGAACCCTAGCCTTCGCCCCGCCTCCCTTGTACCCTCCCCTGCAGCCGTCAACATACATCACTGAGCAATGCCCACTATGCTCGGCAGTACCCCCTCCCGCGGGGATTTGATGTGGTGTATGTGAGGTGCCCTGGCACGGTGGACTTCCAACGAAGCCATCCTTTCGGCATCACATTGACATGTGTCTTCAGATGCGCCACGATGGTGAAGCCTTGTGTGGTTGTGGCATTTATTTGAAAATCTCTTCGTCTCTAGATCGGCCGACTAGCCAGTAGTTTCATGAGGCAGTCTTACATGAGAGTTGTTCGGCCAACCCGTAGTTGACATCGATAGGAGTTGCTCCTTTGTCGCCATTGGAGGTGGATCAAAGATGGAGTGACAACGACCAGAAGCAAGGCTGCAAGGGGCTCATATTGTTGTCGAAGTCTTCACCAGTGCCATGATAGGGTCTCAACACTCTGAACCAAGATCATGCTAGCGAGAAATCATTAGCTGGTAGAGAGGTTGATGGCATCGACTGCTTCGATATATGACAAGTATGCATGTACTCTGAATGGAAACATAATATCTGAGGGAAATGACGTATGTTGTGTACTTGCTGAAGGTGGTGGCTCGAAAGCTTAGCTTTAAGGTAGAAAAATGCTGAGTTCAAACCTTTGGTTGGACTCATCAACATTCGTCATTCGCACATGCGCGACAAATAATTTTGAAGGCTTTATCTAAGAGTTGTGTGCCTTTTGATCATTCAATCACTTGCCATATGATTTGGATTGTGGAGATACTACCGTGTGATGGTACATTTTTTGTGGCCACGGGTGTTTCTTTACTATTTAGTTTGCCAATTTTTCATTATCGATGACTGGCTTTTCTTGATATTGTTGGATAATTAGTAGTAAATGACTGTATGCATGAAGGATGCATGGACCAACATTTATCCTCCTTTTAGAAAAAAAGATGATTAGTGTTTATCTTCAGATGAATTTGCATCATTTATTTACGACTATTATACTTTTTATTAAGCTCAATAGTCTGAACATATGCACCATGAGGGGAGAAGCATAGCCATGCTCGCGCGACTTCTAGCTAAAATTGAAATTGAACAAAACGTCGTGTGATGATCCCAGGATAAATATTGAACCGATGCATGGTATCCAATATTACTTTATTTTGCGAATATGTATCTAATATTACAAACAAGAATTATACTTCTTTGTGAGCACCGAAAATCATACTGAAGTCTAATACAAGACTATACATTTTAAACACTACCATGAATTAAACCAACAAGATAACGCAAGTATAAGAAGAAAATCCATATCTGGTTGGAACTTTCACATTTCCACCAATGATTCGTTGGCCAACTAACAATTTGTTTATTATGGCTCTCAAAAGTGCCCATTTGTGGCTATTGTCTAATTCAGACTTGTTTTTCAAAGGGAGTTTGGACTTTCCGGAAGTCTGCCATCTTTCCTGTTGCTACCAAGGCATGATGTGGATGTTGCTGACGTAGATTAGCTCAAGTCCTATCACTTGTTCGCGAAAGTTCCTTTCAACAATCAACGCGAAAATACTAAAATCATGTCATTTCGCCAAAACCGTTGACAGAAGTTCCGTTGTTTTCCGTTTCTTCCGCAGAGCTGATTTGGGGAAGCCGGATTCCAGCCCGTTTCTCCATTCTCATGTGTCGTTTCCAGCTGTGCATCTCTGCACGATTTTTTTTTTTGGGAATGTCTGGACTTTTTGTTGTACGTAAGGGTGTCAGTTACTACACTCTAGAAATATGACGCAATGCTTCACAGCTCAATAGTAGTGTTTCGTTAAACTTCCTAGACGTAATTTTGATTGTTAAACTCACTAGTCATTTGTCTTGGTGGCGGGATGGGCAGGGCGGCGCCAGGCTGTTGTGCTCAGGCATTGATGGCGTGTTGCTGCCCTACCAGATGCGCCTCCCTCGTGCGGCTCCCTGGTTCGGCTTTGCCTGTGTCACGGGGGTGGCGGGGCGGAGGCCCTAGGCTTGGCGGCGGCGGCGGCCTCGTTAGAGGTGGTAACTAGTTGTGGCGGATCTCGGGATCTCACACCTAGCCTCGACTCGAGTAGAGGAGGCACTGCCGGTGAAAACCGTGCTACGACTTCGGTCTTGTCAGGCGGTGGCGGCGTTATGCGCTGTTACCTTGTTGAAGGCATGATCGTCGCAACCTTCTTCTACTCGCTCGGGTTGTTCCGGGAGGAACCCTAGAACTAGGGATCCCGGATCGGATGATGGCAGCGGCCGGCGTCGTGACCCCTCTTGAGGGCATCATTTTTGAGCAGGCGTCTCGGGGTATGCGATATTCCTGGTTCCTAGCTGAGGAGGGATTTTGATGTTCTCTAGGGCCTCAGGTTTGTAGGTGTGGTGTGGAGGCTTCAGGTTTTTTAATGTATGTTCTTTGTCCGTCTTTATATTGAATAAATTAATATAAAAAAGTTGTATGCATTTTTTTGATGCAGAGGCTTGGGGTCATCCTCCATTTCGAACAAAAAAATCATTTTGTCAATTTTAGCGCAAAAAAACGATGCTGAAAATGAGATTACATCGATTGATTCTTATAGTGATACAAGTACGTACTTTCAGTGAAAGCTAGCATGAAAATACGCGTTTAAAATCCGAAAGGAAGCACAAAATTGTGCATTGTATATCATATTAGAACGGCGGATCGTGCCGCAGCTCCCAACCGATCGATATGATTCATCCAGCAACCCGGCTACGTCTCAAATTTCATAGTCCTTTCGTGGATCATGAGGGGCATAATCAAATGGTGTCCCTGTAATCAGTGAACCTCCGCCAAAGACAAAGTCGCCCCGTACGTCGTCACGGGGTCGAGTAGAGTAGTTGTTGATTAGACATGTTTATTTAACTAATCGCTGCCCATTAGAAGTCAAACTCGTCACTGAGCTCTTTGCTTAATTAATTGTTAAGGTCAGATGCAGAAAGTCTTCGTGATCGAAAATTCCCGGAGCTGCGAAGCCCGGTTTGGAGCCGGCAAATATTCCCCTGAATATTTAGCTGGGGGCGAAACTACCGGCAACTTCAGTTTCCCGCGGTCATGGGGTCGGCATCGTGGATCGAACAGCTGTGCACTGCCTAGCTAGCTGCCTCCAGCATCCGGCAATCTCAAGCTCATATATGCTTAGAGTCGTTCTCGATGATGATAGTGCAAGCCTGCAAGCTTTCTTACCTTAGAGATACAATTGAATCAATAAGAGAAAAAAAGAATCAATAAGAGAAAACCTTCTACCCTCTTTAGTTCAACAAAATGAACTAACTTTTCTGATAACATAATCATTTTAAAACAGTTAGTTCATGTTTTTTGAGCAAAAGAGGGTAAATCATACCTTAATTGTGACTCACTTGCATCCCAAAGGTTTTTGTTTCTGGAATGTAGGTTTCATGCCAACAAACTTGGTACAAAATGAGACGTCCAGTGTTAACGAGATCAACATATCAATTAAAACTCATCGCATTTAAAACATATTTATTGAGAAAAGTATAGTAGACCACTAGTAGATTCTTCTACTAGTGTTTCTTTTTGTCTTTCTTTATAGGACAACAAAGCCCCCGGCTCCGATAGTTTTACCCGAGCATTTTTTAGGGACGATTGGACACCATAAGGACGATGTCAGCAGGTCCATCAATAACTTAAGGGTGGCCCTCCTCCAATGCTAAATTTGTCAAATTTTGTGTTCTCGCCAAAAAAAGGAAGGGGCCGAGGATCTCTCCGATTATAGACTCGTTAGCTTGATACATGCAATTGCGAAAATCATTACCAAAATGAGTGCTATCCGTCGCTAATAATAGGAGACGAATAAACTAGATCCTCTCTGCCTAGCTCAGGAACATCCTAGTTTCCAATGCTCAGAGTGCATTCATAAAAAGAGAAATGTTAATGAAAACTTCATGTAGGTCTAAAACCTCGCAAGAAGGCTTCACATAAACAAGATCCAAGTGCTTCTTTTCAAGCTTGACATTTGCAAAGCCTTCAACTCCATTAGATGGGGTTTTCTCCTTGAGCTCCTCAAGAGGCATGGGTTCCTGACCAAGTTTCGGGATTGGATTGCTGCCTTGCTTTTCACCTCACCTTCAAGAGTTCTTAGTGGTGTTGCCGACACCCCAATAAAGCATGGGAGGGGGATAAGGCAAGGATACTATCTCTCCTCACTCCTTTTTATCCTCGCAATTGACCCACTTCGACAAAACTTTGAGTTGGCCACTGCTACTTGGTGATGGCGCCAGAAAAGAGGCTGCTGGCGTGAAGCAGTAAGTCCTTGTGCGTGGTGAATGACCAGCCCGTTGGGAACCCCAAGAGGAAGGTATGATGAGTGTAGCGGCTAGTTTTCCCTCAGTTAAGATACCAAGGTTTATCGATCAGGAGAGGAGAGACAATGACGACTGAAGGTGTTTGTGGAACCTGCACACATACAGACAAATACTTTGTTCCCAACTTGCGATGAGGTTGTCAATCTCACCGGTTTGCTTGAAACAAAGGTTATGAGCGTATCGAGTGGAAAACAATATAGTATGCGAGTAAAGTAAACAGTGCGGGAAAAGTAAACATGTGATTGCAATATGATGTAAATAGGACCAGGGTCCACAGTTCACTAGTGGTGTCTCTCCATAGATAAAATAACATGCTGGGTAAACAAATTACAGTTGGGCAATTGATAGAATAGAGCTAACGTGATATGTCAAGAAGATCACTATGAGATTTACTCTGGGCATTACAACAAAATACATAGACCGCCATCCAACTGCATCTATGACTAATAATCCACCCCCGGGAATATCATCCGAACACCCTAGAAGTATTAAGTTGCGAACAATAGATAATTGCATTAAGCAAAGTGTGTAATGTAAACAAAGCATATGCCCTTGAGCATATGAATGTTGTTTTCTCCCTAGTAGCAACAGCACATCTACCACCTTAGAGGTTTCTGTCACTCCCCCAGGTGAAATAGAGGCATGAACCCACTATCGAGCATAAATACCCCCTCTTGGAGTCACTAGCAACTACTCGGCCAAGATAGCTACTAACAACGGAGAGCATGCAAGATCATAACAACATAGAGATAACAAAAGATATAATTCAGTACAGCAACTTAATCATAAACACCAATATTCATCGGATCCCAACAAACCAACATCATAGAATTACATAACGGTGATCTCAATCATGTATGGCAGCTCATGAGATCTAAACATGAAGCACATGGTGGAGAAGACAACCATCTACCTACTGCTATGGACCCATAGTCCAAGGTAGACTACTCACTCATCGCTCCGGAGGCAATCATGGCGATGAAGGAGACCTCCGGTGGCGATTCCCCTCTCCGGCAGGGTGCCGGAAAGAGCTTCTGGACCCTCCCGATCTTCGGGTCGACGGCGGCGGCGGACCGCGATGTATTCTGGAAAACTGATCGGGTCCTTAGGTTTTTCTCGTCAGGGGGTATATGTAGGCGAAGGGGCGATGTCAGAGGAGGGACCACGGCCCCTCACACATGGCTGGCGCGGCCAGGGGCCTGGCCGCGCCGCCTGTGTGTGGGGGGGCCACGTGGCCCCCCTCCGTCAGGTCTTCGGATGTTTGGGAGCTCCCGGTGATATAAGACTTCAGGAACTTGTTTCGTCCAATTCCGAGAATATTTCATGTGTATCACTTCTGAAACACAAAAACAGCAGAAAACAGGAAACTGGCACTGTGGCACTTCGTTAATAGGTTAGTTCCGGAAAATGCATAAAAATGCCACTAAGTGTAACGAAACAATAGGCAAACGGTGTAAAACAAAGCATGGAGCATCAAAAATTATAGATACGTTTGAGACGTATCAAGCATCCCCAAGCTTAACTCCTGCTCGTCCTCGAGTAGGTAAGTGATAACAAAAGAATAATTTTTGAGGTGACATGCACCTACACAATCTTGATCATATATGTAAGCATTGGTGAGCTGGGATCAATAGAACTTGAA
This sequence comes from Dactylis glomerata, assembly GCA_007115705.1. Classification (NCBI taxonomy): domain Eukaryota; kingdom Viridiplantae; phylum Streptophyta; class Magnoliopsida; order Poales; family Poaceae; genus Dactylis; species Dactylis glomerata. The sequence goes on from QXEO01000546.1 coordinate 8,499,268, forward strand.
ACATGGGCATGAAGATATAATCATGACAATAAGAACTTAGCAACCATGTTGTAAACATGCAAATGAACACAAACAAAAGATCATGGAAATGAAACAATGAAAGTCAAACGTGTGTTCAAATCATAAGGAAAAACATACAAGTGGTTTTCAGCTTGTCCTTCATGGAGAGCAAAACATAAATGCATAGAACACCTCAAAGTTTAAGAGGGCGACTAGATACAAATAATTTAAGAACAAGTGAAACCAATCATCATGAATCAATCAATGAACCTTGGGACAATGCATATCACACTAAGAATGACAACTATGCTCTCTTAATGGTGCATAAAGAAAGAAGGTGGTGACTCAACATAAAAGTAAAAGAAAGGCCCTTCGCAGAGGGAATCAGTGATTGCAAGTTTTATAACCTTCAAAAATTATGGTACTTACCGGCTTTGAGCTCTCATTGCCTCCATCATAAGCATCTTGAATGGTTAAAGTTAATGTGAGAACAATTATGATGCATATGCTTGACAAATCATAAGTTGAAAACCTCGTGTCCCGTGAATACGAGTACCCAAATGAATGCTACTTTACTTAGAGTCCCAAGCAAGGCTCTTGTCATTGTAAGTATATGCATATCATTGAGAACCGCCAATGGGGTACCTCCGTGCCCGATGACATGGAACAAGCCTACACCAAAATGCCAGGACAAGCAGACAATGAACACCTCGACATCTCTTTTATTTGCTATATTGTTTAGCTTTTTATTGTGAGATGCGTCGTCGAATGTTCACCATGGGTATGCTGCAAATTTCCACCATGAATTATGCATGGCTTAGATTGGCGGCCCGGCGTTTCCCTAACACATATACAAACTCCATGATCCCCACAAGATTCCCAATTCATTTCACACCGCGGGCATCCATAAACAAAAGATCACAATATCAACTCAAATAGGAAGTGCAATGTTGAAAGCTTGCCCCATGACAGCATGGTTGGGCTAGTCTCCAACTTACAACTTGCAAGCATAACAACTCAGCATAAGAGACCACAATGTCAAATTTTTAAGAACAGGAAAAAGTAAAGTGTGCCTTCCGGTTCGTGAGAGCTTTACTGACCGAATTTCGCATAACACTGGTAAGAGTTTAATTTGAAGAGAAAATAAAAGCAAGTCAAATTTACTTGGAATAGCAAATTGCTAGTAGGTATGTATGGTGGACACTTTGGAAAACTTTCGCTTTTAGGAGTTGGATGCACGAGTAGAGCTCATATTCAGTACAAGGCGAGGGCTAGCAAAAGACTGGGAGCGACCAACTAAGAGAGCAATAATGGCCATAATCATGCAAAGCGACAAAGCGACATTAAAAGAAGCATAAGATGGCATCAAAAGTCAATAACTAAATGATCATGAAGGCTAATGGCGGCTTTGTAAGAGTCTAACATGTGTGAGCATGCGCCAAGTCAACCCAAATAAAGCATCAAGGAGAAAACCAAAATAATGCTTCCATACAATAAAAACAACGCATGATTTTTTCAAAGGCTCATTAAGCAATCTCAGTTATTTGAGACAAGTCATGCTACAGCAAAACCACTAAGCATACTATCAAAAAGACATCAAGCATGACATGAAAAAGCCTAAGCCGCAGTCTACACAAGCTCCTTCTTGTACCACTATTTTGCACGAAGCTTTTTCTCTTTTCCAACACCATTTGAAATTTTTATAAACACCTCTTTTGATGAAAACCAATAAAGTTTAGAGGCAAAAATACACCTTGATGAAAAGATATGACAAGGTCTGAACGCAAATCAAGGCGAAAATGAAAACCAAAAGCAGTAGCAGAAAAAGTAGAACGCTTGATTTTAAATAAGAGTGAAAACTAGAGCGTTCTTTGCAAATGAAAACAAGTACATCTCCTCCAAAGGAAATTTGTTGGGGTCCAACCATTTATTGCAGCAAACAAACTAAACAAACCAACTAAGAAAACTAAAATAACTGACGCTCCAAGAAAAACACATAGTGCATGAAGCAATAAAAATATAGTGTTTTGAAAGGTGACCTAATTTTTGCCGATGAAGAAGGGGTGCCTCGGGGGCATCCCCAAGCTTTGACGCTTGTACTTCTTGGATGTTTCTTGGGGTGCTGGGCATCCCCAAGCTTGAGCTTTTGTCCATTCTTCAACTCATCTCATCATTCTCCAATCCCTACACTTGAAAACTTCCTTCATACAAAACGAAACACAATTCTATTAGCAACATTAGTGTAAGCATAAAATATATTCAACCTCTTTTAACTTCAGGTTTCAACCCAAAACCACCACATATAAAGTATATACTACTGTAGCAACTTCCACAAGAGTTCCATGATAAAAAAGAACTCAAAAGAAAGCGATAAAGTGGCAAAAACGAATATTGGCAGAAATCTGTCAAAACTGAACAGCTGACAAAGGACGAATTTTTGAGGGATTTTCTGTTGCTCAAATCAAAAAGTGTTCAACTAAGAAAAGTTTGGATATAACCTGGGGCATATGCACAAGAAATCACAGGTCCAAAAGATAAACAGATAATTTATACGAATTTTTACGGTGCAGCACCGAAAACAGTTTCAGGACAGCAATATCCCCAAATCTTTACCTCACTCCAATTAGAGGCTTCTCTTGGCACAAAAACGAAATAAACAAGATAACGAGCGGTCATTACGGTAGTAATGACTTCCAAGACTCAAATAAAAGAAAAAGTACTGTAAAGAAAACATTGGGTTATCTCCCAAGAGTGCTTTTCTTTAACGCCTTTGAGCTAGGCGCAGAAAATTGCGAATCAAGTAATATCAGTAGACGAAGCATTAAGCTCATAATTTGCTCTAAGAATAGAGTCAAAAAGTAATTTCTTTCTTTTCCTAGGGAAGTGTTTCATACCTTGCTTTAGTGGGAATTGATACTTGATAGTGCCTTCCCTAATATCAATAATAGCACCTACAGTTCGAAGAAAAGGTCTTCCCAAAATAATAGGACATGAAGCATGGCATTCAATGTCCATAACAAGAAAATCAACGGGAACAAGGTTATTGTTTACCACAATAATAACATCATTAATCCTTCCCAAAGGTTTCTTCTTAGCAACATCAGCAATAGGAACATCAAAATAACATTTTTCAAGCGGCGGTAAATCAAGCATGTCATAAATCTTTCTAGGCATGATAGAAATACTAGCACCTAGATCACATAAAGCATGGCAATCATAACCATTAACATGCATATCAATGATGGGTTCCCAACCATCTTCTAACTTCTTGGGAACAGAAGCTTTTTGCTTCAACTTTTCATCCCTAATCTTTATGAGAGCATTGGTAATATGCTTAGTAAAAGCAATATTTAGAGAACTAGCATTGGGAGTCAAAGCAAGCTTTTGCAAGAACAAAATTACTTCAGATATATTGCAGCCATCAACATCAAAATCATTAAAGGAAATAGAGCTATCATCTCCCACACTCCGAAAAAATTTAGCACTCTTTTGAGAAAAAGTTTTGGCAATTTTAGGCTTTTTAACACAAGGAGTGGGAGTTTTCTCTACACCAATCAAAGTAAGAGGATTACTATCAGTAGGAGCAACATCATTAGAGGTAGTAATGGTACATACCTTCATCTCTCTAGCCATCTCATCTTCTCTTTCCCACCTGGCATGCAATTCCGCTAACAATCTAATATTTTCATCAATTCCAACTTGGGTAGCATTAGCGGCAGCAACAATATTGCTCACTTTCACATCATTAGGAAACACTTTTGATTTCAGAAGTTCCACATCATGAGCAAGGCTATCAACTTTAGAAGCAAGAATATCAATTTTGCCTAACTTTTCCTCAACAGACTTATTAAAAGCAGTTTGCTTACCGATGAAGTCCTTGAGCATTACCTCAAGCTCGGAGGGCGCGGCCCTAGTGTTGTTGTAGGAATTACCATAAGAGTTACCATAACCATTACCATAGGTAGAAGGATACGGCCTATAATTGTTACTAGCAAAATTGTTCCTATAAGCATTGTTGTTAAAATTGTTGTTTCTAATGAAATTCACATCAACTTGCTCTTCTTGAGCAACCAGAGAGGCCAAAGGAACATTATTAGGATCAACATGAGTCCTATCATTAGCAAGCATAGCCATAATGGTATCAATCTTATCATTCAAGGAAGAGGTTTCCTCAACAGAATTTACCTTCTTACCTTGTGGAGCTCTCTCGGTGTGCCATTCAGTGTAATTTACCATCATATTGTCGAGTAACTTCGATGCGGTGCCCAAGGTAAGGGACATAAAAGTGCCTCCAGCAGCTGAATCAAGTAGGTTCCTAGAAGAAAAATTCAGTCCTGCATAAAAAGTTTGGATAATCATCCAAGTAGTCAGTCCATGAGTGGGGCAGTTCTTTATCATAGCTTTCATTCTTTCCCAAGCTTGAGCAACATGTTCATTATCAAACTGAGTAAATTTCATAATATTGCTACGCAACGATATAATCTTAGCGGGAGGATAGTATCTACCAACAAAAGCATCCTTACACTTAGCCCATGAATCAATACTATTCTTAGTCAAAGACAGCAGCCATTCTTTAGCTTTTCCTCTCAAAGAAAAAGGAAACAACTTGAGCTTAATAATATCACTATCAACATCCTTATATTTCTGCATCTCACATAGCTCAACAAAATTGTTGAGATGAGCTGCAGCATCTTCAGTACTAGCACCAGAAAATTGCTCTTTCATAACAAGGTTCAATAAAGCAGGCTTAATCTCATAAAAGGTGGTAGCAGGAACAGGTGGTGCAATAGGAGTGCAGATAAAATCACTATTGTTCGTGCTAGCAAAGTCACACAACTTGGTGTTTTCAGGAGTACCCATTTCAGCAAAACAAAAGTAAACAAGTAAAAACAACTACCAAGGATTCTAATTTTTTGGGTTTTTGATATAAAAAGCAATGCAGGTAAAATAAATAAAGTAAAGCAAAAACAAATAACAAAGTAAAGAACGTGTGTGCGAAGAACTCCCCTCGCAGAAGTCTTCTCTTCCTCCCCGGCAACGGTGCCAGAAAAGAAGCTGCTACTTGGTGATGGCGCCAGAAAAGAGGCTGCTGGCGTGAAGCAGTAAGTCCTTGTGCGTGGTGAATGACCAGCCCGTTGGGAACCCCAAGAGGAAGGTATGATGAGTGTAGCGGCTAGTTTTCCCTCAGTTAAGATACCAAGGTTTATCGATCAGGAGAGGAGAGACAATGATGACTGAAGATGTTTGTGGAACCTGCACACACACAGACAAATACTTTGTTTCCAACTTGCGATGAGGTTGTCAATCTCACCGGTTTGCTTGAAACAAAGGTTATGAGCGTATCGAGTGGAAAACAATATAGTATGCGAGTAAAGTAAACAGTGCGGGAAAAGTAAACAGGTGATTGCAATATGATGTAAATAGGACCAGGGTCCACAGTTCACTAGTGGTGTCTCTCCATAGATAAAATAACATGCTGGGTAAACAAATTACAGTTGGGCAATTGATAGAATAGAGCTAACGTGATATGTCAAGAAGATCACTATGAGATTTACTCTGGGCATTACAACAAAATACATAGACCGCCATCCAACTGCATCTATGACTAATAATCCACCCCCGGAGATATCATTCGAACACCCTAGAAGTATTAAGTTGCGAATAACAGATAATTGCATTAAGCAAAGTGTGTAATGTAAACAAAGCATATGCCCTTGAGCATATGAATGTTGTTTTCTCCCTAGTAGCAACAGCACATCTACCACCTTAGAGGTTTCTGTCACTCCCCCAGGTGAAATAGAGGCATGAACCCACTATCGAGCATAAATACCCCCTCTTGGAGTCACTAGCAACTACTCGGCCAAGATAGCTACTAACAACGGAGAGCATGCAAGATCATAAGCAACATAGAGATAACAAAAGATATAATTCAGTACAGCAACTTAATCATAAACACCAATATTCATCGGATCCCAACAAACCAACATCATAGAATTACATAATGGTGATCTCAATCATGTATGGCAGCTCATGAGATCTAAACATGAAGCACATGGTGGAGAAGACAACCATCTAGCTACTGCTATGGACCCATAGTCCAAGGTAGACTACTCACTCATCGCTCCGGAGGCAATCATGGCGATGAAGGAGACCTCCGGTGGCGATTCCCCTCTCCGGCAGGGTGCCGGGAAGAGCTTCTGGACCCTCCCGATTTTCGGGTCGACGGCGGCGGCGGATCGCGATGTATTCTAGAAAACTGATCGGGTCCTTAGGTTTTTCTCGTCAGGGGGTATATGTAGGCGAAGGGGCGATGTCAGAGGAGGGACCACGGCCCCTCACACATGGCTGGCGCGGCCAGGCCCCTGGCCGCGCCGCCTGTGTGTGTGGGGGCCACGTGGCCCCCCTCCGTCAGGTCTTCGGATGTTTGGGAGCTCCCCGGTGATATAAGACTTCAGGAACTTGTTTCGTCCAATTTCGAGAATATTTCCTGTGTATCACTTCTGAAACACAAAAACAGCAGAAAACAGGAAACTGGCATTGTGGCACTTCGTTAATAGGTTAGTTCCAGAAAATGCATAAAAATGCCACTAAGTGTAACGAAACAATAGGCAAATGGTGTAAAACAATGCATGGAGCATCAAAAATTATAGATACGTTTGAGACGTATCAGCCACCCAACCCTCACAAGATTTAAAGAAGAGGAACCATTCTTTGAACATCTCTTATGCAGATGACGTGGCTGTTTTTGTTGCCCCAAAAAAGTAGGACACTCAAAACCTTGCATCCATTCTTGGGGCCTTCCGAGAAGTCGCCGAGCTTGTAACATATTTCCAAAAGAGTAGGTTTGTTGGCAATTCAGGCATCTTTTCCAGTGAAGTATTTGGGTCTTTTGTGCCAAAGCTATTTATAAAGCACATGCCAAAACTGGAAAATTAAGCTTTGCTTTATCGGTGTGACAATTAAAGAGGGTTAATTTTCAACCGCTTCAGGACAAGATGGTATGTAAGCAAATAACTTGGGATACAAAGAACATAAATTTGGTCGACAGTGGAGCTCTCATATACTCCGTTCTCACATCGCAATCTATCTTCTACCTTACACCACTCCCCATCCCGCCGGGTTGCTTTGCTAGCATGAGAAAAATGGAGCATGCTTTCTTGTGGGTAAGAAAAATAGAAATTACTAGCTATGTACTCAACACAACCTTCTCATCCACCTGCAAAGCACCGCTCGACCATCCCTTTAGGGCTTGACCGCCTTAGGGCATGACTTTCTTCTATGTAGTTTATGCCCACCAAAGAGAATTTCTAATGCTACAAGACTTAAAAAAAATTTGGTACTACGACCACATGGTAGCCACTAAGAATTGCAAAATTTTAAATATTGTGTGATATGAAAAATGTAACATAATCTAACAACCAAAAATCATTTACAAGACCTAACACATTTAAAGAGAAAATAGGACCTACTAATTAGTGAAGACCCATCAATTCTTTCTAGGTACTATATGTACAATATCGTCTTTAGTATCACAATGCGTAAATAACATTAGGATCTAATTTCTTACATAAATATCGTCTGCTAAAACTGTTAGGCCGGAATTTCCTTGATTTTGCTAAAAAAACCAATGAGGCTATTTTTTTTATAAAACACGTCTAATTTTTGGAACCGGATCTTGCATGAAGACCTGTGTAAGTTTAACATTTATTAAATGATAGAAATTTTGCGTCTTAAGGGTTTGTCTTATTTTTGGTTATTAGGTAGTTGTACATATTTTTTAAAAATGCAAATAAATTGTGTAAATGGGATCTTGCCCTTTTTAACTTATATCAACAGTGTTTTGTTTCATTTTGGTTTTAAAAAGTGCAATTTAGTGTATTGCATGTTTTGGAAGCAATTGCACACAAATTATGTGCAAATTGTGCTTTAGAAATACAAATTTCCTCACTTCCCACATTTGAACTCCAAAACTGCACATATTTGTTCTTGCATGTGCAATTGTGTATCTAGAAATCAATCCCAAGGTAAGCATACTTTTAGTTCTATTTTTGGTTTACAAGTATGTAATATGCAATATAATATGATTATTTATTTTCGTTGCCGCTAGACATGGAGTTGGTACATGTGAACGGTAGGTAAGGAAAAGGGTAACAAACTACCAGTCATGATTGTGATGTAACAAATTCTTAGGTCACTGCAGTACACTTTGTCAAATATTGTACTTGCTCATACAAATGTCGGCCTGATGCATATCGGCTTAGCACATCACTAATATCCCCTTTCTTCTTTTAAAGATTTTTTTTGAAAGGTAAGCCTATGATTGTACCACCACAACCTTCTCATCAACATGCACGCCACATTTGATCATCTCCTTACAGCTAGACCGCCTTAGGCATGAGTTTCTTCTATCGAATTGGTGCCCACTTAAGATAAGTTCTGATGCTACAAGACTTCTTTGTTTCATACTACCACCACATGGTAGCCATTAAGACTTCACAAAAATTCAACATAGCCCAAAAAAACTAGTACAAGACCTAACACATGTAAAGAGAACAAACAATGGCTTATTAATCCGTGAATAGTTTTATTTACCCATCCTTTTTTCAAGGCTACTATTTGTAGAAAATCGTCTTTAGTATCATAATGTGTAAATCCCATTTGGATTTATTTATTTTTACATGTAGATATGTCATCTGCTAAAACCGCTAGGAGGAAATTTTCCTCAATTTTGCTAAAAAAACAACGGATTTGTGGACCAACGGATCTTGCATGAAGATTTTATGGTTTTAAACGAAATAAATTTTGCACCGTAAGGGTTTGTATTATTTTTTGTTGATTATGATGTTACACATATTATCACAAAAACGAAAAATGTGCAAATGGATAGTTTTACTTTTTAACTTATTTACTTTTTTGTGTCATTTTGGATTTCATATGTGCGCGCAATTCGGTGTTTTACACATTTTGGAAGCAATTGCACACAATTTTATGTGCAAAATGGAGTTTTAGAAATACAAAATTCCTCACTTTCCACATGTAACTCCAAAATTGCACATATTTGTTCTTGTGATTTTTTAAATCTAGAAATCAATTCCAAGGTAAGCCAACTTCTACTTCTATTTTGGGTTTAGAAGTATGTAAATGCATTTTAAGTTCATTTTAGTTGGTATGTGTGAGCGGTAGGGAAGGAAAAGGGTAACAAACTAACAATTATGTCAAATTTTCAGGCCACTGCAGTACACTTTGTCAAATACATACAGTACTCTTGCTCATACACACGCCGGCCGGATGCATAGGGTCTTAACACAACAGTAATCTCCCCTTTATTCTCTTAGAGAAAAAATGTTTTGCAAGTTAAGGGTAACCTAACCTCTGCACCATCCACCACAACTTTGACATTTTCAGCGGTTTCACACAGGTATAAATACTGATATTTGCCTATATATACCCCAAGGACAGAGCAAGCAGGATCAGATCACCATACCTTCTCTGCCTTGCAAGCGCATTCACATCCTTGAGCTGTGCCAGCTCTCTCCTTGCCAATTACCATTGCACTGCATTGCAGTCTTTCAATCTCGAAAGAGTCCTGTTCCATTTCTTGTAGAAGGGTCGAGTCCATCATGGTTGGCAAGTTGTTGCCCGCTGCCTCGCCTCCCCTCTCGCAGGTGGCGACCTCCAGCGCCCACGGCGAGGACTCGCCCTACTTCGCCGGGTGGAGAGCCTACGACGACGACCCCTACGACGCCGTCTCCAACCCGAGCGGCGTCATCCAGATGGGCCTCGCGGAGAACCAGGTCTCCTTCGACCTCCTGGAGGGGTTCCTGATGGAGCACCCTGAGGCGGCCGGGTGGGGCGGCGCCGCCGCCGGCTCCGGCGTGGCCAGCTTCAGGGACAACGCCCTGTTCCAGGATTACCACGGCCTCAAAACATTCCGAAAGGTACGCTGCAGTACACGCGCTTACGCAAGAGAGTGCTCTGGTTTCGTTTGTTTGCCTTCCTTGTGTCGAACGCCATGGACTGATCGTTGTGGCTTGCTTGCAGGCGATGGCAAGCTTCATGGAGAAGATAAGGGGCGGCAAGGCGAGCTTTGACCCTGACCGCATCGTGCTCACCGCCGGCGCGACGGCCGCCAACGAGCTTCTCACGTTTATCCTCGCCAACCCCGGGGACGCGCTCCTGATCCCCACTCCTTACTACCCTGGGTAAGCAACCACGCACCAATCAAGCACGCACCTACTGACGACTGTTCCATTGCCCGTGATCTTGTCCTGACATGCATGGCGCCGTGCAGATTTGATCGGGACTTGCGGTGGAGGACTGGCGTAAACATCGTGCCGGTGCACTGCCACAGCGCCAACGGGTTCCAGGTCACCGTCGCCGCGCTCGAGGCGGCGCACGAGGAGGCCGAGGCGGCGGGGATGCGCGTCGCCGGCGTCCTGCTCACGAACCCGTCCAACCCGCTCGGCACGACCATGAAGAGGTCGGTGCTGGAGGACGTCCTGGACTTCGTGGTGCGCAAAAACATCCACCTCATCTCCGACGAGATCTACTCCGGCTCGGTGTTCGCCGCGCCGGACCTCGTCAGTGTGGCGGAGCTCGTCGAGTCGCGGCCAGAGGTCGCCGGGCGCGTGCACATCGTGTACAGCCTGTCCAAGGACCTGGGGCTACCGGGATTCCGCGTCGGCGTGGTGTACTCGTACAACGACGCCGTGGTCACCACCGCGCGGCGCATGTCTAGCTTCACGCTCGTGTCGTCGCAGACGCAGAAGACGCTCGCCGCCATGCTCTCCGACGACGCGTTCGCGGAAGAGTACATCCGCACCAACCGCCAGCGCCTCAGGGTGCGGCACGACCACATGGTGGCCGGGCTGGCACGCGCCGGCGTGCCGTGCCTGCAGGGAAATGCTGGGCTGTTCGTGTGGATGGACATGCGGCGGCTGCTTCTCGGCGGAAGCGGCGAGGCGACCGTCGCCGACGAGCTGAGGCTGTGGGACCTGTTGCTGCAAGAGGTGAAGCTCAACATCTCGCCAGGGTCGTCGTGCCATTGCTCGGAGCCCGGGTGGTTCAGGGTGTGCTTCGCCAACATGAGCTTGGACACGCTGGATATTGCACTGGCCAGGATAGGCCGCTTCATGGACAGGTGGAACAAGGCGGCGTCACAGCAAGGACAGCATTAGACCAATTCTTCAAAACAAAAACAAAACTACAGCATTTGGCAAGCAAAATCAATTTTTTCGTGGTAATCCATTGCCATTGCAGTCCATTGAAGAAGTTCTAGAAGCAAAATGACTTTTTTGTGGCAAATCCATTGCCATTACAGACAATTGAGGAAGTTCTGAATGGAGCTTGGCGACTTCAAATTTTTGTAACTGAATTTTTCTCTCTCCAATGAAGAGATGATATATGTTGGCTTTTTTTAATTGCACACCTTTATAAGAGTGGTTGGCTCTTGGAATTGCTCTAATTTACTCTGGTACTTACGCTATTGGCTTGGTTCACTTAACCCTTGAAAAAGGAAAACTGGGCTCACTCAACCTTCTAAACAATTATCAGTCTGTTTCTCTTCTGAATAATAAGACGTTCTGCCTTTTTTAAATCGTATGTATCTAGATGCATTCCTGTGTGTTTATTCTCTCATTTCAGTCGGTGTGTAGCTCACATTGAAATATATCTAAAACATCTTATAATTTAGAGCAAAGGGAGTATATCCGAAAGACTTTACCTCTTCACGGCTCTGTAAAATTCCATACATGTCTGGTTATGGAGTTAAGCATGCGTTCCATAAAAATCATGACAATATATGTCTTGCAACAAAATTATCACATTTTATTATTTTTGGACATGTCACATTTCTTTATAGTTTGCTATAAAATTTTCATGTTGTATACTTAACCCAATGATCTTAATGTGCGATTTCATGTTTGATAGAAGATTTTTATTCATAATATGATTCTGCCCTCTTAAAACAAGATGGGGTAGAGTGCTTGAGGATAAGGATAGACTTGAGTATTAAAATAGAAGAGAATACTATGAGCTAAACCATATGTTTAAGGAATGCATGTTTGCTTGTGGGTTGTGGTATTATTTTCTTTCGGTATAAAGTGCAACATATATGTTCTTCTTCATTATATTTTTTATTGGTATAATGAAAACACATTTCCTTTATTTTTCTGTTTATTTCATGACTTAGCTTTGCATATGAGTGTAAGTGCCACAATAAATAATTTTTCAGATAATATAGCTTGAGAAGCGCAACCCATGTAAAATGTATATCAAATATAATAAAATTGACACTTAGGACATCATTGTCGAAATAAGCTACATAGGACAATCTTGGTACTCAAATGGAACTGATGACGCCAATGTGTACGCTCTCCCGTGTCGTCCCACAGGGCGACACTGGGTGGCTCCCTTGTCGTCCCTGCTGCAGGCGAGGGCCACAGTGGATGTGGGCCGTGATGCCAAAGGTGTTGGAGGTAAGACGGTCGCAGCGATGAATTCGCTGGGGTGAAGGTGACTGTGGTGGTAGCCTTGGGGGCGATCCCTACGCAACTCGGCGCGATCTAGCCAATTGCAATTTGGAGAGGCACGATTACGGGTAAAAACCAAACTCTAACTTTTGTTATAGTGGGCGATAGTGGCGTCATCTATGTGTATTATCTTGTTGATGTCATCGTCGTTGGTAGACATCGTCTTTTTGCTCTGGGAGAACCCAGGATCTGGAGGCTTCATAGCAAATTCGAAATTTCGAATGTGACAATAGAGCTATCAGAGAACAACACAAACAATGCACGACAAGATCGCGCAACAAACAAAATTTGTCTTGAGAAAGCAATGCAAGTAGACACGTACACCCACGAAGCCAGAAAGAAACAAAAACTGCCTGATCAGTCGAGAGACGTACGTACGCTTCTGCTGATTGGCATCACAGCAGGGAGGGACAGGGCCAGGCTGGACGAATGCTCGACAGGAGCAAGACAAGAGGGGCACGGGAACCGAGATATCCCCTCGTCCAAGGCAGCGCGCACACGTCGGAACGCAGCGATATTCCTGTGTTCCGGCATCTCAGCATGCGCGCCAGGTTGGCGGTGACACATAAACACGCAGCTAGCTAGCTCAACAACTAGCTGCACGCACCGCGTCACTCCACAGTGCTCCTGCTTTGCTTAATCCAGCTCATTAGGGACAGGAAAGCTCCGGGATCCCAGGGTTTGTTTGTCTGCTAAGTGTTGAATGATCTAGCCAAACAGCCTGATTACATCAAGGGATACTGTTGGAGAATGCACTAGCAAAGCACTGTCAAGGAATGTTCCTCCGTCCTTGTCCTAAGTGGAAAGGCCGTGTCAAATCAAACAGGCATTATTTAGTTTAAGTGTATTTGAAATGGAGTAGATAGCATAAAACCATGATAATTATGCTAAAATTCTAAAAAAAATCATGATTTTATGTTTGAATAGTGAGATTCCACGACATCTACATTGGTTTTTTTTTTGCAATGTGCATTAAATCGCCATTTGAGCCCGAATTGACTCAGAAACTGGCAGTGGGACCCACTTGTAAGGCTGACATGGCGTTGGGTCCCACATGTCAGACCAATTACATTAAAAAAACAAAAGAACCCAATTACAAAATAATAAAAACTCGTTTCCTACCTTCCGCACCCGACCATGACCACCGCTTCTGGTATCCCACCACCCACCGCTGAAGCACCTCTACCCATGCTCGCCGCTACACCGTGCTGCACGCGAGCGAGCCTGCCCAAGCACCACCGCCTGTGTTGGTGGCCAAGTGTCGCGGCACGCCCCCTGCGGAAGGAGTGTCGTAGCCGCCAGAGTATGTCGATGTCCAGCTGCATAGAGTGAGAGGGAGAAGGAGGAGAGGCGCTTTTGGACCCTGGGATTATCATGAGAGCGAAGGACGGAACTATCAGGCCAGGCGAGGTTGGAGTCGATGATAATTTTGACGGCGATCGGATGCCGGGGTTGGAGAAGAAGATGTCGATTCTGATTATTTGGGGTTTCCTCGCAAACGTGCATCAACGAGAATGATGTGGAAGAGGAGGCAGAGCAAAATGAGGGCTTGACGGATCTCGATGATGGCCGCAGTGGTGGGGCAGAGAGGCGGCGAGCAGGGGACGTGGCGTTGTTGAGCGGGGCGCGGGGGCGCGGCGGTAGCGCTCGGGAGCTAGTGAAAGGACACAGATGTCGCCTAGAGGGGGGGGTGAATAGGCGATATCAAATTTTACGAATGGCTTGAACAAAAGCGGAATTAAACTAGCGTTTATTTTGTCAAGCACACAAAACCTAAATAAACTAGGCTCACCTATGTACACCAACAACTTATGCTAAGCAATACAAGTAACAAGGTGATAGCAAGATATATAACTTCAAGCACGAAGGCTATCACAATGTAAAGTGCATAAGTAAAGAGCTCGGGTATAGGAATAACCGAGGCACGCGGAGACGATGATGTATTCCCGAGTTCCTCCCTTGAAAGGGAGTACGTCTCGTTGGAGGGGTGTGGTATCGCCACAAAGGCCTAACCAACGCCACAAAGGCCTCACCATATTCTCCGGTGTGAGCTTGCGCCACAAAGGCCTAGCTCACTCTTCCACTAAGGGGTTCCTCAAGGCGGAACCGGGCCTTTACACAAATCTTGGGGAACGCATCCACAACTTAATTAGAGGCTCCCAAGGATAGCCACCAAGGCTCCACAAAGCCACAAAGCCGTCTAGGGTTCCAAGAACCCAAGAGTAATAAGCTCACAAACTTTCACTTACTCGAATCTCCGGGGAGAACTCAAACCGATGCAACCTATGCAATGGCAAGTGCACACAAAGTGCTCAAATCCTTCTCACCCAAATCTCACCAAAGCAACTAATGCTATGGAGAGATATGAGAGGAAGAACAAAGGAAATCCACAAAGAACTCCAAGATCTAGATCCCAAGATGTTCCCCTCACTTAGAGGAGAAATGGATTGGTGGAAATATAGATCTAGATCTCCTCTCTCTTTTCCCTCAAAGATATGCAAAAATCATGGGAGGAATGGAGGAGGGAGGGCAAGCTTGCAAAGTCAACAATGGAGGAGAGAGAAGCCAATTTCGTGTACAGCCCAAGGAGGAAGAAGGGGTATTTATACCCCTCCACGAAAATCTGACCGTTACAGCCACTTACACCGGCTAAAGCCGGTCTTAACACCGGCTATAGCCGGCCTGAAATATCCGGCCCTGGCCAGCAATAGCCGGACAAAAAGCCGGGTTGCAACAGAGACGAAATCTGGGCGGACCGGCTAAAGCCGGCCCTCAGACGGCTAAAGCCGGTCTGACCGGCTATTTCCAGCCCCGGGCCGGCTATTTCCGCCCCCCCCCTGAAACAGCAGAAATACCAAAACGAAAACGGCAATAACTTGAGCATCCGGACTCCGTTTTCGATGATCTTGGACTCGTTGGAATCACAACAACAAGCTCTACAACTTTATGCAGAGAAACATCATAGTCCAACCAAGGAGGATAAAACCAAATGATGAAAGGTTTGACCTCTCTTCGAAGACAAACCGGTAAAACCTCCAAACACCAAAAACGCAAGAAGAGTTTCATGCGGAATCCGTTTTTGATGAGCTAGAGCTTGTCATGGAAATAACCACAAGCTCTAGAACCTCACATGGATAAAATCCAAATAAGAACCAAGAAAGATGATGCCAAGTATGCAAAGGTTTGAGCTCTCTCCGAACGATACAATTAAGTTACTCACTCGAGAGCCCCTCTTGATAGTACGGCTACCGATCCTATAACCCGGTCTCACAACTAACACCATGAGACCGGTAAGAAAGAAACCCTAACACTATCATACCTTTGCCTTGAGCATTCCACTTGAGGTGGTTAATGACGATCTTGATCTTCTCAAGTTGGACCACCTTTCTTGATTGAGCTTGCTTGGTGAAGTCTTGCGGATTGCTCCCCCATACTCTACTATGGAAGAGACTCTCTTTAAGCATATCTTCACATATCCATGATCACAATATAGATGGCAAGCTTCAAGCATATGTTCTCTTCTAGTTGCTCATCTTGAACTTGCGCTTTGACTTGATCAATCCTCGAATCAATTCTTCTTTCTCCATAATGATGGTGTCTTGAGGATACACATGAGAGCTCACTCAATCTTATTCTTCAAGACACACTTGACATAAGCTCAACTCCCTTAAGACCAATCTTTGGATCACTCCTTGAATAACACCTTGGTCAACACATAATCTTCTTCTTACAACCTTGACTCCAACAAATGGTTCAAGCATTGTCTATGGACAAGTCCTACACATATAACTCAATGCAACCATTAGTCTATAGGGATTGTCATTAATTACCAAAACTACACATGGGGCTCGATATGATCTTTCAATCTCCCCTATTTTGGTAATTGATGACAATCTCTTTGAGAGGGTTTATATAATGAATTCAAAGAACCAAAATGGTTGTACTAACATCAAATACTACAAAAGTATGTGATGTTAGTAAAACCACCATATATAGAGCAAACTCCCCCACAATCTATGCACGTGTGAATGATCTTGATTTCATTGCATATATTGCCAACCAAGGTTGTTGGTGGAGTTTCCACTATATACTCAACCATGCAAAGCATGCACGGCAAATGCTTAAGAACAAACCAAAGCATAAAAGCCAATTCCCTTTAAACCCTCGAAACTTCTCCCCCATTGGCATCCATTGCCAAAATGGGCGAAAAACTTAGAAGGCCAATATAGTGTGAGTTCCTCCAAAATAGTGTGCATATCCAAAAGAAATAAGTGAAGACACATGCACATATACAAAGACAAATATATGAAGGAAACCAAACTATATTGAGGATCAAAGATTGCAAAAAAAATAACATGATGGATAAACTTCAACAAATGAAGAGAGCAATCAAACAATCCAAAGAGCAAATTGAATAAGGATATTATGATAAGACCAAAAGGGTGCTCTAAATAATATGAGGAAGCTCCCCAAGGTGCGTGCACAAAATATTCTATTTTAGTTGAAGTATAAGGTGCACAAACATGGAATCATCACTCCCTCAATACTATTTAAAAAAATGATACCAAGTGAAATCAAATATTATGATAACTAAAAAATGGTGCTTTAAATGAAATGAGGAATCTCCCCAAGGTACGTGCAAAAATTGGAATGTTTGCATTTGAATACAATTTGCACAACATGGAGTCCTCACTCCCTCAATAACATTTAAAACGCAACCATTTGCAAGAGATCATAGAGAAGAAATTAAGCTTACACTTGCATCAAACAAATGGTTGAGCAACAAGCAAGGGACAATATATTAAAAGGCTCAACCAAAGAAATGTGTGATAGGAATAACAAAGAATATTATAAGACTAACACAAGGATAAGCATAGAGCATCCACATAGTCTTCAATGAATGATATTGCTTAGCATTCCATCCCAACACATAAGGTTCAAATAAGATATCAAATAATGAGATATCATCTCTCATGTGTATAAGTTTCTAAGTAGACAATATCACAAAGAAACATGTACACACAAAATAGATACTAAGAATAGAACATGATATCCAAAATGAAGTCATGCAATATACCAATGAGATTTTTGCATTTAAAGCATGGCCAAAGGCTCAATTTATCTTATTGTATATTGATGAACTTCAACCACAAACATGTCAAAGACATCGCAAATATCAACAAGGGAAAGAAGATAGTTGTGATGCTTTGATAAAAACAACAAGTATCAAAATGAAGGATACCAAATGGAAGAAATAAATTTGCAGTTTCATCAATATTGCACATGTGAGCTTATTGAGGAATTGATATGCAAAAAGATTGGTAAGTTGACATATATGGGATAGGAGAATCATGAGCATGATTTTTATATGTTCCCAATAATATGTCCTCATCTTAACTTGCTCACATTTGCAATAAAGAGGTTTCATTAGAATCCTTGCAAGAACCACATGATTTTCAAATAAAGATATCCATGCCAAGAAACAACCTACACAAGGTTGGACGCTAGAAAAGTATGCATGAAGAAGATACTTGTTACCGAGATATCAATGGTAGGATCTAGTAGATAAGAGTCCTTCAATAATCCTAGCTTGCCTCAAATTATCATTTAGTCACCACTTCATCCTTATTATTGAGACAAGAACCAATATATCTTCATGTACCTAAAACAAAGTTCAAGTACAAGATGGTCCCCAAACTCATTGGGTCCAAAGTAGTTAGAAACTACAACATATAGGACAAACTCCACATAAATATGTGCATATAAATATGAAATTGAATTTCATGCACATCTTAGCCGATTTAGGATTTGATGGAGCTTCCCCTATATATTTGACCAAAGAAAGCAAAGCATGCCATAAAGTATACATTTAGTAAATATGCATGCACAAGACTTTCAAGAGCCCAAAGGAGATACAATTTGGATAAAACACAAAGAAGAACAAGCGAGCACACAAAATTGTGAAGCGACAAAAGGTTGTCCAAATTATATCAAAGAATCAAATCAACACAAGATTGACTCCAAAGTTCACCAAGTGAACAACGCAAAAGCCAATGAGCATAAAGCATAACTAAAACACACATGCTCAAAGACATATCTCATTTTAAGAGTAAGAAATAAATAATAAGGAATGAGATCACCAACTCCCAAAGAGAGCAAGGTTCAAACAAACAAACCAAACTCTCCACACTTTTTATGATGGCACACTAAGTACCAAAAAGAAAAGATTTGTCTTCCAACAAAAAACCAATACCAAATGAAATAAGCACAAAGAGTGTGTTATAACAAATATAGGAGAGCTCCCCCAAGATTAGTGCATCATTTATGATTTTGTATTTGAATACAAAATGCACACAAGTGGGATCATCACATTTACCTACATAGAAATAACACAAAACAAGTTCAATGAAATCAAATGGAATAACAAAAGCCATGGAAGACAATGGGAGCTAAAACAAATACATTTTTGGCTAGAGATAAGGCAATTAAAAGAAATAGCCAATGTAAAGATGATAAATATATATGTACCACATGATATAGTACCAATTGTCCAAGAATAAGAGGTATTTGGATTTATTTCCCGGTGGTAGTGTACATATAAATCCAAGATTATCTTCACAACAAAGAAGCATATGGAAAAGGATAAGAGTTAAAAACCATGCTAAAGAAGATATTCTTGATAGACTCAAATAGTTAAACAATCATGCAAGGCAATGATTAGGATAACTTGAAGCAAATGGTTTTCCAACTTTGATGTAGTATTCCACATTTTAGGAAAACACTATCAAGAAAGTATCTCACAAACAAGATCCAAAACATGAGCAATAAAACAATTTGGCAAATTAGAACTTGTTTGAGAAAAACATGCCACATAGAAGCAAGATAATTTACAATATCAACACTATGTGACACAACCTCGAATATACACATTATATTGGTTTGTAGTATGCACAAAGCATATTACTCCCCCATAATATGATAAAACATTTATTTTCACAAGAGGCAAATAAAATCCAACAAGATGATTAATGGACATTATAGAATTTGAATTTCTCATGAGAATGACATACCACATAGAAACTAGATAATCTTTAAATATCAATACTAAGTGGTATTCCTCATGTACACACATTTTTAGAATTGTGAAGTGCAAAGCATATCACTCCCCCAAAATGGGATAGTCCAATAATCTCTTACAAGAGCCAAGTAAGATAAAACGAGATGCAAAAGGCTCAACAAGAACAACCGTACATGGTGTGCAAACCAACATGCACATACTTTATTACTCAAAATGAAGCAAGTAGGAAGCACAACATATACAAACACATGCAAGATACAAAACCCAACACATGTAAAGGGGCAAGTAACTTTCAATGTAGATAAGTTGATACATGTTACCGCAAGGAGGAACATTGGATATATGATAGACACAAGATAATCCAATTGACTTGACTTGAGAAAATATAATTGATGAAGATCCCTTAATTCTTCATGATATGGCCAAGTCTCCAATGCCCTCCAACAACACCTATTGTTTAAGTAATGGCTTGTTGGTCCCCAACCAAGTTGGGTCCTAAGAAGTTAGAAACAATAGGTTTGGCAACCCAAATGATTCTTTTCTTGACACCACTTTGAGCGCCAACAAATTTGGCAAACACATTGCCAACCTTATCCTTGCAAAGTGAATAAACATCTTCAATTATGATAGGGTTGGATGAGTTACCACTAGTGCATGAAGAAGATAGGTGACCCTTCTCATGGCATATGTAGCAAGTTCTTTTCTTTACCTTTTTCTCACTTGATTTCTCCACAAGGGGAGCATTAGCTTGATTATTCTTGGGAAGTGACCTTTCTTCAACTTGAGGTTGAGCAAGGGCTTGAACTTGAGGCCGCTTCCCTTGTTGCTTCTCACTAGGAGGCTTCTTCTTCAAAGGACAAGATCTAACATGGTGCCCTTCAATTTTGCACTTGAAGCAAACAATCTTGGCCAAATTCTTGACTTGTTCTTGGCCCTTCTCCTTCTTGTATATTTTGGACTTCTTCTTGTTATTGGATTTGAATCCAAGTCCACTCTTGTCATTGGGGGATTTTTGCACACTCAAGATCTTGTTGAGTGTGGACTTCCCTTCATGACAATTTTCCAAGTATTTCTTCAATGAAGTAACTTGGGCCTTGAGCTCTTTGATTTCCTCTACATGGTTAGTGACAACACAAGTACTAGTGGAAGTAGAGGCTACATTGTTAGAGCAACAAGGCAAGGAGGGTAATTCATCACTAGATGTAGCAATAGTATGAGTGGATGAATTAATAGGACTAGCACATGTCAATATAGCATTTTGAGAAATAGTGCTAGTGTCCACATGAGGCTCACAAGATGTTACCTTTATAGATATAGCCTCATGAGCTAACTTTAGGCGAGCATGAGACACTAAAAGATCCTCATTAGAGCTAGATATCTTTTCATGTCTTTCTTCCAATTTCCCATACTTGCTAGTTAGCAATTCAAGTTGAGACCTTAGCTCAACATTCTCCTTCAAAATAGATGCTTCACAAGAAGTAGAGTTAGTAGCACGTGCATCATTATCATTATGAATAGGAGAAGATAACTTGGCAAGAGCGAGGTCACGTTCTTTAGTGAGTTTAGAAATAACTTCATTACATGACTCCTCAATGGATTCAAGCTTCTCCTCAAGAGAAACCCGAAGCTCTTGCTCTTCCTCTAGAGCATATTTTAAATCATGGATATCATTGGCATACTCACGCTCAAGAGAAAACATATTATCAATTTGTTCTTCCTTCATCTCAATGAGTTTCGTGCTCTCAATAGCACAACTCATGATTTCAAAGAAGTTGGGCAAAATATTTTTATGGTTATGCAAAGCATCAAAGACCACCTTACCCTTCTTGTTTAAATACTCAATATAGTCTTCTTCATTTTCCTCATCCTCACCATTGTCCTCAATATCATTATGATTTGAAGACCTAGCCATAAGGCATATGTTGGAACCGTGAGAAGAAGAAGATGAAGAAATACTTGAAGCTCCATTCAAGACCTTGTCTTGGCCCAAAGACACTTCGGTTTCCTCTATATGGTTAGCATCACAAATACTAGAGGAAATAGAAGCATTTGTATCATGGCAACAAGACAAAGCAAGCATATCATCATGAGATTTATTCAAGAAATTTACACATGATATGCAAGGACTATCAACACAGCATGTAAAACATTT
Organism: Dactylis glomerata; assembly: GCA_007115705.1. Lineage (NCBI taxonomy): Eukaryota > Viridiplantae > Streptophyta > Magnoliopsida > Poales > Poaceae > Dactylis > Dactylis glomerata. The sequence continues at coordinate 8,521,028 of QXEO01000546.1, forward strand.
ATGGGGCTACAAGTGTTTAAGTCCAAAGATGAAGCATTGCAATGAGATAGAGATGAAGGATCATCAAAAGTAAGCATACTATCACCATTGCAAGTTTCATCACCACTCACCATATCATTACCTTGTGTCTTGCCACACTTTGGTGAAGTGGATGAAAGTTCATTGCGGCCGGAAGTGGAAGGAATACAATCATCCCCAATAATCTTGGACACACCATATTTTTCTTGAAGCTTTGTCCATATATCATGAGCACTCCGAAAAGGCATGATAGAGAAGATAACTACATCGCTCAAAGCATTAACAATCACATGAGTAGCTTGAGCATTGAGATACAAGTTTTTCTCATCCTCTAAAGATAGATTTTGAGTATCCATTGGAGGAGAAAAACCCGCATCTACAATTCGCTCCATAGATGGGTCCATGACCCAAAAATAATTAAGCATGTGAATTTTCCAAGTATCATAATTTGTGCCATCAAATATAGAAGTGTTATTGTGCACTAATCCCCTAGCCGACATCTTTGCTCTCAAGGCGGTGAAGCCTAAAATGAGAGACCGGGCTCTGATACCAATTGAAAGGACACAGATGTCGCCTAGAGAGGGGGGTGAATAGGCGATATCAAATTTTACGAATGGCTTGAACAGAAGCGGAATTAAACTAGCGTTTATTTTGTCAAGCACACAAAACCTAAATAAACTAGGCTCACCTATGTACACCAACAACTTATGCTAAGCAATACAAGTAACAAGGTGATAGCAAGATATATAACTTCAAGCACGAAGGCTATCACAATGTAAAGTGCATAAGTAAAGAGCTCGGGTATAGGAATAACCGAGGCACGCGGAGATGATGATGTATTCCCGAGTTCCTCCCTTGAAAGGGAGTACGTCTCGTTGGAGGGGTGTGGTATCGCCACAAAGGCCTAACCAACGCCACAAAGGCCTCACCCTATTCTCCGGTGTGAGCTTGCACCACAAAGGCCTAGCTCACTCTTCCACTAAGGGGTTCCTCAAGGCGGAACCGGGCCTTTACACAAATCTTGGGGCACGCATCCACAACTTAATTAGAGGCTCCCAAGGATAGCCACCAAGGCTCCACAAAGCCACAAAGCCGTCTAGGGTTCCAAGAACCCAAGAGTAATAAGCTCACAAATTTTCACTTACTCGAATCTCCGGGGAGAACTCAAACCGATGCAACCTATGCAATGGCAAGTGCACACAAAGTGCTCAAATCCTTCTCACCCAAATCTCACCAAAGCAACTAATGCTATGGAGAGATATGAGAGGAAGAACAAAGGAAATCCACAAAGAACTCCAAGATCTAGATCCCAAGATGTTCCCCTCACTTAGAGGAGAAATGGATTGGTGGAAATATAGATCTAGATCTCCTCTCTCTTTTCCCTCAAAGATATGCAAGAATCATGGGAGGAATGGAGGAGGGAGGGCAAGCTTGCAAAGTCAACAATGGAGGAGAGAGAAGCCAATTTCGTGTACAGCCCAAGGAGGAAGAAGGGGTATTTATACCCCTCCACGAAAATCTGACCGTTACAGCCACTTACACCGGCTAAAGCCGGTCTTAACACCGGCTATAGCCGGCCTGAAATATCCGGCCCTGGCCAGCAATAGCCGTACAAAAAGCCGGGTTGCAACTGAGATGAAATCTGGGCGGACCGGCTAAAGCCGGCCCTCAGACGGCTAAAGCCGGTCTGACCGGCTATTTCCGGCCCCGGGCCGGCTATTTCCGCCCCCCCTGAAATAGCAGAAATACCAAAACGAAAACGGCAATAACTTGAGCATCCGGACTCCGTTTTCGATGATCTTGGGCTCGTTGGAATCATAACAACAAGCTCTACAACTTTATGCAGAGAAACATCATAGTCCAACCAAGGAGGATAAAACCAAATGATGAAAGGTTTGACCTCTCTTCGAAGACAAACCGGTAAAACCTCCAAACACCAAAAACGCAAGAAGAGTTTCATGCGGAATCCGTTTTTGATGAGCTAGAGCTTGTCATGGAAATAACCACAAGCTCTAGAACCTCACATGGATAAAATCCAAATAAGAACCAAGAAAGATGATGCCAAGTATGCAAAGGTTTGAGCTCTCTCCGAACGATACAATTAAGTTACTCACTCGAGAGCCCCTCTTGATAGTACGGCTACCGATCCTATAACCCGGTCTCACAACTAACATCATGAGACCGGTAAGAAAGAAACCCTAACACTATCATACCTTTGCCTTGAGCATTCCACTTGAGGTGGTTAATGATGATCTTGATCTTCTCAAGTTGGACCACCTTTCTTGATTGAGCTTGCTTGGTGAAGTCTTGCGGATTGCTCCCCCATACTCTACTATGGAAGAGACTCTCTTTAAGCATATCTTCACATATCCATGATCACAATATAGATGGCAAGCTTCAAGCATATGTTCTCTTCTAGTTGCTCATCTTGAACTTGCGCTTTGACTTGATCAATCCTCGAATCAATTCTTCTTTCTCCATAATGATGGTGTCTTGAGGATACACATGAGAGCTCACTCAATCTTATTCTTCAAGACACACTTGACATAAGCTCAACTCCCTTAAGACCAATCTTTGGATCACTCCTTGAATAACACCTTGGTCAACACATAATCTTCTTCTTACAACCTTGACTCCAACAAATGGTTCAAGCATTGTCTATGGACAAGTCCTACACATATAACTCAATGCAACCATTAGTCCATAGGGATTGTCATTAATTACCAAAACTACACATGGGGCTCGATATGATCTTTCAGCTAGCAGGGGCACGCCAGTGAGAAGGGGTGGCAGCAGCTCTCTCCTACGAGCAGGCGCAGCGCGGCGGTAGCAACCAAGGAGACACATTTTTCTATTTCTATTTTTTATTTTTTTAATTGGGCTAAGAAGTGGGCTCTCTGTCCATGTCAGCAAGTTTATTAGTCTCTTGGCCATATCAGCCTTATAGGTGGGTCCTGCTATCAGTTTTAGCATCAATTCGGGATAAATTCAAGTTTAGTGTACATTGCAAAAAAAATCAACCAAAATATCGTGGGTTTTTTCTATTCACACGTAAAGTTATGGTTTTCTGGAACTCCGCACAATTGTCATGGTTTTATGCTAACTACTCTTTTGAAGTGTATTCTAGGATGGCTTTATTAATAAAGTGAGCAAAAGCTTGTTTTGAGGAAGTACATTCTAGGAAATTAGAGGGGATTATCCTAGATCTGAAGACATCCAGTTTTTTCGTTTACTAAGCATAAGACTACTTATAGTGATGGTATCATATCTACTATCATGCATGAAAAAAGCTGATATGTCACTATAATTAATGATGAGATAGATAATTGTGCATGATATCATAGGTACTAGATATACTATATCATAGGATGTACTTAATGTTAAATAGATCTTGTACATAATTTTGCATTGGGATTCCACAAATAAATGAATATAAAAAAACTAGGATACGACTATACCATGCATGCCACTAGTATATGATCCTCGCCACTATGACCAGCCTGATCGATCCTAGGTATCTCCACAAAACCCATTATTTATGTCTAGACTAGATTGAACATGGAGGACTGGCTGCCGACCTTGGACCCGGTTCCTGCGGATTGATTGTGCGCGCTATAGGAGAGATGTTCTGCGTGACTACTGGACGACATCGCCCTAGTTTGCTATTGTTTGTGGAGGAACAACAACGAGATCGTCTTTAAGGGTCAGCCGTCATCTACTTGATCTTAGAAGAGGTGGAGTTGTGAAGGGTAGCAAGGCTTTTTAGAGCTAGGATAACATTAGTGTAGGGGCGGAGGTTTGACGAATAGTCCTACTTGTTTTTCTTTTCGCTATCCTCCTGCGGGCAGCATGGAACTTGCGTCTTTGGTGTCTGTGATGATCGTGTTGTAACTTGGCCGTTCTTCTATAAAATCGATACATCTATCCTTGAAAAGAACCCTCCAACGTACTTATGTATTGGGGTGGAAAAATGTTTTAAGAAATTAATACTGGGTAAAAGTGAGGGATTCACTGTATGTCCTCCCATCTTAAGATAAACCGGATGAAAATACCAGAAAAATAAACAGGCCTCAAGTTGCTTAATGGATGGGCGCCGGGAGGTTAGTTTGCGGCATGCACGGGAGCACACGGCTGGCAGAAGCGTCAGCACGGCATGATTGGCCCACTATGCATGAAAAGTTGCATGAGCACGCTTGGTTGTTCCTCCTGCTACTGTGGAGACGGACCAGCGAGTGTACATTTGGCTGTTCTGAAGCGGCAGGCTGTGCTTGCTCGGGAAGGAATATATCCATGGTGAGCTTCAGAATATATCCGGGCAGGGCATGTACATAGTTGGCTAAAGCGTCGTAAAGCGTCAGCACGGCATGATTGATCTATATATGAACTGTTGATCGGGCACGCTTCTATTGTCTGTTCCGCGCTGTGTGTGGACACCCATGATTGATCTATATATGTTGCCACTTGTGATTAAGCTAGTCGTACAGATGTGCCACTCTCTGCATCTCAAAATGATTCTTGAGAATATGTTCTTTCTCGCAAGAAATGCTTTTCCTGCGAGATAGCTGTTGTGACCTCAGTTCAGAATCTGGGTGCTTCAACTTTCCAGGTTTTATGCGGCGCCGATGGAGAATTTGGGCTGCACGGCTTCAAATGCGCCGCACCTAATCGGCAAATCAGTGCAAAGCTTGAGCCTTGGATGGCGCGTTTTGTTAGCACAGTGATCTGCGTCAAGTTGCAGATATTTTACATACAGGAGGTCGCATGATACTGCATCAAGTTGCTGATATTTTACAGACAGGAGGTCGCACGATCGATCTTCTGATTGCCATGCAACTGCTACAGGTTATGGGCAGCTAAACTAGTATGAGATCATTGCATTATTGCTTATCGATCTGCTTGCGATGGTGGGAGGACTTCGACGATGAGGACTCCTACGTCGTCCTACGTACGTGGTCGAACAACAGACGGCACATCTGAGGCAATTTGCCATTAGAAAACTGGTTTACTAGAATGATTACGGTGTTATATATACGATGCATGGCGCGCTGACTAAATCAATTTAATTTGGCATCGATCCTCACAGTAGTTCAGAGCTGGTACTGATAACGATCTCTCCCCGTGGACCCTGTGCTGGATCCATTTGGATCGATGATGGTAGCTAGCTAGCATCTTGACACATTTTGTCAAAGTGGCGACGTTGGCATGCACTGCTATGCAAGCTACCTCGTTTAGCAGTTGTTGACTTGTTAGGGATAGCTACGCACAGATTTGTAAACACAAATGAGCTACGTACTTCTCGTCCATTAATTAATCCATCGATCATAACGGCGCCACTAGGACGTAGATGATCCATTCGGGACCATGGAAGCAGTCAAAAAATGTCACGATAAATAATCAAACATACAGCTCCGTATGTCTAGGACTAATGAATGTTCGATAAACATGAATGGCGTCATCCTCACTCTTGACAGATCGACAGGGGCAGGTTTTTGGCGGGAGATGCATTGACACGGGCAAGGAATTCGGCCTAACTCAAATCAGAGTTGAGAACCAGCTGCTAGCGCTTACCATCTTTGCAAGTCAACCATCAGATAAACCAGAGTGTCGACCTCACTTGTAGCTGTGTACAACAGTCGCTCAAACCACAAGTAAACTATTAGTAGAACTAATCCTGAATCGAGTTGTCTATATTATTCAGATAGGTCAGATGATGATACAGCCCAGCTAGCTAGCTGAAACTGCTTTTGGTGACGATGTCATGCATGCACTCCGTGGGCTCTCGGTCTCGGTATCCAGCGTTAGGTTTTGGGTTTTCGTCGGCATTTTTTGAAACGGAGGCAAAAGATTTGCCTCATTCCATTTATTAAGAAGAAGTTTAATAAGAACAAAGCATTACAACACAACCCCCCCCCCCCACCCCAACCCCCCTCCACCCCCCCCCCCCCCCCCCCCCCCCCCACCCCCCCCCCCCCCCCCCCCCACACCCCCCACCCCCCCCCCCCCCCCCCCCCCCCCCCCCCCCCCCCCCCCACCACAACGCCAAAGCCTACTCTCCCGGCATAATAGCACCCAACTTCTTAGCCCCCGCTAAAGCCCAAAGACGCGCTTCCAACTTTATCCTATCAAGAACAACAAAGGAGGGGGAACTCTTGTGTGCATTTTAGCTATCAGAGATGATGACAATTGTGTGCCTGCTGTACCAAACACAATATATTTGTGCCGCCGGAACTCAGATAATTTATATGAAGGTTTGCGTCATGCTATTGCTAGGGTTCTCTCTAAAACCTAATGTTCACTTTTATTTGAAGCTGAACAGTAGGTTTTCCACTACTTATCTTTCTTTATTTTTCACATTAAGACAAGTCTGACGATTAGTTGTTGCAGTATCACTAGTTTGGTGTCCCTAATAATGCCTCCACAACAAAATCAAAAGATCCATTCAGGCTTTGTGCCTTCTGACCTAAACATATCTAAACACCTCCCTCGACCTACTTAGACCCTACACCATCGACATACTATTCCACTCATCGAGGCCGTGGGACCATGAGGGAATAATATGGGGCTTAACCTTTCAAAACATTGCAGCGCCGAAGAAAATGCATGATTTGCCTTGCATTCGAGTGGGGCGCGCGCCATACCTAAACCATAATTTAGTGCTATTTTTTTAGTAACATGCATCGCTCGCAAATATTTTTGCGTACACTCACATCTAGCATTTCCGAGAGACTACATCGGCGTGTATTGAGATTGACAAGATCACCACATGTCTCTCGCTGTTAACGGGAACTCATCATCCTCCAAGAATAATCCACCTTTATGAAAAACCAAATCACAGCTAACCATCCAACCACGTGTTAGTTCTCTCCATAAGTTAGTGTTGATAATGAGCTTGTGATTGTGCATGGATGTCATCAAGTTGGTGATATTTTACACGGGAGCGGACATCCGTATGGGCGATCTATCATCAAGTTGCTCGTATTCTACAGCGGGAGTATGCGGCCGCATGATCTTCCCTTTCCTGATTGATGTCATGCTCTGCAAACGCTAGAGCCAGGCTATCGATGATTAATTAATATAAGCGATACGCTATTATTTTGCATGGATCTCCCTGTGATTGGGAAATTATGACTGCTGGTACGTCCTCGTCCTACGTGGGGGAACAACAGACGACACATCTGAGGCGACTTGCCAGTTGCCACTAGAAAAATGGTTTACTTCTCCCACAAAAAGAAAGGGAAAATGGTTTACTTGAATGATTATTGAAGTGTATGTATAGTAGGCATGCAGCTGACTGATTAGTATGACGTCAATCGATCCTCAATCCTCATAGTGTTCCCAGCTGGTACTGATGACAACTCTCCCGTGGACCTTGTGATTTTATTTTATTTCGAAACAATGGACCTTCTGATTGATCTTAGGGATCGATGATGGTAACTGTATCATCTCAATAAGCGGTTCTTGACTTGTTAGAGATAGCTACGCATACTTTTGCAAGCATGAGTGAACTAGTACTGCTCATCCATTAATTAATTCCATCGATATCTTAACGGCGCCACTTAGGATATAGGGGCTCCATTCTTGACCTTGGAAGCAATCAAAAAATGTCACATATACGACAGATAAGATCTCCATGTATGCTAGTATCTTCTGAACGGATCTCTTAATTCCCATCTAGCTAAGCATAGTTGCATATATGAAATTAAAAATACAGCTCCGTATGTTTCGGACTAATGAATGATCGATAAACATGAATAATGGCGTCACCCTCACTCAACTGAAAGATACAGGGAGCAGATTTTTGGCGGGAGATGCATTGACACGGGCAAGGAATTCGGCCCAGCTCAGATTACTTTAATTAAAGTTGAAAACCTGCTAGCGCTTGCCATCTTTGCAAGTCAACCATCAGATAAACCTAAGTGTCGTACTCACCTGTAGCTGTTCAACATACAGAGTACTTCTCCCGATGGAATTCAGGACGGTGTCGTAGTTTTGGTCGCTCAGTCAGCAAGTAAATAATTAGGACTAATTCTGGAGTTGTCTATATTATTCAACTAGGTCAGAAGATGTATAGTCCAGCAAGCTAACTGAAACCTGCTTTTGGTGACAATGCCGTACATTCCGTGGGCTCTGGTTCTCGCTATCAAGTTTTTGGTTTTGGTTTTTCGTCGGCATTTGAGCTGTTATAAGACGATGACATTTTTGTGTCTTCCTAACACAAATTGTTTGCGCATCGTTGTCCACGTAGCTTCTTTGAAGATTCGCGTCCTGCCATGGTTCTCTAAATTAGGAAAAAAGTTATTTTTTAGTGAGCAATCGAATTTTATTGTTATACTAGACATAGTAAATCAGATCGAACAAACTGAAGCACAATAACACATATGAGTAACAAAGATCCATCACAAATTAAAGTTACTCCCTCCATTCTAAATTCACACAAGTGCATTCCAATTTGACGTCTGTGTCTTTCCTTCTTCAGCGTTTGCAGTACCGAAGTCCAATCTTAGTTCACACATAACCGAGCTTATTAGGTTTTCGTGAGGTCTTGCAAAAAAAAAAACGTTTTGTAACGCGTGGGCCTTTTTTATCTTACGGGTGTAGCCGTGTAGGCCTTTCCTGCCTAAAATATGTGAACTCGTCTGCCTCGGCCTACTAATGAAGTGGCCCAGTACAACCAGAAGGATCTTACTTGGGCCTCCGAAGAAAAACGCGAAAGATGTTAAAGTAAAACTTGTTACTCCTGCATGGGGAAAGGGCAAATCTCCTCCGAAAAATGTAAAATCTACTATGGCACAATCACATGCTCTCTCCTGGCTTCAGAAAAAACAAGTGCCGACAGGAACTCTGCCATGCACGTACTTCTTGTCTTTTTCCGTTCCATATTGTTGTCGCTGACTAATACTTCCTCCATTTTAAAATATAAGATGTTTTAGCTTTGTGAAGCAAATGTATCTAGATATATTTTAGTGTGTAGATTCACTTAAATATACATACTAAAATATATCTAGATATATTAACTTCATAAACCTAAAATATTTTATATTTCAAAACGGAGGGAGTAGGACAAAGTACATTTCTTCGGAAGCGAAGAGCGAATTACATTGGAGGTCCTATAACTTGCACACAATATGATGGTTTAGTCCTAAAATCGAAAGTACGTGAAATACTAGTTCTACAACTTACAAATATGTGAAGATTTAGTCCTCAGTCAATGAGAAGATGACATGTGGCATTGTAACTTTTGCAGAAGTATTCCTAATATTTTTGTCTGGTATATTTGATCTTGATGCAGCCTTACATGTGGGTCCTAGCTGTCAGTAACGGACGCAACAAATAAAATTTAATTTGCATGGAGCAGGGTTCAAACCCCCGGACTAGGGCGTAGCCTTGGTACCTTAAGCCACTAGACCGGCCAACGCCTAATGCTATTTACTAGGATATTGTGCTATTTTACCAATTGCGTAAGAAAGAAAAATGAGACAAATCCTGGCACCGCTTAATATTTTTATCTGACATTTTTGACATTGTACCACCTTACAAGTGGATCCCACCTGTCATTGATAGGTTGAATCGAATAAAATTAAATATGCAAGATGAGGGATCAAACTCACGATGTGACCAAAGCACGTCGCGCGGTGTAGCCACTAGACCATGCAACTCCAACTGTCATGGTGGAGGACATTAGCTTATTTTACTCCATACCGATGGAAAGGAAAATGATATAAAGTAAATAAATTTAATTTGCGTGAAAGAGTGTTCGACCTCGAGATCAAAAGACGAGCGCAGCTCCCTGCAGCCACCAGACCATGCAAGGACTGCTCTTCTATTTGAGTACATTATTCTATTGTGCATATGTTTTTTTTTTGCTTTTCCGCATTATGATGACATTTACCACTCTTTTAAAAAAGATAACAATATTTTTTGTTGCTAATTTATGTACTTAATTAAATGATGTAGTTGGTTGGAATGCATATAGTCAATATGTGTATGTTAAATTTAGTAACATCTCAAATTTGAAATGATGTTCAACTTTTTTGTTCTACTAACTAGGTATGAAAGATAAGTCATGTATTCTGTTAGAGATAAGCCTTTTATACTGATTATTCATAAAAATCATTTTGTTTTAAAGTGATGACTCACAGTTTTGACCTATGATGATTCTCATATTGAGAGAATATGATGTTATATGACACTAGCTTCATATGCCACATTTACAAAAAAAAAATCATATATAGTTTTACACTTTTATTTTTTATTCATATTTGGAATTTCTAATTCAAGGGATGCCGGATACAATTGTTTCATGCTTCCTAATTGGAGGCGGTGGTGATATAAAAAATTTGTTTGTTTGTCTCATTCTTCTTCTTACTGGATCGGGTAAATAGACGAACATCTCCTAATGAAACACTGATCGTTTCATAGTTTGGTGGCTACAGCGCTGTACGATTGGCATTTGATTGTGAGGTCGAACCTTCGTCCGCGCAAAGTACATTTTATTTTATTTTGTCACATTTTTCTTTCTTGAGGTATAGCTAAAATAGGACAACGTCCTGTCAAGTATCGCTTAGCTTTGTGCGGTCTTGTGGCTGAAGGGAGTAATGCTAAGCACCAGGTCGCGAGTTCCAACAAATTAAATTTTATTTCGTCCGTTACTGACAGGTGGGACCCTTGTGTAAGGATGCACCAAGGTCAAATACACCGGATACAAATGTTAGGGGGTATTTCTACAAAAGTTACAATGCCACATGTCATATCCCTTATTTGAGATCTCTTAAGATCAGCTATTTGCTAATATGATAAAGGTGGACGCTGTACTTGTCTGAAAACAGAAACTATGATGATTCACATTACTGGCTTGCTGCGGGAAAGCTAACAGGTGAACTTGCTCAACATAAAGTGGAAGGAAAGTGTAGTAGAGATATTACTCGCTGTCTGAGAAGATCTACTTGAGACCTCTGAACCAACTTCATTCCACAGGAACGAAAGCTGAATGAAAGTACTCAAGCTTCAAACTCCTTGCTAACCGATAAAAGGAATCAAGCTTAAAGGACTATATGACTAGCTCTTCCACATCCTCGCCACCATTCATAAGGCTTTCAAGGAATATTGAGATATCTCGTTGACGTAAGACCAAATCTTCACATGTTTATAAGTTGTAGGACTACTATTTCACATACTTATAATTTTAGGACTAAATCATCACATTGTGTACAAATTGTAGGATCTCCGATGTAATTAGTTCGGAAGCGAAACACAATTGCGACAAACTTTTCCTGTGCAAAAGCAGAAGAAGCTATCAAGCACACGGGCACGACGTCACACTGGAGTGAAAGATGAAACACGCGGAGCTACGACGCGACGATCAAGGCGGCGGTTACAGAACGTGGCGCGACCATGGTTAGCATGCGGCAGCTAGCGTGGGCCTCATGTTTAACACGCCGACTGCGTGCGTGCACCTGCACGGCACACGGTCAAAATCTGCGCGCGTCGGTGGATGGGTTCGTCACCTGTCAGCCGACTGTCGGTTTGTCTGACGAATAGCACCCAAGCAAAATTAGCTTGATCGATCTGCAGTCCACGGAAACCCGGAAACGCCAATAAAAAGTACTCCCTCCCTCTAACCCATATTACTTGTCGCCAATTTAGTATAAAATAGTACTAAATCAGCGACATGTAATATGGGTCGGAGGGAATACGTATACTCTAGCTATTGGAGTCCGTGGCGGAGCTGGCATGCAAGCATTGCGTTCATGTAAACCCAATAAAATTTATTGATTTTTCATTAAATTTGTGTATGACATTGCTAATTAGTGGAAGATATACACCATAACAGCAAGAGTTGAATCCAATTATGACATTGCTAATTAGTGGAAGATATGATATTGCTAATTAGTAGAAAATATACTTTCGACATATATTACTGTTCACTAATATGGATATATTTATCACTAAAATATTTTAGATACATCTATATTAACAAATAGTATTATGGGTCAGAGGGAGTAATATATCATACTCCTACTAGTCACCTTCGCATTATGTTACTCGTGGGCTTTGATTCATCTTGGCACTTATAGCGAAACATTGATACTGCCAATGATGACTAATTGACTATGCATGTGACAAAGATGCCAAATCTTAAGATTGTCGCCTCTCCGTCTCCATGCAATTATGGAAAGGTAGCTTTTGCTTGGTCGATAGCTATACACGACGACCGGTAGTTTGCAACGGATGGCTCGCCGTGTCTGCCTCGTCTATGCTTAGAGCAAGTACAATAGAGTTCTATATTTGTGTTTAGTTAGAAGAGAGAGAATAAGAGAGAAAAGAGGAGTGGGCAAAAGCTAGCTACAGCACGTGCTCCTAGGTGCTCTGTGAGAGTGTTAAGTGGGCCATACAACTATAAAGTAGTACATTTTTATAGTTAGCTATTATACATGTTGACTATAAGACAGGCTATAGATGACGTGGCAATGGCTTATAGCCAACTACCGGCTATACTATTATTCTTGCTCTTACAACGCACTACAGTTTGCTTTGCATGCCACGCCATAAAATCAGGGGAGCTCCTATTCAGCGCGTTTTGCGTCGGTTCTAACCGACGCGTACACCCTCGACCCCTGGCGAAGTCGCGCGGTTTCTTATTGGGCCTGACCCGTCCTATTTTTTACTTTTTCTTTTGGCTCGCTTGTTTCGTTTCGGTTCGGTTTGGTTCGCTTGCTTCGCCCTTTTCATTTCCGCCAAGTATCGTTCGTCAAAAGGAACTGGGGAGACTGAAATACAAGCGCTTACGAAAATTTCTATCAGAATGAATTTCTATTGAATGAATATAAATGAATTTCAAAATGGAATGAATTTCTACCGGAACGAATTTGTATTGAAACGAATATAAATCGGATTGAATTTATATTGAAACAAATTTCTATTGAAACGAATTTCTATCAGAATAAATTTCTATCGGAACGAACTTCAGAATGGAACGAAGTTCAAAATGAAACGAATATTAAATCGAAAACAATTTTATGTCAGAAAGAATTTCTATTGCAAAGAATTTCAAAATGGAACAAATTTCTATCGGAACGAATTTATATTAGAACGAATATTAAATCGGAACAAATTTCTATCGGAACGAATTTCAGAATGGAACGAAGTTCAAAATGAAACGAATATCGAAACTAATTTTATGTCGGAACGAATTTCTATTGGAAATAATTTAAAAATTGAACAAATTTCTATTGGAACAAATTTCTATTGGAACGAATTTCTACCGGAACAAATTTCTATAAAATGGAATGAAGTTCAAAATGAAACGAATATTAAATTTGAACAAATTTTCTGTCGGAATGAATTTCTATTGGAAAGAATTTCAAAATGGAACAAATTTCGTTTCAATGAATTATTAGAACAAATATTAAACCAGAACAAATTTATATCATAACAAATTTCTATTGGAACGAATTTCAAAATGCAACAAATTTCTACAGGAATGAATTCCTATTAAAACTTAAATCAGAATGAATCTATATTAGAACGAATTTATATTGGAACAAATTTCAAATCAGAAAAGGGAAAAAATGTAGAACGAATTCAACGAATTTCTACCGGAATGAATTTATATTGGAACGAATTTCTATTGGAACAAATTTCAAATTGGAACAAAATTCTATCAGAACGAATTTGTACCAGAACGAATTTCTATTGAAATGAATATTAAATTGGAATGAATTTATATTGGAATGAATTTCTATTGGAACAAATTTCTATCAGAATGAAGTTCAAAATGAAATAAATATAATTTATATTAAAAAATTATAATGTAAAGAAATTCTATTAGAACAAATTTCAAATCGGAATGATTTTATATCAGAAAGAATTTCTATTGGAACGAATATTAAATCGGAAAAATTTATATCGGATCAAAATTCTATTTGAATGAATTTCAAAATGAAACGAATTTCTACCGGAACGAATTTCTATTAAAACAAATAATAAAACGAAACGAATCTATATTGGAACTAATTTATATTGTAACAAATTTTAAATCGGGACAAATTTCTATCGAAATGAATTTTAAAATCGAACAAATTTCTATCGGAACAAATTTCAGAATGGAACGAAGTTCAAAATGAAAAGAATATTAAATCAGAACTAATTTTATGTCGGAACGGATTTCTATTGGAACAAATTTAAAATTAGGACGAATTTCTATCAAAATGAATTTCTATCGGAATGAATTTCTATTGCAACGAATTTCAAAATGGAAAGAATTTCAAAATGAAACAAATTTCTATTGCAACGAATTTCAAAATGGAACGAATTTTAAAAAGGAACATAGTTCAAAAATGAAACGAATATGAAATCAGAAAAAATTATATTGTAACAAATTTCTATTCGAACAAAATTAAAATTGGAACGAATTTCTATCAAAACGAATTTCAAAATGGAATGAATTTCTACCGGAACGAATTTCAAATGAAACGAATACTAAATCAGAACAAATATCATATCCAAAAGAAATTTATATTGGAACAAATTTCTTTTGAAAATGAATTTCTATAGGAACAAATTTAAAAATAAAGCATTCCTAAATCTGCTGCAAAATAGAAATTTTCAAAATGAAACGGAAAAAATGTAGAAGAAAATTAAAAAAAGTTCTATTGGAACAAATTTCTGTTGGAAAAGGGAACAAAAAAATATAGAATGAATTGAAAATTGAACTCATTCTCTAATCGCAACAAGTTTTCAAAAATTGAACAAAAAACTAGATTTGAAAAGTCAAAACAAATTCCTATTTGGAACGAATATCATATCCAAAAAGAAAATTTCTATCGGAACGAATTTCTATTGGAATGAATTTCTATCATAACGAATTTATGTTGGAACGAAAATTCTATTGGAACGAATTTCAAATCAGAACGGAACAAATTTCTATTGGAACGAATATTAAATGATTTCAAATCGGAACAAAAAAGAATTCGTGTGAACATGCTTCATTACCAAGCAAAACAAACGGAAAACATATATCAAGAATTGAAATTCATCAAAGTAGGAACCCACAAAAAGAATATATCATGATAAAGACGTGGCAGGAACTAAGTAAAAATGTGTCAGTAATGTGAGGGCACATATCAAAACAAAAGATGGCAGATATATCGTGATAATTTGGGCACTTCATCTGAGGTTTACATGAAAAAACATATATAAGTTGCATGGCTAGCAGTAAGTAAACATCTGTCTAGCATACAGACTTCGTTACATAGATAGATGTTTGTTCTCAGTTTCCCAGAAAAATCCCAGAATAAAACTCCCTTCATCTTCCGCTTCTTGCGCTTTTCGAAAGTTTCTTGAGGGACCTCATTCTGATAGGAATAGAAAAAATCATAGGCCTTCACCATTCTATACTTGGGTATTATATCATGCACACAGATATTTGAGGGGGTAGAGTTCATGAAAAAGATGCACGGGTGTGTGGATTAAAAATAAAACAAAACGTACTGGAGTAAAAAGAGAAAAACAATAGTTACAGATGAAAATTAGCATGTCAATCCAGGGAAATTAAGCATGTCACCTAATAACCATTGCCTACAATTAAGGATGGGATTTGGTTAATCATTTATCTTTCGAACTCGAACCTAATTAACCATTTTGTATGAATGAGCATAAAAGGTTAACCATTAGGTTATTAAGGTTATAATGGTTAACCACTGGTTACTAAGGTTCGAACCATTAGTCGCAAAGCTCAGCCGGCTTAAAGGCTCGGCTGTTATGTTCCTAGTTAGTCTACATACACCAAAATTTTCTTTGGCTATTTTACTTTGCTAAAAGCTACCAGTATGAAAACATTTTCTAAGATGAATCATCTAACGGTAGTTTCATGTTCAGAGTTAGCCGTCAGTAAGCTTCCAGCCTAGAGAAACATTCAGCGATCATGATCGAGTACATACAGAGATAGATACCCACATAGCATATATGCGTGTTGGCTCAACTCAAACAGCTGGATAAATATCGCATATTAACTCTGTTCAAAATGATTCAGCACTAGTAGTAGCAACATCCCAAAATCCTGCCTTTTTTTTAGGATTACCGCAACTTGAGAGAGCCATCTCGACAGTGAATCAGGCAGACTGGAACTGTTAAACTAATTGCTTAGATTTTGTAGCTTCTATACACCACCAAAACGTACGCAACCAAAAGGTTTCTACACTGTCAAAGAACAGGATTTGAGAGATCAAAATCGCATGTAGCTTCACTGGATAAGGCTGCAGCTACCATTGCGGTTCAAGGTCTAGTAGGAGGGCGTCAAGGACGAAAAAGATGGAGGAGCACCAAGCCACCACGACGAGGGCCGTCGGCGCCGCCGGCTGCCGGTGAAGTCGCTCGCTGTTGCAGAGGTCGCCGGCGAGTCATCCCAAAGGGAGAGGAGGCGGAGTTGTAGGTCCTACAATCATTACAGATGAAAATAAGCATGTACGCTTACAGAAACATGTCATAACGGGAAATGTCATCTAATAAGCCACCTAAAAAACTAAACACAAACCTACATAGGCGACGAGTAAAATCAGTCCAGTATGCACCTAGAACAAAAGTTCTAGCGAGACAGTAAAGAAACGAGATACGATCTTGCTGTCCAGCAGCCATGGATAGCGTCGAATCCAAACCAGGTCCAGTGGGGACAGCTCAAAAAGAAGATCTCGAGGGGAGAACGAACCCTAGAACCAGTCACAGATCGCAGCGATAGATCGGTTGCGCAAACCGGAAAAAACCTAGAAAAAATCAACGAGGACGAAGATGAGAATCCGTTGCGGGGAAGACAGCGAAGGGGGAGGTAAAAGCTCACCTACAGGATGAAGGAGAAGAAATCGCGTCCAGGTGCGCCTCCCGCGCGTGAGACGAGAAGGGGGGAGAAGAGCTCTCACCAACCCTCGGCGGCTGCGAGAGCAGGATGAGGACGAGCAGTCGAGGCACAGCGTGACGCTTGGGGATGGAAAACGGAAACAGTAAAACGGGCTCGGCCCAATAAAGAACGAAACGCTAAGAATAGGAAGGAGAAGGATGCGCGTCAACTCATAACGGACGCAAAACGCGTCAAATAGGAATCGCCTAAAATCAGTTTGGGCTACACTGAGCAAAAAACCATGGGCCGTAACTAAAGTTGGGCCTAAAATTTAGGGCTCATTAGCGGATAGCAATGTAGATGCCGCCACTGCCCAAAAAACTTATTATTTGAAAATTTAAAATAAAAATAGTGGTATACATCTACAAAATTACATACACTTATAATTTTACACGAGAACAAAATTTAATTCATGGACTAGGAAAAAAACATATTTTGGTACACCAAAATTGGTATTCGCGTAATATTTTTTTTTATCTTTTTACAGAGCCATAAGAAATGTCCTTTCTCCCCAAAACTTTGTGTATGAACATAGAATGTTCAAATACACAATCAGAAATTTATATCCAAATTTCAACATTTTAAAATGCACTTATAATTTATTATTATAATAAATGCATGTATTCATATGAGCCAAAGCACCATGCCCGCTCACTAGTTTCAACGGATTTGATAGAAGGGAATTATGTGGGAGCTCCTATTTCCTCCCCCTAGCGCGCGCTATGGGCGCGTCTCCTGAAGATAAAATTCTGCTCTTGCTTTTTGTTCTTTCATATTTTTGGTTTCCTTTGGTTTTCCCTAGCTAATCTTATGTGAACGATTTGAAACAATATATCTTTTCTGCATATTTTTAATATATGTGTTTATATTATTTGAACAATTTTCTATAACAATATTTATTTCAATTAAATGATTTTTAATAAAAACATTTATGTTATTTGAATAAAAATCTATTTGAACATTTATCTTATTTAAAAATTTATGCTATTTTTAATATGATCATTTATGTTATTTGGAAAATTTTAATATAAACATTTATCTTATTTGAACAAAAAAGTACCACCCCCACCAACCCATCTTACTTGTCTCTTATATAGATGTGCCTAGTTAAAATTACTGTGTAGATAGTGACAAGTAGTAATACATGCACTAGTAGAAAAAAAGACTTCTATTCGCCCCCATTAGTCTCCAACATGTTTGGTCCGCGGCTAAAGGGTCCATCAGTCCCGGTTCGTTTGAAAATGTGGGCCAGGGGGCATTAGTCCCGGTTCAAATGGGCCCTTCGGTCCCGGTTTTAGCCACCAACCGGGACTAATGCCTTTGGGCCTTTAGTCCCGGCTCGTGACGCAAACCGGGACTATAGGGCACCCTTTAGTCCCGGTTTGCTCCACGAGCCGGGACTAAAGGGCAGTTCAAACGAACCGCCGCTCTCCCGCGAGCCAGTTACGCATGCATGGTCGACGATCGCTTCGGAAAATCACTGTGGCCATTAACCACTTCGGTAATTGAACGACGACGCATCGGGACCTCATCGCCGGCGGGCTAATTACACCGCCGGCCAGCCTCTTCTTCTTCCCTCTCTCTAGTATATAAGGATATGTATCTATAAGCAATTCTTCATCCTCTCCTAACCTCCTCCAAAATGCCATAGCCTCCTCAAAAACATCATAGCCATCACCGGCGGCGAGCTCTCTCTCCCTCTCAATTCAATGGAGCCGGCGACGCGGGTGCATAATCTCACCGTCGAAGGGATGGAATTCACCATCACGGAAACCGTCCGTGCATCAACAGTGGAGAAGTGGCTCCACGCTGTCCATCAGCGGTTCCTCGACGCCGCACCGGTCAAATGTGTGGGCTTGGACTGCGAGTTCATCACCCCTCGCGATAAGCCTCATCAGCGTGCCGCCCTCCTTCAACTCTCGGTGGCGTCCGAGGTTTTGCTCTTCCAAATATGTCGGGCCGATCATGTGCCGCAGCTGCTCAGGGATTTCTTGGGGGACCCCACCATTAGATTCTGCGGCGCGGCTATCAGCAATGACGTGCGCATGCTGCAACCATATGGAATTCAAATTTCGTCGGTGCACGACCTCCAAGTGATTATACCGAACTCCACCATGAAACCAATTCCGAGTCCATATGATATGTCCAATGCTACTATTGGGACAAAGCTTGAGAAGAAGAAGAAGATCAAGAAGAACAAGAAGAAGGGCGACGAGGAAGAAGAAGAAGAAGAAGAAGAACTTATATATGGTTGGGCCAAAGTTCTATTAAGCGACAAGCAAGTGTTGTATATCGCTCTAGACGCTTGCTTGAGCTTTGAGATTGCTAGGAGTTTTTGGAACCTAGAAGGCTACTAGCTAGATGTGTGTGTGGTGTGGTGTGCGAGTGCATATATATATGAAAAAATGTACTCCCTCTTGTTTGGTTAACAAGTCTATTATATTGCTACTATTTTGGATTTTTTCAAGTTTTTTGGCCTTTTTTGAATATTTTAATTATTAAAAATTAATAATTAAATTATGTATAAAAATTATTTGGAATTCATTCATGCTTATTATTACTTAATCAATGTTGCTTAATTTGTGAATTTATTTGGAATTTAAAAAAAATTATATATTTCTAAAGTGTATAGGTTAATAGAATTGGTAGCATACCAATATCAAGAAGTCGCGAGCACAGTCTTGGAAGCTACTATGGAAGGAATGGAGAAGTTAAGCGTGCTAAGGGTGGAGCAGTGTGAGGATGGGTGACCGACCGGGAAGTGAGGACCACAAGTACTTGTAATTTGATATGACAATGAAGTGAGGACCACAGTCTTGGAAGCTAGTCGGGAAGGAATAGAGATGATTATATAATAGAGAAATAAAGAAAAATAGAGAAATAAAGAAAATACAGAAAATACAGAAATTCTGAAACAGAAAATACAAATTTTATTTCGAATGGACCTTTAGTCTCGGTCTGTGTTACGAACCGGGACCAAAGGTCCTCCAGCCGCAACACATGCCCCGGGCCACGTGAAGGACCATTATTGGTCCTGGTTCATAAACAACCGGGACTAAAGGCTAGAGCCATTAGTCCCGCTTTATTAGTCCCGATAATGGATGTTACAAACCGGGACCAATGGCCTTTATTCCACTAGTGATGTTAGAAGGAGTAATATTCATATTGGTAGTTTTTCTCTCGTTTTATCTCATTGAACGAATTTTCAGAACAACAATTTATCTTATTTGATATTAGCATATCTCTGAAATCGGCACGAAGCCAAATTAGGTTCAAGAAGATAAGGTAGAGATGGAAATCTAAAAACAGTAAATAAAGCCTTGGTGCGACCATAAGGAGAAGATACCGTGAAGGCATTCTACAACATGATTTGAGGTGATTATAGTGGAACGATTAAAGATGATAAATAGCATAATCTTGAAATATAGAAAGCATAAGTTTGCTTTATTAATACTAACTTATTATGCATGCTCTATATTTAGAATAGTAATACCTCAGTTTCATTTTGGAATGGAGGTAGTATTATATTAAGTTTTGACTCATTTAAACCTGCCTATCAAAAAACAAGCTCCTTAATTATGTCGAAACTTGAAATTTGAAAAGAGACCTTACACTAGTAGAAAAAGGGTCTTTGGTCCAGCACCCAAATGTCATCTGTCCCGGTTCGGCTGGCCACTGGGGACCAATGACACGTATTGGTCCCGGTTCATGCCGCCTGAGATTAGTCCCGGTTCATTTCGGGGTATCGGTCCCGGTTTGTGGCATGAACCGGGACCAAGGCCTCCCCAGCATGACACGTGCCTCTCTGCGGGATCATCGGTCCCGGTTTATGGCATGAACCGGGATCAAAGACCCTCCCCTGGCTATAAATTGATACCCAGCCCTTTGCCCTTTGCCACAAAAATTTGCTAGATTGTGTGTGTGGTGTGGGTGCTAGCTTTTTTTTCCTTTGATTGCACACAAGGTGTTCGACGAAATGTCCATTCCACATTTAAGTTCGCACAACACGGTATCCTCTGCCGAGGTTAGCAACCTTGTCTTCTTCATCTGTAACTGATATAAAAATCTTGCATATGTGTCCATGTGGGTGGTCATTTCACTATTCACAATGTTATTGTAATAGTTAATTATTATAACGCAGATCGATGCGCGGATGCGATGGATGTACGGCGACCGACGCGATTCTGATTATATTGCAGGCCTGCATAAATTTATCGATGTGGCTAAGGCAAACAAAGTGGATAATTTTATGCCTTGTCCCTGCATCGACTGTCGAAATTTGATGGAGCACTCTGCCCCGAGAATCCTTCAAAGCCATCTGCTTCAGAGAGGTTTCATGCCCAGATATTATTGTTGGGTCATGCACGGAGAAAGAGGGGTTAGGCTGGAAGAAAATGAAGAAGAGGATGATGACAGCTATCCTGAAGAATATGGTGACACTGCAATGGAAGACAATGAAGAAGAGGGAGGCGGCAATGAAGAAGAAGAACGGGCATCGGATGAGACCGGTGATGGTCTTGGTCGGGTCATTTCTGATGCAAAGCAACAATGCGATACAGAAAGGGAGAAGCTGAAGTTGGAGGCCATGCAAAACGATCACAAAAAGTTATTATACCCAAATTGCGAAGATGGCAGCACAAAGCTCGGCACCATACTTGAACTGCTGAAATGGAAGGCAGAGGCTGGTTTATCTGACAAGGGATTTGAGAAGTTACTGAAAATAATGAAGCCAAAGCTTCCAAAGGATAATAAGCTGCCCGAGACAATGTACAAAGCAAAGAAGACTATCTGCCCTCTAGGATTAGATGTGGAGAAGATACATGCATGTATTAATGACTGTATCTTATACCGTGGTGAGAAGTATGAGAATATGGATAAATGTCCGGTATGCACTGCATGTCGGTACAAGATCAGACAAGATGACCCTGGTGATGTTGAGGGTGATGACGAGCCCCCCAGAAAGAAGGTTCCTGCTAAGGTTATGTGGTATGCTCCTATAATACCACGGTTGAAACGTCTGTTCAGAAACAAAGAGCATGCTAGGTTGTTGCGATGGCACAAAGAAGAGCGTAAGAAAGATGGGAAACTGAGACACCCCGCCGATGGGTCGCAGTGGAGAAACATCGAGAGAAAGTACTCGAACTTTGCAGGTGATGCGAGGAACTTATGGTTTGGTCTAAGTACAGACGACATGAATCCTTTTGGGGAGCAGAGCTGCAGTCACAGCACCTGGCCCGTGACTCTATGTATCTACAACCTTCCTCCTTGGTTGTGCATGAAGCGGAAGTTCATTATGATGCCAGTGCTCATCCAAGGACCGAAGCAACCCGGCAACGACATTGATGTGTATCTAAGGCCATTAGTCGATGAACTATTGCAGCTGTGGGCAGAACCAGGTGTAAAGGTGTGGGATGAGCACAAACAGGAGCCATTTGACCTACGAGCGTTGCTGTTCGTAACCATCAATGATTGGCCTGCTCTTAGTAACATTTTAGGACAGTCAAACAAAGGATACAATGCATGCACGCACTGTTTAGATAAGACTAAAGGTACATATTTGGATAAATGTAAGAAAGTTGTATACCTGGAGTGTCGTAAATTTCTTCCGACCAATCATCAAGTAAGAAAAAAAGGCAAGCATTTCAACGGTGAGGCAGATCACCGGAAGAAGCCTAAGCTCCCTAAAGGTGCTGATGTATTTGGTATGGTGAAGGACCTAGAAGTAATATTTGGAAAGGGTTCTGGCGGTCAATCTGTTCCGAAAGACCCCATTACCGGACACACGGCCATGTGGAAGAAGAAATCTATATTTTGGGAGCTTGAATATTGGAAAGACCTAGAGGTCCGTTCTTCAATCGATGTGATGCACGTGACGAAGAATCTTTGCGTGAACCTGCTAGGCTTCCTAGGCGTGTATGGGAAGATAAAAGATACACCAGAAGCACGGGAGGACCAGCAACGTATCAAAGACCCATACAATAAGCATACTGATAAAGGTCGTCAATACTTAAGCAGCTACGCTCTTACCAAAGCAGAGAAGGAAATCTTTTTTGAATGCCTGAATAGTATCAAGGTCCCGGCTGGGTTCTCGTCAAATATAAAGGGAATAATAAATATGGCAGAGAAAAAATTCCAGAACACATGAATGTTGTACGCTCCAAGTTTCCGGGGAAGGATGACTTCTGGATTAAAGAAAATCACATGGAGACTTTTGGCACTTGGTTGCAATTACATCTCATGAATGATACCACTATTGGAGATCAGCTCTACTTGTTGGCCGCGACACCATCTACGACTATATTGACTTTCTAAGGGTACGAGATAAATGAGAATACATTTTACACGATCTCCCAAGATAAAAAGAGCACTAACCAAAATAGTGGTGTTCGCTTTGATGCAACATGTGACAATGGGAAAAAGGACACATACTATGGTTACATAGAGAAGATATGGGAACTTGACTATGGACCTACTTTTAAGGTCCCTTTGTTTCGGTGCAGTTGGGTCAACATGAATAGAGAAGGGGTAAAGGTGGACCAGCTGTACGGAATGACAACAGTGGATCTCAAGAATCTTGGTTACAGAGACGAACCATTCGTCCTAGCCAATGATGTGGCTCAGGTTTTCTATGTGAAGGAAATGTCCTCCAGACCGAAAAAAAGGAAAAATAAGGAAACGAATACATCAGACGATGAGCCCAGGCGTCACATAGTTCTTTCAGGGAAAAGAA
Organism: Dactylis glomerata; assembly: GCA_007115705.1. Taxonomy (NCBI): domain Eukaryota; kingdom Viridiplantae; phylum Streptophyta; class Magnoliopsida; order Poales; family Poaceae; genus Dactylis; species Dactylis glomerata. The sequence goes on from QXEO01000546.1 coordinate 8,544,664, forward strand.
ACATCGCGGGAGTCGAGGACAAGACAGACATGTCAGCAGATTATGATAAGTTTGAAGAAATTCCGCCCTTCACCGTGAAAACTGACCCTTGCATCCCGTTAAATAATGAAGATGCTCCATGGTTACGGCCTAAGAAGCGATCATAGGCAAGGGATCGACATACGCGATGAAGGAGAATTACCCTAAACCCTATGTAAATCTATGTAATGTATGAAAACTATGACACGTCATTTTGTGAATGATTTTTTATGATGTTTGCAATTATCCAAGTTCAATATTTTTCCTTGCAGCTATGACACATAATATTGGAGTGATTCAGTCATAGTCGTGCCTAGCCCTATAAACGTCGTCACTGTAGTCGTCGTAGTCGTCGACGTTGTCATCGCTGGCATCGGAGTCGCGGTAGTCGAACCTCGGTGGGTGAGCACGCGTGGGCTGAGACTGAGGGTAGCGCAGGTGGGGGCCACGGTAGGCCATGACGCTCTGGAGAGTCCGGCCGCGCCACCACAGCCGACGGCCGGCCTCGTTGAAGTTCGAGCAAGGTGGGCCGTCCTCCTCGTGCCTGGCAAGCGCACTCTCACGCCGATTGATGAAGAAGGTGTCCCAAGTCGGGCTGTAGTCGGGATGCCACTGGGGATTCCTCCGCTGCTCTGGCGTGAGCTCGAAGTAGTAGTGGTTCGTGATGGCCATCTGACGCGCCACACCTAGAGGGACAGGAGGGATCGGTACGCCTCCGACGCTCAGCATCCAGCCGGTGGGGATGCGGTAGCCCGGCGGGCAGGGGTAGTTTGAGGCGCAAAGCGCCTCCGCCTCCTTGGGGGTTAGAGATACGATGGAGGCCATGGGAGAGAGTGATGAGGTTTGCAGATATGAGTCTAGATATGATATGTAAATGGAGGCCAAGCCTACATATATATAGTGAAAAAATGGCGGGAAGACGGAGGCGGGAAAAGGTGGAAAGCGCGGGAAGAAAATAGGCGGGAACGCAGTGGCGCGGGAAACTATCTAACCTTTAGTCCCGGCTGGTGGGTACAACCGGGACTAAAGGTGGTTTTTGTGTCATCTAACAAAACTGTCGGTGGGATAAGGACGTGTGGGTAACCTTTAGTCCCGGTTGGTGGACACAACCGAGACTAAACCTATCGGCAGGATAAGGACGCATGGGTGGATGCACTGCTCGATGAGATAAAGCATGTAGCATCAATACGCCATGGCAAGCAGCTCAACAAGCCAACCTAGAAGGTAGGGAGAGTTTCATCCCCATGGATGGAGGACAGGGTTGGGAAATCTCCCGTGGCGGAGCTTCTCGAAGATGTTTAGGCTATTTCATGCGTCGAAAAGGAAAACTTCCTCCTGCAACATCGTAAGCCATTCCAAACGGCGGGCTTGAAGCTTCTTAGCCCGGGGCTGAGCCTCGCTAAACTTGAAGTAGATCTCTGGTGAAATAGCATGTTGTGAACCTATAAATAATTTTAAAAAAAATTCACAAGCATTATATCCTGTACTTGTAGTTCAAATCTGGGCACCCTCCTATCGAATCGGCAGGAATTTGTCTTTTTCATGAGGGATGGACGGTAAGGTTTCTGATACACTAGTTGGGAATTGGTCCATCTAAGGTGGTCTAGTATTTTTGAAAAATGGGTTGGTGCCAATGCCAAACTTTAATTTGGTGGTTCCTTCATAGAACACCCCAATTTCGGCACCTCAAAAATGGAAATTGGCTATTTCGTGCGTCGAAAATGAAAAATTCCTCCTGCAACATCGTAAGCCATCCCAAGATGCATATGTGTGCATAATATGGGCACATTATCACAAACTATGCCCTGATTCTAGCCATAACATTGGTGGTTTGATCTAAATGCCATGAAACCTCGAACATGATAGGTCATTTTGTGAAGGATTTTTTATGATGTTTGCAATTTTCCAAGTTCAATATTTTTCCTTGCAACTATGACACATAATATGATACCACGAGAAGGTTTCACATTGTTTGGATCATTTTTGAATTTCTTATGCCCGTTTTAAACGTGTTAGTGCATTTTTTATTAAAAATAGTAAAATTGTTTAGTTAGAATTAATAATTTTGAAAACAGAAAATGGTTTTGGATTAGTTATTTAAATTGAAACACTTTTCCTGTTGAAAGTTTTTTCAAATTTTAAATAGAAGAAAGTTTTTTTCTGTTAAAATAAAAACAGAAAGTTAAAACAGAAAAACAAAAAAGAAAAACTATGGATCAACGGTCCCGGTTCATGGCATCAACCGGGACCAATGGATCAACGGTACCGGTTGGTAGCATGAACCGGGACCAATGGTCCTGGGCACGTGGCGGCTCAGCAGCGCCCCCCGCCCAGGTCATTGGTCCCGGTTCATGCTACCAACCAGGACCGTTGATCCATTGGTCCCGGTTGATACCACGAACCGGGACCAATGACCCCCCAAAATATAACTGGCCCTTCTTCCTCCCCCCACTTCCCCCCAAATCGGCCGAAACTGCTAAGGACTTTTGCGCGCGGAGCGAAACCACGCCGGCAGGCTGTCCGAGTTTCGAGCCGCCGTCCTCGGAGAGCGCCGCCGCTGCCGCCGTCCTCGGTGAGCGCCGCCGCCGCCGCGACCTCTCCCTTTTCCCCCCGCGCCGCCGCTCATCACATTCTCTCTCTGCAGGTGCCCCCGCGCCGCCGCCCCCCAGCGCCACCGCGACGCCCGGTGCGCCCGCCCCGCACCCCCAGCGCCGCCCCGCCCCCCAGCGCCGCCGCCCCCCTTCGACGGTGAGCTCCTCGGGAGGGAGCTTCCCGGCCCGGCCGGCGGCGGTCGGCATGGCCGTACCAACTGCGCCTAACGGAACTTGGCATTGCAGACCGATTCCAAAAGGGTACGCTGTCGTCACGGTGGATGATGTCAAGCAAGATTTTGAGGAGCTGAAGCTGGACCACCCTGCAGGGGAAGATAGGGACCTGACTGAACTAGGAGAAGCCAAAGGGGGGACTGTTGTATGGCCAAAGGAGCACATCGTGCTTCCAAATTATGTCCCGCCAAGGCCACCCACTCCTCAGAGCAGCAGTCCACCTTCGCCGCCACCTCACCATTCTCCAGCGCAACCGTCGCCTTCACCGCCTCACCACTCAGCGCAGCTATCTCCACCGCCGCCTCAGCCGTCTCCGCCGCCGCGTCAGCCGTCTCTGTCCCCTGAGCATCAGAGACTAAAGCGGAAGTATACTAAGAGGGGCAGCACCACCAGCAGCAGCAAGAGCACGTTCCGATCACCGAAACGTAAGCTATCGCCCCTCCCAAGAGTACCTCATCAGAATATGAAGAAGCTTCCTTACGAGAAGACAGATGAGGAAATTGCTACGGCCGCAGATGCCCATTATCAACAGTGGAAGACTGACATGGCTAACAAGAAAATTCCAAAGCCAACGGAGCCATTGATCTTCCCGGTCACCGCAGAAGATAAAGCCAAAGCAGCCGCGCTTAAGATTCAGCTTCACCAACCCATAGCGCTCACACCTGACTATAATCGCTCTATTACCAAGTCGGCTGAGGCAAAAGAGCGGAGAGTCGGGAAAGAAGTTGCCCAGCTCGGACAACAGAAAAATCAATTGATCGAACCGCTCAAAGTGTACGATACCAATGAGTGGAGAGCCCAGGAGTGGCATGATCCGAACATTGATCCGGAGTTTATTCAACTCTACGAAGAAAATGCCAAGTTATATGGACTGTCTATTGCTGAGTACATGAGCCGTCTGGATGAGTTCGAGGGGTACCAGCAAATAGCGTATAAATACCGGTACGGGAATCCTCTCGTCAAAACCGAGTTAGTCAAAGATCTACCAACAAAAATGCGGAGATTGCATAACTGGTACATACAAGCCTGTGCTGAATCCACAAACTGGATCTATGCTGGATATAAACACCACCATTACGGTCATGGAGATGGCTTCTTACTGATTGAATTTCTAGAATTATTTCAGTTTTACCAACAAGACGCCCTCGACAAAACTATTGTCAGTGCCTATTTCCTGTAAGTATTATTAAGTCTTTCTAGCTCAGCTCATTCGTTGCTTGTATAATCTTACTCATCATTATACTAATTATATATGCAGAATGAAGATTCTCGAATGCGACCGAGGAGGAATCTTTGACCTTGGGTTCGTTGACTGCAATTTCGTTCATGAAGATACTCTCAAAAAAAAACCCAAAGAGACAGAGGATAACTTGGTACAATCGTTGAAGTATTTCAGCAACAGAAGGGAAATACTATTTCCTTACAACTTCGAGTGAGTGTTACTGTCTTGTACACATTTTGTTTTCGCTTTACTCGATGTTAAGCTATTTGACTCGTTATGTCTGTGCAGCTTCCACTTTATTCTGTTAATCATTAGTGTTGACGAAGGAGTAGTCAAAGTCATGGACTCAAAACGCACACCTTTAGGAAATTGGGCGAACATGCAGGAATGCCTCCAGAAGGCTTGGAAGCCAGAGCTTATATTTAAACCATTGAATGTAAGTACTACTTGCTAGATCCACGCATCTCTTTGATTCTAGTTTCAATACAATTGTCATGCTTGATTCTTATTTTGATTGAACTCCATTCTCGTAAAGTGCTTGAGGCAAGAAGCTGGGAATAACTTATGTGGATACTATGTCTGCGAGTTTATTCGCCAGACGACCAAAGAGAAGGGTGCAGACCGAAACATCAAAAAACTTAAAGTACGATAAACAATAATCTCAACATTATTTTATTACCATCAACTGTGTTTAGTTTCATTCATATATATTGATCCCCTTCTTTAAATTAGATCGAACGGATGCGGGACGGTCTTCTACCACAGGAACGCGTGCAAGCAATTCAAGAGGAAATTGCCGGATTCTTATTAGAACAAGTCATAGATCCGAAAGGAGAATACTATTACCCGGTTCATTTAGAAGGGTGAAGTGTAAAAAAGAAGATGTAAAATCAAATTTGTGTGAGTTACCGATTGTAATAGCGACCAAGCACGACGGATGAGACGGTGAATAATATATTCGTGACCATGATGTGTAATATATATATATATATATAGTGTGGTTCCTTCATTATTGCTGTATATATATAATACCATTAAATTGAATACAAAACACACCAAATAAAACCCTAAACCCTAAATGGAAAAAAAACCTGGATCAACGATCCCGGTTCGTCCTACGAACCGGGACCAATGACCCAGCCCCCCTCCCGCCGCAGCGCGTCCACGTGGAGACCTATCGGTCCCGGTTCGTGCTGGAACCGGGACCGGCATTGGTCCCGAGTAATGGATCCCGGTTCGGCAACCGGGACCAATGGCCCAAATAAACCGGGACCATAGGCCCTTTTTCCACCAGTGTACATAGGGCCTTATGCATCAATGTATGCAGAGGGCGGAGTTTTCCCTTTTATGAAAAAAATTGTGTGGTTGCATAAGATGAAATTTGTTGAACAAAATTTGCAAAAATAGCCTACAGATTTATCTAAACTCACCAAATCTTTTCCATACATTTTGCTGATATTTCTTGTTTCCCCGTACGGAAATAAAACTGTACTAGTAGTTCAATTTACTTCTAGTGCTGTCGTGTGGTTAATGGACTAGTTTGCGTAACCCCCGTTGGTTGTTCTCTTTCCTTTCTTGCGCTAAATCCCAACAAGTGCCAGAACTTCAAATCCTGGATATGTCGTGGTCAACAAGTTTCGAATCGATCTGTCTCGTCGTGAGAAACAATAAATTTCACGCTCACCTTATCTGTCATTGGTACTCCATCAAGCCCCAAGAGATACTCCCGGCCACGAGCAGCAACTCAGCAGAGACGGTGGGCATGACGATGGTGGTGGACAGGCGGTACTGCGCGCCGCATGAGACCGCGTTCACGGTGGCCTGGCCGAGGTTGAGATCCAGCACCGTCAGGGACGCCGGCGGCGCGGAGGTGATGCAGGTGAAGCACACCGTGTTCAGCCGCCTCGAGCAGTCCGTCCTGCACGACGCGGCGTCGCGCCGGCCCGTCCTCACCGTGCAGGAGTCGCCTCTGAAGGGCACGAGGGGCACGAGGTGGGAGGCGTTCAGGGGCGAGAGCGCGGACCGGAGGGACGACCTGCTCTTCCGCGCGGTGATGGCGTCGTCGCCGTCCCTCCGGTTCAGCGCGACCAAGGTGCACGTGTTCCTCGCCGGCAACCGCCGGGAGCAGGCGCCCGATTTCGTCATCGGCGGCAGCTTCTACGGCGGCGAGTGCACCGTCTCCCGCGGCAGCTCCCCCGCCGCCATTGCTGTGATCAGCCGTGATACCATCAGCGAGTGGCATGCGATTACAGGAAAGTATACATATACTGTTGAAATCAGTCGAGGCATAGATCACGCGTTCATCCTTGCGCTCATTGTGATTCTGGATAGAATGCATAACTATTCACCCCCAAGTAGTGGGGGATCGGAGTGTACACGGAGGTGCGATCGTTGCAGGCACTAAACATTAACTTCCACGATATACTTAGCAGGTATACACAGTCTTCTCCTTGTTTTACTCGTAGGCTGATTCTTATATTATAAAAGGACAAGTCTAGGTATCGCACGCGCGATATTTCCTAGCCTCCATCGCACACCTAAATATAGAAAGTTTTTGTCGGACCACGTAGCGAAACGGAGCGACCCTTCTCTCCCTCTCTCGACCCCTTCTCTGCCCGTGCTCGAGCTCCTTGGCCAGCGCGGAGGGGAAAGAACCTCGCGGGACGGCCTGGGACAGGCGGCAAAGTGCAGGGGCAGCCGGCGCTCGGCGCAGGCAGCGGAGCATGACCCCCTTGTACCTCCTCGGCGAGCTCGAACACCGCTGGTTCCCTTGCTCCGCGCGAGAGACGCCGTCCTCCACCGGGAGAACGAACCCTGACGCCTGCCCTGCTACGTGGGTGCGGCGCTCGCTGCCGGCTTTCAAGCGGAAATTGCGGCCATGGCGTTGCAGCTCCAGGTCTGAAACGCTCAGGAGATGGACGAAGAAGAGATAGAATCGTTATCTCTTTGTTTTTTCGTTTTAGCCCTCCAAGTTGACTGCTTTTACGCTTGTTTCTGCTCGGCTCTTAAAGGAGAACTACATTAGTTGTTGCTGGAATGACTACTAATGTCATGAAATTGCAAAATAGCTCACTGCCTGATGCTTCCATTTTGAAAAAACCAAAATTGCAAAGTAGTTTAAGCAATTTTGCGGTAACTGTAGGCAACTTCGTTGCATGAATATGCGACTTTACAATAATGATAGACAACTTATTAACTAAAAAAGAAAAGTTTGTTAAAGTTGTGGCGCAGCGCAGGGGGCGGCCAACCCTCAGGGGAGCGGAGCTCGTGCGGCGGCCGCGCCAGGCGGCGGAGCACAAGGGGTGGCAGTAGGGGCGCGCACACCTCACCTGCCACCATTTGATGGTCGGGCGTGGCCGCCACCGCCAGCGCCGGCGACAACAACGGTCGGGAAGGGAGATCAAGGAGGATTTTTAGGCTAGGCGTGAGCGGCCCAGCAGGGGAGGGGAAAGTGTTGGAAGGGGATTTATGTGCAACTTCATATCAGTGGTATGCAACTTCACTACAGCGACATGCAATATCATTACAGCGGTACACAACTTCGGAACAACTCGAGGCAACTTCAGTGCACTTGTAACGTGAAAGAGAGGGGTCCCACGTGTAAGAAACAGGGTACTTGCCCGATTGTGTTAACGTCTAGCCTAAAATCACATAATAGTTGCTCAAAAATGCTAGTTTGTTGCCTAGATACATATGCTATGAAAATTGCCTAGGTATGTTTGAACATCGCCATCCACACTGATGATGGTCAACATTTACCAAGAATCTGAAGCGAGCCCTCACGGACTTTGGAGAGGTGCTCGTTAACTTCAGCGTGGCTCTCGCTACTACTGCGGTAGGCAACTTCATTATTGCGGAAAGCAACTTCGTATCAGCGGTAGGCAATTTCATACCGCAAATCATGCTCTCCTCTCTGGCCGCACGCGTACAACTAGATCTGGCGCATGATCCGCACGCTGCCTTCGCCCAATTGTCCAATTTGTGGACAACTTCGTCACTGCGGTAGGCAACTGGGCCACAGTGGTATGCGACTATGCCACAACAGTAGAAATTTTTGGCACATCGGTAGGGAAGTTCATAGCAGCGACCGACAACTTCAACATATTGGTGGGAAACTTTGTCATGGCGGTAGGCAACTAGGCCTTTTGTCAAATTGTTGCTTAAAGTTATACAATAGTTGCTAAAAATTCCGATTTATTGCTTAACTATAGTTGCCTAAAAATCATATATTTGTGCCAATTTATTGCCTAAAATCACATAATAGTTGCTTAAAAAGCTAATTTGTTGCCTAAAATCACGGTGTGCCAATTTATTCTCACGGATTTATTTCCCTCTTTCCTTTTTCCCTTTTCTGCAAATGGGACCCACCTGTAATTGGCTAATTTTTTTCCCCTTCTCCTTTCTGTTTCTCCCCTCTGTGGAGGAAGGTCTCTCCCCGATGCTAGCCACCGAGGATGATCCAGCCGGCACGGATGCACACCAGGCTTCCCTCCCCGCCCCGCGCGGCGGACGAGATCCGCTGGCGTGACCTGGCGGCGGCTTCCTGGTGCGCGCCACTGCGCCCCCTTCTCCGCGCGGCCGAGCTTCGCCGTTGGGCGCCACCGCGACCCCCCGGTGCGCGCTGCTGCCCCCAGTACGTCGTACTATGCCCCCGGTGCAAGGCCGACAAGGCCCAACTTTACATCAATGGTAGGCAACTTCAAAGCAGCACGATGCAACTTTCAGTGCTGACATACTCAGCTTCACTACATCAGTATTCAACTTGAGATCAACGTTTGGCAACTTCACAACATCAAGAGGCAACTTCAGTGCAGCTATAGGTAACTTCGCATCAGTGATAGGCAACTTCACCACCGCCGCATCATGGGCATGCTACTTCGCAACTAGCGGTAGGCAACTTCTACCATCACCTTTCGCCACTCACGCTCTCCTATCCCATCGAACGCGACCCGATGGATGCCACACATGATTCACATGCTACCTCTGCACATCCTCATCATCGTCGTTGCCGCCAACAAGCAGTGGTTCGCCCCGCTGCGGCGCCAGGCAACTCCCTTCTGGTTCAACCCCTTATAGATCCTCCGATCGGCGCCACGATAGTGACCCCATATACTTTGCTTCCAGACCTGGACCACGATAGAGAGCCGCCGACAGGTCAGGCTCCTTCGTCTTTGTCGGAAAACTTTTCACAACTACGGTAGGCAACTTTGCAGCATTAGTAGATAATTTTAGTGCAGTTGTAGGCAACTACACGGCAACAGTAACAAATAAAAGTAACTTAGCATCCTAACAACATAGCTAAGACTAAAGAAATTAAAGAATGCCCTAGCTTGGTCCAAGTGGGTATTGCCATTCGCACCGATGACGGGCGATGATTTACCGAAAGTCCAGAGCGACCCTCAGGGAAGTCTAAGAGGCACGAGGGAACTGCAGTGTGACACTCAAGGGGAAGTCTAGAGCTCATCTGAGGAAATTGCATCGAAATCAATATGACCATGTGCACTTGAAGTGAAGGACCTCGAATCTAAGAGGAAGTCCCTCTATTGTGGCGGATAGGCAACTTCTCAACATCAGTACACAACTTTGTTGCTTTCCGCTGCAACTTCAGGTCAGCAATGAGCAACTTCATAGCAGTTGTAGCCAACATTGCAGCAACACTAGGCAACTTCATAGCAATGATAAGCAAAATCGTAGTGACACTAGGCAACCTCATAGCAGCGATAGGCAACACGCATTGAAAGTAGGCAACTTTATAGTAGTGGTAGACAAGCAGTTGTATGTGGCTTCACAAACAATATTGCAACGGGTAGGCAGCTTCCACGTTTAAGGGTAGAAAAAAAGTTAGAAACAACTAAAACTTACTTGTGTCAATAGTAAATTTACTTATTTCCATGCTAAAGTTGCACGTGGGAAATAGATGGAATAATTCGAAAAAATTGCTGGTTCTATGTGCAAAAATCAGACTATGACCAAAGGCTGTAGCCTGTAGCCTGATTTGCCAATTCCTACTAAGGTATGGAGCATGTAAAATGGGTGAAGAGATAAGGTCTTCCTGAACCCGTTCGAGCGTCACCATGAGAGAGGGACCGAGAGTAGTCGCGCCATTAGGCTGCGGGCCCGCGGCACCAGCGGCGTCGCGTCAGGCTAGAGCTCGTCGGCCGCTGTGGTCTGGGGCTGGAGCTCTCCAAAGGACTGCGTCGGCCGTCGTCGCCTCGGGATGGAGCTCGTCGTCCGCAATATTGGGGCTGAGGACCATAGCCGCGTCGGGAGGGCTCTCACCAGTCACCACCTTGGCCAAGTGCCCAGGTCCGTGGCCGCGTTTGCCCTGCCCAGCTCACCCCGTCGTCGCCTATCCTGTTCGGCGATGAAATTTCTGCGCTCGCCTCTCTCCTGTTCAGAGACTACGCCGTGTCCTTTGCCCTGCTCGGTTTGGCCGCTTCTCTCCTTGCACCGGCGAGGAGGCAGATGGGGGAGAGCGTTGTAGAGCAAAAGCGGAAGGAGGGGTGGGCGGGGAGCCGACTAGGCAGAGGTGGGGAGCTTGTCAGACCCAGCTGAGAAGGAGGCGGCCATTGGGGGGGCGCGGATCGGGGCGAGTCCATCGTGCGGTTCACGCGCGTGCGACGGGAACAGCGTTCTGTCGCAGCTGCGTTTGTAAGCGATCGGGATGATCTCAGCACACATGGTCACCACTAAGCTTAAAGTTTTAGTTATTATGTGAACTGAAGAGCTCGGTGTATGCTGTCTAATCGGTGAGCAAAACATTGATTCAGTAGTACAAATTAACTAACATGTTGGATTTGATCCCCAATGATGATCATGCATGTGACAAAGATACGAAATCTTAAGATTGTCTGCTCTCTCCCTGTCCTTTGCATGTGCCACGCAATCATGAAGAGGATGCTAGCTAGCTAGGTAGCTAACACGCGGTTGCAGCGCTCAGTAGTTTGCAACAAATTGCTCACTGTCAAGGTCATCTCTTGTATCAAGAGAAAATAAGTCAGCCGCATGCCTAGGGTTCCCGCCATTACCCTCCTCCGCCGGTATTATGGACTCCTCCTTTTCAGCTGGTTCGGCGGGTTCCGGAGTTGGGCATTAGATATATAGTTCTCCATTTTTCCATTGTTTCGGCCATGTCGGTGGTGGTAGTGACGGTGTTTCAATCCGGAGGTGCATGCGCCATTGGCTCCGACGACGAATCGGGTTGAGGGGTGGTCCTTGTTGTGTGCCGCTTTGGCCCTTCTGGCCATGGTGGCGGCAGTCGTCTCAAAAGTCTCCTTTGACTTGCTATCGGGATCTAGGGATGGTATTGTGAAAGAATAAGTTTGCCTTTTCCTCCGCGGGAGCTGGGGAAGTTTTATCTTCGTCGGACCGATGGGGTTACTGTAGCAACCATGCCTATCTAGTCATTTCGTCGACTCACGGAGGATATTGTATAGGTGTAATTGACCTAACATTGTCTTTTTCAGGTTGTGGATACTTATGGGGAGATCGCAGCCATCATTTTTGGTAGAGGTACAATTGTCAAGTGAGAACGCAAAACTCCAGCGCCGACATCATCGGCAAAACAAAAACATGTGGGGAGTGGATAGGATGAGAACCCAAGGTGCTTGTTCCTTTTTCATGGTTTTTCTTGTAATGCTCGCTAGGAGAAAAAGAATGGCTCCCCAAGTCCCCATCTCTGCGTCTTTTTTAAAAAAAAAAGAGGCTAAAACTCCTTTCACATAAAGAGCCATGGGCCGTTACTAAAATGGGCCCAAAACTCCGGAGCTCATCAATTTCAACTCAATTTGACAGAAAGGAATTCTGAGGGCCTGCATCCAATGTAATAAGGAAGAAATTCGAAGCTCTATTAATTCCTTCTCTCGCATCTAAAAAAAAAAAATCTTCTCTCGCACTAGTACAGATCAACCCCAGGCTCTCTCTCGTTGAGCTCGGGATCCAACGCCGTGGCCCCTAAGATTAAATTGGAGGCTCAGCAGTATTCAAGCACGCCGTAGCCCAGCGATCGCCGGAGTAGGTGGCGCAAACGCCATAACTGAGCTTGCTCCGTTCGTAGTACTTCTGCTGGTCAAGAATGGACAGGCAACCCATTGATGTTTTCCCGTCTGCCACCAGCGATTCGCCCTGCGTGCTGACGTGAACTCCAACCGATCGACGTGCGTACCAATGGTGCACGAAGCCATGGGCACCGCCACGGGGGGCCATACCGACGAGCTTCCGTACCAATTATTTGCCCTAGATGGCTAGCAACCGGCCCAGCATGCCGGCCAAGTCCTCGGCAGAGCAGTGGCACGCGTACCCTGCAGCTGCGCGCACCGACAGCCGCTGGCTACAGATTTGTAAAAAAGATATTGGTCAAAAGCACACCGGCCTTTTGTTTTCTTGGTGTTCGTCATGCCAAAGTGCTGTTCTTCTCTCAAAATAAAATATTGTTTGTTGCAGTCCGGCTTGTTAATTTATACTTGTATATGCCGTTTCTGTTAGCTGCTTGATTGTTTGTACGTGCCTCCGCGGCACCGGCTTGATTTGGTTTGATTAGTCTGGGGATGGGTTCAGCTCAAGCGTTTTAAATTAGGTTGGGATTTTGTTCTGATTACGGAAAGGGTTGCTTAAACAAAGCGACGGCCTCGACTCGTCTTTGCAACTAAGTTGGGTGCATCTGCTGTTCAACGAACAGCTTGCTTTTAAACAACTGCAACAGCTTGCCTAATTGATTGATTGATTTTATTAAACGACAAACGGATGAAGTCTAGTCAATTGATACAAAGTTAGAAGTGCGGGCCGGAGATGAACCAATAAGGGAGTAATGTCAAATACTCCTACATATGTACACAACTTGCAGCTTATTCAGATGAAATTGGTTTTTTTTTCGAAATGGGGAACTCAGCCCCGGCCTCTGCATCAATCGATGCACACAGCCATTTTTATTAAGAGGTTCCAACGTATATAAAAAAAACAAAGATACACTCAATGGTCGCATAAAGTGCTAACAAAAATCAACCAACGGAATATAATAGGATATAGTCTATGCTTCATTGAGTCTTTTAGTAAGCCGCCAGCCACCCAGGTTGTAGATATCCCGTGCAACCGTCTCCAACCGGCTGCATCCAGAAACCATAGGCTCCCGCTGCGTCTCCGGTAGTAGATAGGACCAATCTTGGATCCAATGCGTAACCATACGGATAACCTGTAGGAAGTTAACATTGGAGCATTCGTTAAAAACCACATTGTTCCTACAATTCCACATAGCCCACATTAAAGCACATATGCCTACATAAATCCTAGATTTATCTTTTTTGTGAACCCCATTTAACCAATTTCCGAACATATTCGTCACATTGGTAGGAGGCGGAATATTAAAAGTAAATTGAATAACTCTCCAAACTAGACGAGCGAAGGGACAATAGAAAAATAAATGGTTGATTGATTCAGATGAAATTGGTGTTCATACTATATATGGAAAACTGCGATTAGGTCTCGAGCTGCCTACATCCTAAATCCAAAATTACATTTTTCAAATCTCAAAGTCTCTAAAAATACTTATGCGGGTACATATACATGTCTAATATATATGACCAAAGTTTCCCAAACAATATTACCATCAACGATCGTCTACACACACAAAAAAGAGGCTTGGCGAACTTGTTACCGAACTTCAAGCAATCCATGTAGATGACTCTGATGTGTTCTAGGTTGGTGCAAGCAAGCGTATAGGGGTTCCGTTCATGATCATGGTTACCATACTAGTAGGTGTTGTCATGTTGGCTCGGCAAGCTAGGGCGGTAGCACAATGTGATTACGTCTTGGTGGTGCTCTCCGAGTTCGAGGTCTTGAGCTATGAAGGGGGAGGGGGTAAAAACAATAAGTACGAGCTCCATTGGTTGCACTTGGCAATGGTTGTGTGTACACACCATTCCCTTGTTGAAGGCATTGCTTTGAGATTACTTAGACTTCTTTTCAAGCTCAAAATCCATGACCCTCTCCTTCGTGGTTGGATCGACGACACCGTTCGTGCCTCACATGGTTTATAAATGCGTTGTCTTAGGAGAAATTTTTCTCGCAGTCTCGTGTTGCCAATGTGTATGATTCATATTCAGGTTTATGCTACATGCGTTTCTTTTTCTTGATAATTTGGTTGTGTACATCTCGTTATTTTGACTAGCTATTGATGTCTTGTCGTTACAAAGGTTCGGTGTGGGTATCGTTTTAGGGCATGTTTGGCAACTTACCGCTCCGTGCAATTCCCTTGCTCCACTCCGCTCCCAACGACTTGCGCTCTCCCGATCTAGAAGAGGAGCAATCATCATTCAACTTGCTCTGTTCTGCCAGGCAAATGAAGCCCGTTCGGGCGGTACAAGTCGATCCAGACATGTGGGACTCGGGATCGGACTGAACGGAGCAAGCCATTCTAGGCAGCTTCTCATCGTTGAGGTCATGATGCGGCTACGGGAAGCTCCTGGTGAGCAAGGTTGTGGCGGCTACGTCGAGGTCCTAGCATCGGTGGGGAGTTAGTGCTCAATTGGTCTGGGTGGCGAGGACTCGGACCAGGGTTCAATATTTTGTTTTGCCATTATATTTTGCACTCCATAGAGATTCATGAATTTTAAGAAATATGTCAAATTTGAAGGGGCGCTTAGAAAATTTTCAAAAAATAAAACAAGGTCTAGGGGAAACAAACACAGCACCTTGCAAACAAGTGGCCATGCCCTCCACCACTGTTGTACAGCCAAATTCATGGTAAAATGATGACTTACATCGTTTTGATGTGTAATGTCTGGGAAATTTTGTAATTTGACCGATTTTTTTTACCAAAATCATATTTTCTTGCTTGTTATCAAAAACCGTTCATTTTGCGAAATTTGACCGTCAGCGGTTTTTTTCACTAACCCAGACAACCAGGAGCATTGAATGGGCGGGGAAGAGCGAAGAAACATCGACCGACGTCCTCAATTAGGCGGCGGCTCATGCTAATCGGCCGATGGCTATGGCTGGAGATCTTCATAGGACGGGCTCAGTTTTTTTAGATGAGATGAGATCATGTTGTTAACGATGCAGAGGAAAGGAGGAAACGAAAAGCGTACCGGTTCACTGCCACTTAGCGCTGGCAGAAAGGAGGAGTGAACCTACTGTGGCTCCGTGCACTGCAGGTTGCTCCACTCTAGTGTTTCAGATCCGTGGAGTTGACACGTTCAGGGTTGCTCTCGTGTTCCCGCGGCAGAGCTGGGAGCTGGGGTATTGCCAAACATGCCCTTAATACTGACAAATTATCTGCGCTCCTGCAGGAGAGCTGGGAGCCGGAGTGTTTCCAAACATACCTTTAATACTGACAAATTATCTCTACTAACAAGATTGCTAGCGGACGTGATGGTAGTGTCCTTGTGGTACTTGAAAAAATCGGATCGACCGCTTCGTACGTCGAGAAAACCCACCGATCGATAAAAAAATGTCTGATGTCGTGTGTAATGTGGTGTCCTCTGTTGCCATATGTCACCCGATTTGGGCCCTCTGTGGGTCGGTCCACGCCTACTCCTATCTCTTCTCTACCAAACCTGTTACTGGATGGGAGTCCAAATCCAAAAACGCACTGTCCACTGGGGCATTCAGTTTGCGGTCACCAAGTTGTTTGGCACAGGCTCATAGGTGCCTTTCTTGGTTGCAATCACATCGCGGTACCGCAAGTTGATAGTGTCAATTACTGAGAGGGTCATTTCAGGGTCAAATTCGAATAGCCCAAATAATACCGGTTGAAATCGTTTGAACACAAATATCTCCGTTACGGTGATGACTCGGCGCTCCACTTGGCAGGATACCCCTTTACTGGTTTGCCACCGTGGCTGCCAAGTGGCGTACCTCGTCCACGTAACCTTTCTCTTCTCCCCTGCTGGCGTTTAATGGCGTGTAGCAGATAGTCCTTGTGCGTGGTGAATGACCAGCCCGTTGGGAACCCCAAGAAGAAGGTATGATGAGTATAGCAGCTAGTTTTCCCTCAGTTAAGAAACCAAGGTTTAATATCGTTCAGGAGAAAAACAGACAGCGACGACTGAAGGTGATGCTTGCGAGTTTGCGACAGCTTCGGACAATTTATATGTGGCGCCTCGTCCAAGCTTTGCTTGCTAGCTGCAACGCGGAACCTGCACACAACACAACCAAGTACTTTGCTCCCAACTTGCGATGAGGTTGTCAATCTCACCGGTTTGCTTGAAACAAACGTTATGAGCGTATCGAGTGGAAAACAGTAGAGTATGCGAGTAAAGTAAAAAGTGCGAGTAAAGTAAACAGGTAATAGCAATATGATGGAAATAGGACCGGGGTCCACAGTTCACTAGTGGTGTCTCTCCATAAGATAAATAACACATGCTGGGTAAACAAATTACAGTTGGGCAATTGATAGAATAAAGATAAACGTGATATGTTAAGAAGATCACTATGAGATTTACTCTGGGCATTACAACAAAATACATAGACCGCCATCCAACTGCATCTATGACTAATAATCCACTCCCGGGGATATCAATCCGAACACCCCATGAGTATTAAGTTGCGAACAACAGATAATTGCATTAAGCAAAGTGTGTAATGTAAACAAAGCATATGCCCTTGAGCATATGAATGTTGTTTTCTCCCTAGTAGCAACAGCACATCTACAACCTTAGAGGTTTCTGTCACTCCCCCAGGTTAAGCAGAGGCATGAACCCACTATCGAGCATAAATACCCCCTCTTGGAGTCACTAGCAACTACTCTGCCAAGATAGCTACTAACAACGGAGAGCATGCAAGCTCATAAACAACATAGAGATAACATAAGATAATATTCAGTACAGCAACTCAATCATAAACACCAATATTCATCGGATCCCAACAAACCAAACATGTAGAATTACATAACGGTGATCTCAATCATGTAGGGCAGCTCATGAGATCTAAACATGAAGCACATGGTGGAGAAGACAACCATCTAGCTACTGCTATGGACCTATAGTCCAAGGTAGACTACTCACTCATCGCTCCGGAGGCAAGCATGGTGATGAAGAAGACCTCCGGTGGCGATTCCCCTCTCCGGCAGGGTGCCGGGAAGAGCTTCTGGACCCTCCCGATCTTCGGGTCGACGGCGGCGGCGGATCGCGATGTGTTATGGAAAAGTGATCGGGTACTTAGGTTTTTTCCGTCAGGGGGTCTTTATAGGCGAAGGGGCGATGTCAGAGGTGGGGCCAGGGGCCCTCACCCTATGCCGGCGCGGCCAGGCCCCTGGCCGCGCGAGCTTGGCGTGTGGGGCCCTGGTGGCCCCCCTCCTACTCTCCTTCGGATCTCTGGAAGCTTCCAGGTAAAATAAGACTTCAGGAACTTGTTTCGTCCAATTCCGAGAATATTTCCTGTGTATCACTTCTGAAACACAAAAATAGCAGAAAACAGGGAACTGGCACTATGGCAACTCGTTAATAGGTTAGTTCCGGAAAATGCATAAAAGTTCCACGAAGTGTAACGAAACAATAGGCAAATGGTGTAAAAACAAGCATGGAGCATCAAAAATTATAGATACGTTGGAGACGTATCAAGCATCCCCAAGCTTAACTCCTGCTCGTCCTCGAGTAGGTAAGTGATAACAAAAGAATAATTTTTGAGGTGACATGCACCTACACAATCTTGATCATATATGTAAGCATTTGTGAGCTGGGATCATAAGAACTTAAAACATGGGCATGAAGATATAATCATGACAATAAGAACTTAGCAACCATGTTGTAAACATGCAAATGAACACAAACAAAAGATCATGAAAATGAAACAATGAAAGTCAAACGTGTGTTCAAATCATAAGGAAAAACATACAAATGGTTTTCAGCTTGTCCTTCAAAGAGAGCAAAACATAAATGCATAGGACACCTTCAAGTTTAAGAGGGCGACTAGATACAAAATTTAAGAACAAGTGAAACCAACAATATGAATCAATCAATGAACTTTGGGACAATGCATATCACACTAAGAATGACAACTATGCTCTCTTAATGGTGCATAAAGAAAGAAGGTGGTGACTCAACATAAAAGTAAAAGAAAGGCCCTTCGCAGATGGAAGCAGTGATTGCAAGTTTTATAACCTTCAAAAATTATGGTACTTACCGGCTTTGAGCTCTCATTGCCCCCATCATAAGCATCTTGAATGGTTAAAGTTAATGCGAGAATAATTATGATGCATATGCTTGACAAATCATAAGTTGAAAACCTCGTGCCCCGTGAATACGAGTACCCAAACCTCATGCTACTTTACTTAGAGTCCCAAGCAAGGCTCTTGTCATTGTAAGTATAGGCATATCATTGAGAACCGCCAATGGGGTACCTCCGTGCCCGATGACATGGAACAAGCCCACACCAAAATGACAGGACAAGCAGACAATGAACACCTCGACATCTCTTTTATTTGCCTTTTCTTTAGCTTTTTATTGTGAGATGCGTCGTCGTATGTTCACCATGGGTATGCTGCAAATTTCCACCATGAATTATGCATGGCTTAGATTGGCGGCCCGGCGTTTCCCTAACACATATACAAACTCCATGATCCCCACAAGATTCCCAATTCATTTCACACCGCGGGCATCCATAAACAAAAGATCACGATATCAACTCAAATAAGAAGTGCAATGTTGAAAGCTTGCCCCATGACAGCATGGCTGGGCTAGAATCCAACTTACAACTTGCAAGCATAACAACTCAACATAAGAGACCACAATGTCAAATTTTTAAGAACAGGAAAAAGTAAAGTGTGCCTTCCGGTTCGTGAGAGCTTTACTGATCGAATTTCGCATAACACTGGTAAGAGTTTAATTTGAAGAGAAAATAAAAGCAAGTCAAATTTACTTGGAATAGCAAATTGCTAGTAGGTATGTATGGTGGACACTTTGGAAAAACTTTGGCTTTTAGGAGTTGGATGCACGAGTAGAGCTCATACTCAGTACAAGGCGAGGGCTAGCAAAAGACTGGGAGCGACCAACTAAGAGAGCAATAATGGCCATAATCATGCAAAGCGACAAAGCAACATTAAAAGAAGCATAAGATGGCATCAAAAGTCAAAAACTAAATGATCATGAAGGCTATTGGTGACTTTGTAAGAGTCTAACATGTGTGAGCATGCGCCAAGTCAACCCAAATAAAGCATCAAGGAGAAAACCAAAATAATGCTTCCATACAATAAAAACAACGCATGATTTTTTTCAAAGGCTCATTAAGCAATCTCAGTTATTTGAGAAAAGTCATGCTACAGAAAAACCACTAAGCATACTATCAAAAAGACATCAAGCATGACATGAAAAAGCCTAAGCCGCAGTCTACACAAGCTCCTTCTTGTACCACTTTTTTGCACAAAACTTTTTCTCTTTTCCAACACCATTTGAAATTTTTATAGACAGCTCTTTTGATGAAAACCAATAAAGATCAGAGGCAAAAATACACCTTGATGAAAAGATATGACAAGGTCTGAATGCAAATCAAGGTGAAAACGAAAGCCAAAAGCAGTAGCAGAAAAAGAAGAACACTCGATTTTTAATAAGAGTGAAAACTAGAGCGTTCTTGGCAAATGAAAATGAGTACAACTCCTCCAAAGGAAATTTGTTGGGGTCCAACCATTTATTGCAGCAAACAAACAAACTAAACCAACTAAGAAAACTAAAACAACTGACGCTCCAAGAAAAACACATAGTGCATGAAGCAATAAAAATATAGTGTTTTGAAAGGTGACCTGATTTTTGCCGATGAAGAAGGGGTGCCTCGGGGGCATCCCCAAGCTTTAACGCTTGTACTTCTTGGATATTTCTTGGGGTGATGCATGGGCATCCCCAAGCTTGAGCTTTTGTCCATTCCTCAACTCATCTCATCATTCTCCAATCCCTACACTTGAAAACTTCCTTCATACAAAACTAAACACAAATCTATTAGCAACATTAGTGTAAGCATAACATATAATCAACCTCTTTTTGCTTCAGGTTTCAACTCAAAACCACCACATATATAGCAAATACTACTGTAGCAACCTCCCCACAAGTTCCATGATCAAAAGAACTCAAAAGAAAGCGATAAAGTGGCAAACACAAATATTGGCAGAAATCTGTCAAAACAGAACAGCTGACAAAGGTCGAATTTTTGAGGGGTTTTCTGTTGCTCAAATCAAAAATTGTTCAACTAACAAAAGTTTGGATATAACCTGGGGCATATGTACAAGAAATCGCAGGTCCAAAAGATATGCAGATAATTTATACTATTTTTTACGGTGCAGCACCGAAAACAGTTTCATGACAGCAACATCCCCAAATCTTTACCTCACTCGAATTAGAGGCTTCTCTTGGCACAAAAACAAAATAAACAAGATAAGGAGCGGTCATTACAGTAGTAATGACTTCCAAGACTCAAATAAAAGAAAAAGTACTGAAAAGAAATCATTGGGTTATCTCCTAAGAGTGCTTTTCTTTAACGCCTTTGAGCTAGGCGCAGAAAATTGTGAATCAAGTAATATCAAGTGATGAAGCATCAAGCTCATAATTTGCTCTAAGAATAGAGTCAAAAAGTAATTTCTTTCTTTTCCTAGGGAAGTGTTCCATACCTTTCTTGAGTGGAAATTGATATTTGATGGTGCCTTCCCTCATATCAATGATGGCACCTACAGTTCGAAGAAAGGGTCTTCCCAAAATAATAGGACATGAAGCATGGCATTCAACGTCCATAACAAGAAAATCAACGGGAACAAGGTTATTGTTAGCCACAATAAGAACATCATTAATCCTTCCCAAAGGTTTCTTCTTAGCAACATCAGCAATAGGAACATCAAAATAACACTTTTCAAGCGGTGGCAAATCAAGCATGTCATAAATCTTTCTAGGCATGATAGAAATACTAGCACCTAGATCACATAAAGCATGGCAATCATAACCATTAACATACATTTCAATGATGGGTTCCCAACCATCTTCTAACTTCTTGGGAACAAACGCTTTTTGCTTCAACTTTTCATCCCTAATTTTTATGAGAGCATTGGTAATATGCTTAGTAAAAGCAATATTTAAAGAACTAGCATTGGGAGTCAAAGCAAGCTTTTGCAAGAACAAAATAACTTCAGATATATTGCAGCCATCGACATCAAAATCATTAAAAGAAGTAGAGCTATCATCCCCCACACTCCGAAAAATTTCAGCACTCTTTTGAGAAAAAGTTTTGGCAGTTTTAGGCTTTTTAACACAAGGAGTGGGAGTTTTCTCTACCCCAATCAAAGTAAGAGGATTGCTAGCATTAGGAGGAACATCATCAGAGGTAGTAATAGTACATACCTTCATTTTTCTAGCCATCTCATCTTCTCTTTCCCACCTGGCATGCAATTCCGCTAACAATCTAATATTTTCATCAATTTCAACTTGAATAGCGTTAGCAGTAGCAAAAACATTGTTCTCTTTCACATCATTAGGCAACACTTTTAATTTCAGAAGTTCAACATCATGAGCAAGGATATCAACTTTAGAAGCAAGAATATCAATTTTGCCTAACTTTTCCTCAACAGACTTGTTAAAAGCAGTTTGCTTACCGATGAAGTCCTTGAGCATTACCTCAAGCTCGGAGGGCGCGGCCCTAGTGTTGTTGTAGGAATTACCATAAGAGTTACCATAACCATTACCATTGGTAGAAGGATACGGCCTATAATTGTTACTAGCAAAATTGTTCCTATAAGCATTGTTGTTAAAATTATTGTTTCTAATGAAATTCACATCAACATGCTCTTCTTGAGCAACCAAAGAGGCCAAAGGAACATTATTAGGATCAACATGAGTCCTATCATTAGCAAGCATAGCCATAATGGTATCAATCTTATCACTTAAGGAAGAGGTTTCCTCAACAGAATTTACCTTCTTACCTTGTGGAGCTCTCTCGGTGTGCCATTCGGAATAATTTACCATCATGTTGTCAAGTAGCTTTGTTGCGGCGCCCAAGGTAAGGGACATAAAAGTGCCTCCAGCAGCTGAATCAAGTAGGTTCCTCGAAGAAAAATTCAGTCCTGCATAAAAAGTTTGGATAATCATCCAAGTAGTCAGTCCATGAGTGGGGCAATTCTTTATCATAGATTTCATTCTTTCCCAAGCTTGAGCAACATGTTCATTATCAAACTGAGCAAACTTCATAATATTGCTACGCAAGGATATAATCTTAGCAGGAGGATAGTATCTACCAATAAAAGCATCCTTACACTTAGCCCATGAATCAATACTATTGTTAGTCAAAGACAGCAACCAATCTTTAGCTTTTCCTCTCAAAGAAAAAGGAAACAACTTGAGCTTAATAATATCACTATCAACATCCTTATATTTGTGCATCTCACATAGCTCAACAAAATTGTTGAGATGAGCTGCAGCATCTTCAGTACTAGCACTAGAGAATTGCTCTTTCATAACAAGGTTCAACAAAGCAGGCTTAATCTCATAAAAGTTTGCAGCAGGAGAAGGTGGTGCAATAGGAGTGCAGATAAAATCACTATTGTTCATGCTCGTGAAGTCACACAACTTGGTGTTTTCAGGATTGGCCATTTCAGCAAAACGAAAGTAAACAAGTAAAAACAACTACCAAGGATTCTAATTTTTTTGGGTTTTTGATATAAAACGATGCAGGTAAAATAAATAAAGTAAAGCAAAACAATAAAACAAAGTAAAGGATGTGTGTGCGAAAAACTCCCCTTGCAGAGGTCTTCCACTCTTCTCCCCGGCAACGGCGCCAGAAAAGAAGCTGCTAGCGTTTAATGGCGTGTAGCAGATAGTCCTTGTGCGTGGTGAATGACCAGCCCGTTGGGAACCCCAAGAGGAAGGTATGGTGAGTATAGCAGCTAGTTTTCTCTCAGTTAAGAAACCAAGGTTTAATATCGTTCAGGAGAAAAGCAGACAGCGACGACTGAAGGTGATGCTTGCTAGTTTGCGACAGCTTCGGACAATTTATATGTGGCGCCTCGTCCAAGCTTTGCTTGCTAGCTGCAACGCGGAACCTGCACACAACACAACCAAGTACTTTGCTCCCAACTTGCGATGAGGTTGTCAATCTCACCGGTTTGCTTGAAACAAAGGTTATGAGCGTATCGAGTGGAAAACAGTAGAGTATGCGAGTAAAGTAAACAGTGCGAGTAAAATAAAAAGGTAATAGCAATATGATGGAAATAGGACCGGGGTCCACAGTTCACTAGTGGTGTCTCTCCATAAGATAAATAACACATGCTGGGTAAACAAATTACAGTTGGGCAATTGATAGAATAAAGATAAACGTGATATGTTAAGAAGATCACTATGAGATTTACTCTGGGCATTACAACAAAATACATAGACCGCCATCCAACTGCATCTATGACTAATAATCCACTCCCGGGGATATCAATCCGAACACCCCATGAGTATTAAGTTGCGAACAACAGATAATTGCATTAAGCAAAGTGTGTAATGTAAACAAAGCATATGCCCTTGAGCATATGAATGTTGTTTTCTCCCTAGTAGCAACAGCACATCTACAACCTTAGAGGTTTCTGTCACTCCCCCAGGTTAAGCAGAGGCATGAACCCACTATCGAGCATAAATACCCCCTCTTGGAGTCACTAGCAACTACTCTGCCAAGATAGCTACTAACAACGGAGAGCATGCAAGCTCATAAACAACATAGAGATAACATAAGATAATATTCAGTACAGCAACTCAATCATAAATACCAATATTCATCGGATCCCAACAAACCAAACATGTAGAATTACATAACGGTGATCTCAATCATGTAGGGCAGCTCATGAGATCTAAACATGAAGCACATGGTGGAGAAGACAACCATCTAGCTACTGCTATGGACCCATAGTCCAAGGTAGACTACTCACTCATCGCTCCGGAGGCAAGCATGGCGATGAAGAAGACCTCCGGTGGCGATTCCCCTCTCCGGCAGGGTGCCGGGAAGAGCTTCTGGACCCTCCCGATCTTCGGGTCGACGGCGGCGGCGGATCGCGATGTGTTCTGGAAAAGTGATCGGGTACTTAGGTTTTTTCCGTCGGGGGGTCTTTATAGGCGAAGGGGCGATGTTAGAGGTGGGGCCAGGGGCCCTCACCCTATGCCGGCGTGGCCAGGCCCCCCTCCTACTCTCCTTCGGATCTCTGGAAGCTTCCGGGTAAAATAAGACTTCGGGAACTTGTTTTGTCCAATTCCGAGAATATTTCCTGTGTATCACTTCTGAAACACAAAAACAGCAGAAAACAGGGAACTGGCACTGTGGCAACTCGTTAATAGGTTAGTTCCGGAAAATGCATAAAAGTGCCACGAAGTGTAACGAAACAATAGGCAAATGGTGTAAAAACAAGCATGGAGCATCAAAAATTATAGATACGTTGGAGACGTATCATCCCCCCATTGGTCTTCAAGCTCCTGCTCCCGCTCGCCTACCGAGATCTTAGAGTACCACAGCGCTGCTAGCACCATGCAGGGGACATGGCCTCGAGGTTGAAAGCGGGTTCTCCTCGCTGTGGATCTGGCAAGATCGGGATCGGGAACTGGGAAGATCTGGAGGAGGCTGTTCTCGTGCTGGAGAAGTTGGGGCGGAAGCCAGTGATCATGCGGAGGTTGTTCTCGTACTGGAGAAATGGAGGCTGTTCTCAGCCTTCCATCAATTCCAGCAGCTCTAAGAGAAATGGAGAAGTAACAAATATGGAAAATCTGAATTTGAATATATACGATGAATACTCTCTGAATATGCACATATAACGCTGGATTCTATTATGTTGTTCTTGCTCTCTGGTGAATTGCAGATTATCATGTTCCAGGACAGCATCATCCTCTTGCTCTACTATGTCCTGAACTTAGTTATGATCATCAACCATTCTGTCAACTGTAGCACTACAAATGTGATTATCTGCGGCATCTTTTTGCCAGGTATCCTCATCTGCTTCTCCTTCTTGACAAGTAGACTGTTCTGCTTCCGGTTGTGTTTCTTGTCCTGTTCTATGACTTGTATGAATATCTACTGGTGGTTGTGGTTCTTGAGTAGTTCCATGATTTCTGTGAAATATTACTGGACACCAATTCCTTGAACATTTCTCTGAGGTGATACAGTAGATATTATGTTGCCAAGTAGATGGTTAGTCTGACTGCTGGCTCATGTGCCCTTCCATGCTTGAGCAAATCAGTTCTCAAACATTGCACAAATTTTGTGTGATCAGCATATAGGTTCAGTACTGTCAACTTTCAGTCGATGTCAACTATGTGTGTATCATTAACTAATTAACTATTTTCTGATGCTGGAGTACTTAGATCATGTCAATTAAGCAAATCCACCAACTGAACAGCTATGCTTTGCATGAAAACTAGCACATAAAAATCAACAAAAATGGTGCATTTTCTGAATCTTGCAAAGAACAGAGGGAACATGACAGCTTCCCGAGAAGGCTAGAGGGGGAATTGGCAGTACCTAGCTTTTAAGTAACAGGAAAATACAGATAATCATAACACGACAAAATATGTCAATTTAGCAAATCCAAACAACAGAAGATTATTCCATTGCTTGGTCATACAGATAAACATAACACAACAAAATATGTCTGTTACAAGCAGATAATCAATCACAGAGTCATTACACATCATCATACTAGTGTTCGTTAACTAAAGTTTAAAAGTAGAACACTTCAAGGTAACTAGTCTTCTGGCTATTCCCAACGATGAGTTTGGGGAGCCCCAGGCATTGTTGGGAAGATCCACATTGGCGCCTCCCACTCATTGTAATAAGTGGGTCCGTATATCAGTTCTGATCCTATTGCCGGAGCTCCTCCATTCATGTGTATACGGCTCCATTCTGGCACTGGCCTCTGGGTGTAGGGACGGGCTCGATGGTATGCAACAAACACACAGTCTTCTTGTAACAAGGACATGCCTTGTCCAGCAGATGGACCAGCTCTTCCAACATCAGAACATGGTTCTCGGTGGAAGATTGGGTTGTTGATTCCAAGAAATACTGAAAGCCCGTGCAGATGCTCCTGCCTGATCCACACTGGACCATCAACAGGATCTTCGGCTTCCGGGCGAAGATTAAAGGGATGCCTTGCGAAAACGTGGCACCGTAGACTAGGATAAGTGCTCAACTGTATCCCATCTTCAAACTGTACAGGAGCATTGCTGTTTCTATCACCATCTATCTGAATCCAAAGTAGATCGAAATTGCCATAATGGTAGGTATTGGATGCCAAGAACCAGGTAGTTTGTGAATTAGGCACTAGAACTTCTTCAACGTCTTCATCCGGATCGGCAGGAAATGCATCTCCTTCAGCCGCATCGCCATCAACTACAGCGGCTTGAGCCGCATCGCCAGCAACTGCAGCGCCTTCAGCCGCATCCCCTGCAACTGGATCCTCGATGGTCGGGGCAAGTATTAGACGCGGGCCTTCATATGTGCCTGCGTACGGAAGAAGATAAGCCACAATACAACAATGCAGTAAGCAGGTAGAACTACCTGTAAATTCAGATAGAAAGAGGGCATAACTCACCCCAAGTATGTGGTTCCCAAACCAGAACTTCTCCTCGTGGTTCTGTAACCGCGTACACGCGGAACAAATCTGTGCGATCACCGAATAGATGAATTGCACAGGCGTCGACATACCTGCGAGGTGCAAGGTGGTAATTTTTGAGGATGACCCAGGCGTTGTCTTGTTGACTGTCTACATAGGCGATCAGTTTGTCAAAGATCACGATTGCTTCATAATGCCACTGATCACTGCATTTTTCCTTGTAAGGGGTCTTTGTAATCTTTATCTTCAGAAGCTGTAACTCACACTGCTTGTACGAAAACATGCATGTTCGAAACCTAGGGAAAACTCCAATATGAGCCAGTAATGGGAGAGGCAGAGTCACCTCTCTGTACATGTGGCGGATCTTCAGGAGGCCGTTATTCATGAGTAATGCCATCCAGTCACCGTTACTTCCAACCCAATGCCCTCTTCCATCGGAGTCATTGCAATGCACATGTGCTTTAAGCATCTTCTTGTTTAACGGCATGAAGAGGGCGTCAATGCCCTGCAATGGAATTTGTTTGGAAACTTTGTAAAAATTAAGGTGTTCCACAGAAGGAAAAGTTTGCTTGAATTGATGGAAAACTATATAGGTAAACCGTTACAAAAAGAGCGGTCGTGGGCAGAGTAACAGTTGTACAACATTTTCTAAGCACTGCCTCAGCTGTACCCTCTATGTGAACTGTTAATAGGTGCATGAAGATACGTGCTAGTCTTTTTTTTCCCTCTCAAACAACTTCTCTTTTTTGTATCTCTCACTCTATATAACATTTGAATCTGAAACTTTGCACTTTACTCAAACAATTTTTATTGAATTTTAAATAATTGAATAAGTTAAATTTCACACAAAAAATCAAAAATATTTTTCCCACATTCTAGTTGTAATATTACAGCGATCTGCAAAGTTTGAAATCTGTATGTTACATAGTTTGAGAGATATAAAAAAGACAAATTCAAAAAAGTATGGGAGTGTAGGTGAGACCCTGCTTAGACAAAAACTTTTCCATTCCAATTTTTGCTATTTAAAAAGTCATTGCATGGTATTCGACAGAATGCTAACTGGATTGCAAGAACATTGTTTGGTAAAAAATGATGTGCCTACTAGATGTTCGACAGAAGGATAACTATGCTTGAATATATCATAAACACATACAAGATGGAAAACTAAGTCCGTAAACCGAAACCCTAAAAGGCGTCATGGGCGGAGTAACTTCATTTTTCGGAAATATTGTATCTAAAAAGTCGATGCATGCAAGGTGTTCGACAGAGAGATCGGTGGATTGCAAGAACATAAACCGACAGGAGATCAATATATATATAATAGAATACTGAATCTAGTTACTCTTACTTGTGCATCGCTATCATGTGGCCACGAGGATTTGTCGGCGTGGAGCAGGCCCGGCGCATCAAGCGGTAGATTCGGGGTCCCTCGAATGGCACGACGCATGCCAACCATGCCGACAGTAAGGCGAGCAGCGCTTAAGATATCGACCCGCTCGACTATGTTCTCAACCGATGGGTAGTGGAGATTACCCCACCCCATGGATTCGTGGTAACGATCAGCAATGGGCTCTTTTAGAGTCGAACGCTGACGCTTCCCCCCCTGGGGTTTGTCCCACCCTGACCCAGACATGACATGTGCCGGCAAATGTGGGCGGCGGCGACGTGATGGAAAGAGAAGCGGCGATGTGATGGAATGCAAACGAGAGAGCGCAGCGGTGTTGTGGAGAAGATAGGGAATAAGGCGATGAACTGCCTAGCGCAGGGTAATAAGTGGAAGTTGGCGTTGGGAAGGGGAGGGGGGGCGGCGGCAGTTCACTGTACAAGGAGTGGAAATAATATTTTATCTCCGCCGTGGGCCCTCATTGCAGCAGGCTTCCTGCCCGCCAGTGCAATCCGTGCAATCCGTGTACAAGGCATGCGCACGCCATTCAAAAATTAGTTTGACATCTATCTTTCTCCAACAAATTATGCCATGAAATTTGTATTTTAAAGTTTCAAAAAAATTTGAAACAAAATTCTTGTGATAGGCATTGTTGAATGCTATAAACCGGTACAAATCTCAATATAAAATACTTTATATTCTATTCTACACAAAAAAGACAAAATCTGACATATTATATAGTGAATAGTACACGATAGAACACTATAATTTTATTAGATTTTACCATATTTGTGTAGCCTATAATATAAAGAATTTCATATTGAAATTAGTAGCGGTTTGTAGGATTCAACATTGCCTATCACAAAAAAAAGACAAATTCCTAAGAAAAAGATGTACTTTCTTACTACTATTTTAATACTATTTACATTCACAAATTTATCTTCTTATATCTTTCATAATTCAACATATCTTTGTATGTATTTAACGCCAATTTTTTTGAAAACATAGAAGTTTGAGAATTTGAACTTTGAAAAATTCTGAAAGTGTAAGGAGCATCGGTGCCCATTTGCACCAAATCCCTTGTCGAATCCAATGATACAGCTTTTATGAACTTTTCAAAATTCTGAAAGTGTTGGGAGTATATTATTTTACAAGGTGCACACGACGGGCGCTCTGACTTGCGAAGCGTGACTTGAGAGTCATTGACAGATGGGTCCCCCATGTGATGGGGCCCGCGTGCAGTGAGGGCAAGTCAGAGACAAGTTAGAGTGGGCAAGTCAGGGCCTCGCTCTGGACATCAACGACACTCATGCGGCATGTCTGGGCATCTCCGGCAGAGCGCGCTCTGGACATCAACGGAAGGCATGGCCGCGCTCTGGGCATCTCCGGCCCCTTATACAGATACACTTCAGTACATAGGGAAAACACACTTACTAAATCATATATAAGGATGGTCCTCGCTTGGACACTTACATATATAGGTGGAACGAACAGTACATGAATCTAGTATGGAGGGGGAGAAATTAAAGCAGGCATCTTCTCATGATAGTAATTCTCCAATACGCGTCGTAGCATACATACGCATCCGTTTCTGCGTAGTGGATATGCTCCGGCTTTAGTTCCCGAAGATGCCAGGTGTTGTGCAGCTTCAGCTTGCGGAATTCCTCCTTGTAGTCTTTGAAGTTGCGGTCGATGATTTGTTTCGCCATGTTGGCCAAGCCAGTCCTTTCATGGAACGGCATGTTGAAGTGATCTTGTAAGTCCACATGGTCTGGTATGTGGGCGCCCATGGCTTGAAGCTTGGGGGTGTCTTGGCGCTTGTCCACAATTGCGAAGGAAATGTCGGGGCGGTTGAGGAACTGTATGAGTTTAGGACAGTCCCTTGTTGCCACGGCTTCGTGCCAGAGTAGGCAGTGATCGCGCATGCAAAGTTGCAGGAGGGCGGCGCGGCGAGGCTTGGCGATGGTGTACTCGAGGTCGAGGCCGACGATCCGCTCTTCGTCCGGCTCGCCGAGCCAACGCTCAAACATGGCGATGAACTTGGCCGCCTCTCTCGGGTCGGTTGTGTGCATCACCGTGAGGATGGTGTCACCATGAGCAAGGACCTTGTGGTAGTCGGTGAAGACATTGCCGTCGATCTCCATGACGGCCGCGGCGCAAGGAGTGGGAGTGGAGGGGGGAGGGGGTTATCTCTGGAGAAGACGAAGTTGGGGATCCAATTGTTTTCCAGGCCGCAAGATCGTGGGATAAATAGTGCATGACGGGTCGCTGGCACGCCGCGTAAGTAAATGCAGTGTAGCGCTTAGTGGGTGCTTTGGAAGTTGAACCCCCCACGCGAGCCCCCGTCGCTTCGTTTATGAGAGAAGAGGAAGTTGGGGAAGCAATTATTTTGCAGGCACGCCACGGTAAATGCCAGTCTAGCGCTTTGGAAATTGAACCAGACACTTCGTTTTGTTTCTGAGAGAGCGCTAGACAGACGTGTCACCGCGGGCCCCGGTACTCTGGCCCACTTGTAAGTGAGAGGCTACTATCGTGGGTAAGGATGTACGTACGTTTACCGCCAGGCTCGTTGTTGGGTCCCCTCGTTGTTTGACTACATGCAGCAGAGCGACAGTCTGAAAAAGGAGATAGCGTGCAAGGGGGAATAAATCCGTTCTCGTCTGACACGCGGAAGGAATAGAGAACAAAATCTTACCATTGAAATGCTTCTCGTCGAGGTCACCTACTCCATGAGCCAAATGAGTGAGACAAACTAGTCCAGGTTTAGCATCCGAAGCGTGTGAGGACCCACTTGTCTAGGTTAGGTTTGGTCTGATGTGTGTCTGGGGCCCCACTTGTCAATAGTGTTCCGGGCCTTAGTGGGGCCACATGTCATTAGGGTTAGAATTCGTGGCCAGTGGAAATTGAGCGTAGCAGCGGGATGAGAATTGACAGGGCAGCGAGATTTCAAAGGCAAGTACATTGACGAGACACGCCGCAGTCTGACAAGGCGTGCTCAAGAGATCTCAGTAGCATCATCATCGCCCACTCTACTCTGGCGACTAGTTCAGTAGATGGAGGAGTTCCCTTCCATGGGTAATAGCTTGCAACTAGGTCTAAATCACAACTTAAGCGGATTAACAAGACATCTAACGCAAGGGGCCCACTAGTCAGTGCTGATGTGGCATTGCATGTACACATGACATCATTTAGCACATTTTGACTGAATCTCACAGAAATTAATGAATCTTTGGAACAGGTAGTCCAAACTATTTCAAATGTTTTCAGATTAGTTAGTTCATATTGCATCCAATACAAGGAGGTCCCCTGGGGGTGTGGGACCCTAGAACCAAGACCAAACCATGGTTCCCACCCCACCTGGCAGACATCGATGGCACCGCCGAGTCTGACCTAGATCTCGGAGGGGGGCCTGGGGAATTCAGAAAAAATCAAAAAAATGGAAAAGCACTGCATGGAGTCATGGTGAGTGATGCATCACCTAGGAAAAATACCAAATATGCCACCCCAAGGGTTCACATGTGGACTCTCTCACAGAGAGGTGCTTCCAGGCAGGAGTTCTCTTGGTCTTCCTTGGCAGATGACCATGGTTTGTGCAAGTTCCACAGCAAACTTTGGAACCATGGTCCCATTTTTGGTGGAGATGTGCATCTTTGCATTCCCAACCACTTTTGCAACTAGTGTTTTTCTAGTTTCCACATAAAAAATGCATTTCCCATTTTCCGGGTGCCCGGAGGGGTCGAAACAGGTGCTTTTTTGTGAAGGGGCCACCAAGGGCAGTGTGCAGAACATCACCACTCTATTTTTCATGGGTGGGGGACCTGCCAGGGGTGCCACATCCAGGAGGCTAGGAATTATCTCGGCCTGCTACCATATAATGAATTATTTTTGCCCTAAATCCTTTTTAATCCAATTTTGCACTGGGGCTATAAGAAATGCACACCAGAAAAATTGGGGAAAAATACAGGAAGGTCCCCTGGGGGTGTGGGACCCTAGAACCAAGACCAAACCATGGTTCCCACCCCACCTGGCAGATATCGATGGCACCGCCGAGTCTGACCTAGATCTCGGAGGGGGGCCTGGGGAATTCAGAAAAAATCAAAAAAAATGGAAAAGCACTACATGGAGTCATGGTGAGTGATGCATCACCTAGGAAAAATACCAAACATGCCATCCCAAGGGTTCACATGTGGACTCTCTCACAGAGAGGTGCTTCCAGACATTGCATGACATGGTTTCATAACAGTTCATAACATAATAAACACAAAGTACTTCAATGTGTTCAGTTCATTACATAATTTTATTGCGAAAGCACGACACATCAGGGTTCAAGCTGGGTGCGTAGCTGCTCATTTTCCTTCTCAAGAGATGCCACGAGTTGGCAGCTTGCGAGGTATTTCATTTTGGAATCCACGAGCTCCCTGAGTGCTTTCTCGTTTTCAGCCAGCAGGTTCCTGGATGTGATCTCCAGGGTGACAGTACTGTTTGTTAGCTTCAAATTTTCCTCCAATAGATCTTTGATCCTGGCTGTATTCTTATGTGCCGAGGCTCTGGCTTCCTTGTGCAGTTCCGACCACTGTTGATTCTCCTTTACAAGCTGCTTGCGCTCACGCGCAAGGCACTTGGCAACTAAGAGGACTTTAGCCATATCCATTTCCTGGGCCAATTTTTTCTCCCTTTGTTTGGCTATCTGTTCATTAAGCCAGGACGCCATATCTGGGTTCAGCCCCACCTTCATTTCCTGTATAAAATAAAAACAGGGTTATTTCTACCAACGACGCCAACTAAGTGGCAGTGGCATCCTCCCAAAAACCCCATTATAGGTAAAGCACTCTACTCTCACCTAAGTCAGAATCGCAAGAACCCCAATGCATGTCAACACAATTAGAGAGTGCTTACCTCGCTGAGCCGGGGAAATGTGGGCATCGGGTTCTGGATCGCCGCCGCCATTTTTTGGGAGAGAGGCACACCCTGCAAAACCATCATGGCTCTGCTGGCTCTGGAACATTTTATTCCACGGTAATGAGTTATAGAGGAGGAAGAAGAAGAAGAACAAAAAGATGATGATGAAGAAGGAGAATTCGTCCCAGTACCCGGATGAGCCCTCGCCTGATTCAAGTTTTCCCTTCTCCACCAGGGAGAGCAAAGATTGCGCCTCTATGTGAGGGCTTTCTCTAATGGATGGAGCAAGTTCCTTCCGGCGGCGAGCTCTCTCCATTCGCTCCGCTTCCTGAGTCGTCAGGGGGCAGTTTCTCTTTCGAGGCATGGCTAGACAGAGCAGATGGGGGGCCGGGCAGGAGGAAGGAGAAGGAAGTAGGTGAATGAATAATATGGCAAGATAGTCAAACAGCCTAGCCCGTGGTCCAACCACTGCTCTCTGTCTTCTAGCCTTCTCATGCAAGCTATATACTCCGTAATTGAAAAAATAGAGCCCCCGCCCGGCACGCGGGTGGATACGTGGCGCCGATTAACTGACGCTCACTGCCCCGTCCCATCGTGCCAGTGCCAGGGTCCTGGCTAGACACGAGAAGGCATGCCAGGACATGCCGGAAGATAAAATGCATTATATTTTATATATTAACTGGAAATGGAAGGGTCAAATATTACACAAGATAAATTGCATTGAACAGAAAATGGTAGCTAATATGCATGGCTTTTGCATTTTCTTCATAGATTACTAACTTAACCACTAGCTAAACC
This sequence comes from Dactylis glomerata, assembly GCA_007115705.1. NCBI lineage: Eukaryota > Viridiplantae > Streptophyta > Magnoliopsida > Poales > Poaceae > Dactylis > Dactylis glomerata. The sequence goes on from QXEO01000546.1 coordinate 8,578,344, forward strand.
CAGTACATGACGTCGTCGGAGTCGACCTCCGTTGGGGCCTTGTCCTTGCCCTCTGCTTCATCCTCCATCGTGGTTGCCTTGCCCTTCCCCCTGCCCTGGGGTTCCAATGACCTGGTTATGGCCGTCTTCATGTCTCGCGCAAACTTTGCGGTGGCGGATCTTGGTTGCTCAGTGTTGACGCCGCCGTCCTCATCGTCCGATTCAAGATTGATGAACGGTACGGGTTTGAGGGCGGTCTTGAACCGGCCTACACTGTGAGGCCTGCTGGAGCCACTGCCAGACCTGCTCGATGTTGAAGAAGTAGGAGTTGGAGTAGATGCATTGCTGCTCGGTTCAAGCCACCATGGCCATCTGTTGCAGCGGCGGCTTGACCTGCCGCGCTGTGCACGACCGGGCGTGGAGTTCCCGCTGTGGTAGTACATACCACCGCCGTGGCTGAAGCCTGGGGTGGCGTGGCTGAGGCCTGGGGTGGAGCTTCCGCGTCATGCGCGGGAGGTGTTGTAGCGGCCGGTGCGAGGCATCTGAACTACGGGGAGGGCTCGCTCGTGTGAAGAACAGGAGGCGGAGGCTAGTGTTCGTGGTGTCTGCCCAGAGGGAAACAGATCTTTTTGACAGGGTAGCTCTCCATGGAAGCACATGCCCCCAGCGACGGTGCATAGCTTCCACGCTTGTAAACGATACATTTTCTTAGTGTCCATGATGGCAATTTCATTGGTGGCATAGTTGCGTTGCACGATCCCACCTGTCATACTCAAACGGTCATATTCTGGGTGGCGCGCCCCCTGGTATAACTGCCGGATGCAAGAGCAGCGTCGTCACTCCGATTCTTCCTTCTTCCCATCTCCCCCTTGCACCTATGATTCTTTTCCGGGCTAGCTCACATCTGCTGTTCTAGTTCCCCACCCAGTCCCTCTGCTGTGCTCTCCCTTGGGTGCAAGACAATGGTTCGCAGCTACTGCAGTTCTTCGCGGGCGGAATCAGGGACGGCTCGCCGACGCTCCCCTATCACGTACCGGAGTAAGCCCTACGACTATTCGCCGAACAAAATCTGTGACTGTGGAGTAAAGATGCCGAGATGGATTGCGTGGACGGATGAAAATGCTGGGAGAAGATTCTACAACTGCGGCATCCGCGCGATATTATTGTAAACTAATCATGTTTGTTTGCCAGTTTAGTTATTTTAATTCTCACATCTTTCCTCTTCCTTTACTATGTTTTTGGTAGGAAGGCAAGGGCCGAGGCTGTGAGAAGTATGAGTGGATGGACGACCCGCTGCCATTTTTCCAGAGAGAGCTTGTTCGTGATCTTCGTGATGCTGTATGGGAGAAGATGGAGGAGAACCGTGCGCTGCTTGATGAAAACAAGGAGCTTCTGGACCAACTTCGGAAGCTCGAGCAGAGTGGTGGTGTGCATGCTCAGTTGTAGAAGCAAGCAGCCGAAATAGAGCAGATCAAGGTTAGGGCAGATGGTGGAAACAATCTGCTTTTCATATGGATATGTTCCATGGCATTTGCAGTTTATGTTGGCATTATGATGTCTAGCACCTGAAAAGCAGAACTGTAAGGACCCAAATATTGTGTAATGTGAAATGTTATCATGTGCCATTTATTCTGCCTTTTCTGACTGTCCCTCTGAACAAAAACTCCAATATAAGAACATATGCATAATGTCAAACATGGCTTATTAAAAATGAGTACATAGTTTACAAATTATAAATTCCATAACAAATACAGTTCGGACAGAATTTCGGGCAGGTCCAGGGCCCCTGTTTTACAATGCACACACAAACACACATGTTTCGGAAAAATAGTTTTCAGAATTTTTCTGTATTACAGAGACGGAGCACTCAGAAAAATGACTGAATTAGTCTTACTCCCACCTAGCTGTCTTCTTCCTCTTTGGGGACAGTTTTCTCGCCTTCTTGTATATTGGATCAGAAGGTTCTGGAATGTCCGGCCAATCTGAATCAGATCCCGTGTCATCATCACTCCACTCAACTTCCTCGTGAAGCACATAGACAGCATCAGTAGTCTTGCACCTTGTCTTGCGCTTCCTGACAAATGTTAGAAAGCAGGTAAGCCCCAGCTAAGCATATATATTACCTAATTATAAATAAAGATCATACACGCAAATACTTCATACCTAGGCTTTGGTCCGTTCAAAGGACACCCAGCTGCTCTATGTCCAATACATTTGCATTGCTTACATCTGTTTTGCCTTTCTTGCTACCACTAAAAGGCATGCCCTGCTTCTCCATGAAATTCTTGAACCTACTCATCCTAGGTCTTCCTTTGCCTCTTTTAACATTTGGCTGGCACAGCTTGAAAGGTAGTTGAACCACAGGCCACTGTGACTGGTCTGTGCAAGGAGGGACGACACCTGCGTAGGTAGCTCAAAATTTAGCCAAAGAGAAGTACTCACTCACATATTGATCAAGGTGTGGCAGAGTTCTTTTGTGAACCAAGAAGATTAACGCGTGTGGGCATGGCTTCCCAGTATGCTGCCACTCTAAGCAGCTGAATTCTCTACTGTCAATCTTCACGACATGCCTCAGGCCATTCCGGCTCAAATCTCTCACCTCACAGCTGTGGTCGTTAGACTCTCCAACTCCAAGGTAACCAAGACCTCGACTTCTCTGGTTTATTTGCTGAATAACAGCGGGTAGAATGTGCCCTCTTAGTCTGTCCCCAATATCTCTTCTTACTTTTATCAGCCTCATCAACATACCTCGTATGGTGTCCATCAACATATGAACTGGAAGGTCTTTTGAGTCTTTGACCTAGTTATTTACGGTTTCAGCAAGGATGTTGTTGTTTATATAATCACACTTTATTGCGGGATTAAAAGCACTCCTCATCCATAAAAGGCTGTGATTCCTTTCCAAGTATACGGCAAAATCAGAGTTCTCAGCATGTATCTTGTCCATGAAAAATTTGTAGCTCTCAGGCTTGTAGGCCCTAGCAGCAGTCCACATGTAGCGATATACAGTGCCTGAGTAGTGCCTGTACAGGTTCAGCGTCAAATGAGCATGGCATTCTCTTTGTTCAGCATGTGGAAATACTGTCCGAACTGCATTTGCCAATTCTTTGCATGCATCAGTGCTTATGGCCAGTGGTGAAACATCACCTATTGATCTATGCAGTTGCCTCATAAACCACTCCTAGTTCGCCTCTGATTCCGACTGAAACAGGCCGAATGCCACCGGGAACATCCAGTTGTGCCCATCCAGTGCTGTCGCTGATGCTAGACAACCATTCCATCTGCCAGTGAGGACAGTGGAGTCTATACTCAAATATGGCCTACAACCCTCCTTGAACCCTTGAATACAGGGCTCAAGGGCCATTAAAAAACAGTTAAAATATATGTTCCCCTCCTCCTCTTTCGTGTCAATCTCGACAACACTACCTTGAGACCTAGATTGTATTTCAGCCTTGAAGCTGTACAACAGCCTGAAACTATTTTCCCAGTCCCCGTATAGTGTTTGCAAAGCTCTCTCTTTACCTTTCCAAACTATGTGATACGGTAGCTCGACGTTGTAATCAGTCATAAGCTTTACCTGAATCGCCTTGGCAGTCTCATTGGGCGTTTTCTTAAGAATGGCCAAAGCATGCTTCTCAACCCATTCTTGAGTTGCACAAGAAGATCTTAGTTTGCAGCCTGTTGGACACCTGTGTGCAGGTCCCATCTTGTTCACCTGCATCGGAACATTCATTTTATACATTAGTTGCTTCATAATAATTCCTAAACTTGCTTCACATATGAAAACCCAAACCCGTCAGTTAGAAATAGATATTTATGTGCGAGGAAAGCTTGTCAGTACCCTAACTGTTTCTCCACCAGGAAGTATCCTAATGGAGATCTTCCATGGGCATTGATCCTTCACCCTCTCCCCATTGTAGTAGTATAATCTGCACCTCGCCTCGTACCGTTTCCTTGTGTTTCTAGTTCTGAAGACGTCAAACTCTCCGATGATACAATATTGCACAAATGCTTTCCTGAATTCTACCATGTTGGCGAAGTATGTGCCCACCATAATTACAGGTACCACTGGATCATATGTTATCGCTAACTCGCTAGTGACCTCATCATCTACCGGTATGGCAGCTTCCTCCATTAGTGATTCATCAATCACATCATCACCTGTTTCTTGTTCCAGCACCTCTATTTCACTGTCCTCATCTTCCCCTATGTCCGAAATGGGAGGACCTTCATTGTCATCCTCTACATCATCATCACTAGGTTCATTAGCGATGCCAAGTACATCACACATTGTTTTCTCTGCCATGGGTTCGTCGACGCCATCACCTCCCATGGGTTTGACATTGAGAGTCTGCCAATCTACTTGCTGTGCTGAGAAATTTTCTCCCACATCTTTCTCTACTAGTGATGGTGGTTCTGCCATTTGTTCAAAAAAATCTTGCTCCAATTGGCATTCCCATTGACAAGTATCATCGTTATCTGAGTCTGCTAACGTCCAGTCCTTCTTGGGGGTGGACTCCTTGTTAGTGTTTCCAGTGGGGGTGGACTCCTTGTTGGTATACTTCTTGGGGGTGATCTTCTTTGTGGTTGACTTCCTGGGGGTGTTCTCCTCGGTGGTCTTCTTTGTGGTTGACTTCTTGGGGGTGTTCTCCTCGGTGGAATTCTTTGTGGTTGACTTCTTGGGGGTGTTCTCCTCGGTGGTCTTCTTTGTGGTTGACTTCTTGGGGGTCTTATCCTCGGTGGTCTTCTTTGTGGTTGACTTCTTGGGGGTGGTTTCCTCGGTGGTCTTCTCTGTGGTAGACTTCTTTGGGGTGTTCTCCTCGGTGGTATTCTTTGTGGTTGACATCTTGGGGGTCTTATCCTCGGTGGTCTTCTTTGTGGTTGACTTTTTGGGGGTGGTTTCCTCGGTGGTCTTCTTTGGGGTTGACTTTTTAGGGCTCGTTTCCTCGGTGGTCTTCTTTGTGGTTAAGGGGGTGTTCTCCTCGGTGGTCTTTTTTGTGGTTGACTGGGTGTTCTCCTCGGTGGTCTTCTTTCTGGTTGACTTCTTGCGGGTGTTCTCCCCCTCGGTGCTCATCAACCACTCTGCCATAGACTGCGCGGAGGCGTTCTTTCTGGGACAGGTCCTCTTGCATAGGAGCTTGCGGTTCCGCCTCAGACTATCTGTTGGACTAACCTTTGCAGTATTCTTTGGACTAAAATTTTCAGTACCAACCTTACTAGGGCTGATCCAATCCTTCATGGAACTAGGAATGTTCCCGTTACCTTCAGTTAAACCATCCCCCTCTGGATCAGCACGGGTGCCTACGCAACCGAGAAACAGTATATGGTTGCCCCCTCCATATTTCTCCAATGCCGCATCTAAATTAGGTTGACTGTTAACGCCAATCTCAATGAAATCTTGGATTCTTCTATTCCACCACACATATTTTACTTTTTGGTGAGATCCCAGCAGCAAGTTCTCACTAAACTTTCCAATCAGTTTAGCTACTTGTATCCCCTTCTGGCGATCGACGTAGACATCAACATCGTGTTTTGGAACGAGAACATCTGAGCCATCATCCAGTTCTGCAGTGTAGGGGTCGAATGTGGCCACCATTTTCAAAAGAGGAGGAGGTTCAGCAGCAGCAGGTTTTTCAACACCAGCAGGAGGTTCAGCACCTGGATGATGTTTACCAGGAGCAGGGTTACCAATAGCAGCAGATTTACTGCTAGGATGTGTAGCAGCTTGAGCACCAGCAGCAGATTTTCTTTGATTACCAGCAGGAAATTTCTTGGATGCCCGGGCAACAACACCATCTCGTGTTCCACCAATAATTTTAGCATGCAAAATGTGGCCAGGAGAGTCTGCAAACCTTTCCAATTGATCTTCAATCTTTTCCATGTCCACAGGTGTAACAACCCCCCGCGGTGATACCCATTCGAATTCTGCAGTTTGTGCGGAGCCCATTGGAACAATTCCACGAACAAGTTCAACCATCCCAGATATAGACTTGAAGCTTCTTTCTGCAACGAGCAAGGTTACCTTGCAACCCTCCACAGCTACGGAGTTCCCATTGTCAAGCATACCAATGTACTCATGAATTTGTAGAGTGATGCTATAATCTTTGCAAATCCTACTCGACATAAGGTTAGGGAAATAAGAAATGCTTGTTAGTGTTTGACTAACAAACATCTCTCAACAAAATATATCTTGATTTCCTACATCCAGCTAGCAGATACCGATGAAGAATGGTTAAATACATAAGAGAAGACAAGCTCACCTCCTCCGGCTGCTCAGGGTGAGACATGATTCCTGAGTTGCGGGCCCTTCCATCCTTTGTGCTGCTCAGCTCGTCTCCCGGCGATGGCGATCTATCTCTGCGCAACGGCTCGCTCCACATTCGGCATCACCGCGGGCCATCGGGCGCGGGCACGCGAGCTTTAAGCAGCGCTATCTGTCTGTGTCGCCGCCGCCTCTGCCACCGTCCTAGGGTTCAGGCAAGGTTAAGGGCGGAGGAATGAACTAGATCTTGACCGTACACCGCTGCGTACTGAACTCGGTTACATCGAATTGCCACGCAGATTGACACGTTGGAACTAACATGAAACGGAGAAATACTGACATGCGGGACCGCAGTGGGCCCAAAACGGGAGAAGTCACGGCAATATTTGGTTTGCCCTCATTTCGTTCAGAATGGGCCCTCTGAGGAATTACCTACCCAACTTTTCAAATAGCGTCTATTACAAGCAACAAAGGCACCTGTCAGCCTGTGCCAAGGAACTCGGTGACCGCAAACAAAATCGCCCCTGTCCACTTGATATCCAATTTCACGTGACGCGGTCCAGCTCCAGTCCATGCTGTTTTGACTGATATCCAAGTCCATCCAACTCCAACTAATTTTAACATTGGATATCCAAAGTCTAATGGACCTTAATCATTTAACTAATCTCAATTAGTTGATATCTAGCTGCCCACCGCACATGTCTATCGTGATCCCTGCTGCAACGGTCGTTTCGGCTTCTGGCGACCGCGCGCCGATGGGCTTCGCCAGCCGCCGCCGCTCGAGATCGGCAACCCCACTGGCGCGCATCGTGCTGGAGACGTAGCGCGGCCGTGCGCCTGGTGTCGGTGCCCGGCAAGGGTCGGCCACTGATGCACCCGACGCTACTGCTGGACGAAGCGGCGCTGCTGCGGGCGGCTCAGAAGCTCGCTGGAGTCAGGGTGGAGGCAGCACCGGAGAGGTCTTGAGTAGAAGGTGGCGGCTGCTAGTTGGCTGCTCGGGAAAGGGGAGGGCAGCATAGTTGGGGAAAGCAGGTCCGGATCACCATCAACATCAAGTCGGATGGCAAGCTTCGAGGTACAGGTGGCCGCCGGAGGCAGGGATATAGGGCGGCGGTGGAGGGTGTTGCCGGCGATGGAGGAGGCTTGGGGATCGGGGCAAGATAGATCGATAGGGTACTTTTTTTCCTAAATGGAGATCAATGCGCGTCGTGTGCGTGTCCAGTGGATAGTGGACGGGCCGACTCTCTGATGTCCATACGGGTCCACTAGTATTGGACATGATGTCCAGTTCGCGTCCACGTCCAATGAAGCCCAGTCCAACTGGGTCCATGTTTTTTGAGGTCCAAAGCCCATGGATTTCATAAATCCAGTTTCAGATGTATCTACCGATCCAAGGAAGGTCACTGGAACTGCGTCGGCCCTCTGCCCCGGCTTGCCTGGTCCGACCTGCTTGTATCTCTGCGACGGCCAGACGGCCAAGACGTCGTCGCTCTGAGCACTTGCTCTCTGCCCTTGACCACAGGATCCTCTAACTTAGCATACCCTAACCTTGGGTCACTGATAAGCGGGACCTACCATAACTAGTTCGTTCCCACGTATATGCATGATGTCTACTGAAGGCAATTTCACAACTTGTCACTACTGATTCCTGTGGTCAAGCAAATGCTAAAAGATCCCTTTGTGTTTGCTAAGGATTTTCTCTCTCGAGAACATATTTTATGAGAATGTCTTCCTATGATCATGTTAGGAAAACTGTATGGTCTGATCTACAGGTATTGTTGATGCCAATTTGGACTATGTGCTGAAGCCCAATTATATGGGGATTATGATTGAAAGTATGTCCTATTATATTTGTAATTTCTGCTATTGTTTCTCTTAAATTGCAAGCTAGGGATCGACTTTATTACTACTTGTCTTGTTGAACTACACTGGATATGGTCTTCCAGTTATAGACGTCTTACTTCAGTCTATACTTAGATGGATGTACTAACGATCTAGATCAATAATGATATTTCGACATTGTTAGTTTTTTCCCGGAAAACTAGGAGTAGTCTACCTTGGACTATGGGTCCATAGCAGTAGCTAGATGGTTGTCTCCTCCATAGCAGTAGTCTACCTTGGATCAATAATGATGTGGTCTTCATCGCCATGCTTGCCTCCGGAGCGATGAGTGAGTAGTCTACCTTGGACTATGGGTCCATAGCAGTAGCTAGATGGTTGTCTCCTCCACCATGTGCTTCATGTTTAGATCTCATGAGCTGCCCTATATGATTGAGATCACCGTTATGTAATTCTACATGTTTGGTTTGTTGGGATCCGATGAATATTGGTGTTATGATTGAGTTGCTATACTGAAATATATCTTATGTTATCTCTATGTTGTTTATGATCTTGCATGCTCTCCGTTGTTAGTAGCTATCTTGGCCGAGTAGTTGCTAGTGACTCCAAGAGGGGGTATTTATGCTCGATAGTGGGTTCATGCCTCTATTTAACCTGGGGGAGTGACAGAGACCTCTAAGGTTATATATGTGCTGTTGCTAGTAGGGAGAAAACAACATTCATATGCTCAAGGGCATATGCTTTGTTTACATTACACACTTTGCTTAATGCAATTATCTGTTGTTCGCAACTTAATACTCATAGGGTGTTTGGATGATATCCCCATGAGTGGATTATTAGTCATAGATGCAGTTGGATGGTGGTCTATGTATTTTGTTGTAATGCCCAGAGTAAATCGCATAGTGATCTTCTTGACATATCACGTTTATCTTTATTCTATCAATTGCCCAACTGTAATTTGTTTACCCAACATGTGCTATTTATCTTATGGAGAGACACCACTAGTGAACTGTGGACCCCAGTCCTATTTCCATCATATTGCTATCACCTGTTTACTTTACTCGCACTGTTTACTTTACTCGCATACTTTCACTGTTTTCCACTCGATACGCTCATACCCTTTGTTTCAAGCAAACTGGTGAGATTGACAACCTCATCGCAAGTTGGGAACAAAGTACTTGGTTGTGTGTGTGTGCAGGTTCCATGTTGCTGCTCGCAAAACAAAGCTTGGACGAGGCGCCATATAAATTGTCCGGAGCTGTCGCGAAGCTTGCAAGCATCACCTTCAGTCGTTTGTTTACTCCTCTCCTGATCGACATACCTTGGTTTCTAACTGAGGGAAAATCTTGCTGCTGTATTCATCACACCTTCCTCTTGGGGTTCCCAACGGGCTGGACATTCAACTAGGCAACAACTCTTTTCTAGCGCCATCAACCAGAAATCAAGCTCTTTTCTGGTGCCGTTGCCAGGGAGGAAGTAGAAGACTTCTGCGAGGGGAGTTTTTCGCACGGACATCCTTTACTTTGTTTATTGTTTTGCTTTACTTTATTTATTTTTACTTGCATTGTTTTATCAAAAACCCAAAAAATTTAGAATCCTTGATAGTTGTTTTTACTTATTTACTTTTAGTTTTGCTGAAATGGCTAATCCTGAAAATACCAAGTTGTGTGACTTTACTAGCACGAACAATAGTGATTTTATCTGCACTCCTATTGCGCCACCTGCTCCTGCTGCAAACTTTTATGAGATTAAGCCTGCTTTATTGAACCTTGTTATGAAAGAGCAATTTTCTGGTGCTAGTACTGAAGATGCTGCGGCTCATCTCAACAATTTTGTTGAGCTATGTGAGATGCAGAAATATAAGGATGTAGAAAGTGATATTATTAAGCTCAAGTTGTTTCCTTTTTCTTTGAGAGGAAAAGCTAAAGATTGGTTGCTATCTTTGACTAAGAATAGTATTGATTCATGGGCTAAGTGTAAGGATGCTTTTATTGGTAGATATTATCCTCCTGCTAAGATTATATCTCTGCGTAGCAATATTATGAAGTTTAGTCAGTTTGATAATGAACATGTTGCTCAAGCCTGGGAAAGAATGAAATCTATGATAAAGAATTGCCCCACTCATGGACTGACTACTTGGATGATTGTCCAAGCTTTTTATGCAGGACTGAATTTTTCTTCGAGGAACCTACTTGATTCAGCTGCTGGAGGCACTTTTATGTCCCTTACCTTGGGCGCCGCAACAAAGCTACTTGACAACATGATGGTAAATTACTCCGAATGGCACACCGAGAGAGCTCCACAAGGTAAGAAGGTAAATTCTGTTGAGGAAACCTCTTCCTTGAGTGATAAGATCGATACCATTATGGCTATGCTTGCTAATGATAGAACTCATGTAGATCCTAATAATGTTCCTTTAGCCTCTTTGGTTGCTCAAGAAGAGCATGTTGATGTGAATTTCATTAGAAACAATAATTTTAACAACAATGCTTATAGGAACAATTTTGCTAGTAACAATTATAGGCCGTATCCTTCTACCAATGATAATGGTTATGGTAATTCTTATGGTAACTCCTCCAACAACACTAGGGTCGCGCCCTCCGAGCTTGAGGTAATGCTCAAGGACTTCATCGGTAAGTGACGAGGGTTAGCTCGACAAATGTCCTAGATGAAGGACTTAGGATCGGGGAGATAGGGCGTCGGATGAACTCGAAGGTGAAGTTAGTCGAAATAAGTGTGTATCGAAAGTAAACTTGGGTGTTCAACCTGGCTTGCTTTCAATCTGCCCCACACCGTCCCCTCCTGGCCCCTATATATAGGTGGCCAGGTCTCGAGGATCAGGTGGGGTTCGATACAGATTACAAATATCGACATACGGTAATAACTCGTATTTGACTATCATTACAATTGGGCCTGGCTTATCGGGCCTCAGGGGTACTCAACTAACGGGCTCTATTAACTATACCCTTGTCAGTAGCCCCTGAGATTCTACCAGAATTGCAGATTCGGGTTGAATCTCTAATCTTCAAATCTTCGACTTGATCAATTCTTCGACTTTATCTTCAAATCTTCGACTTGGTCTTTCGACTTATATTGATGATAATTTGCTCGCAAGGGGTCTCGATGAACAAGCCTGACAACTCTGACGGATCAAGAGGTCAGTTAACTGCCGGAACAGATACTTGTCACCTACTTCAAATTCAATCCCCTTGGACTTGAATTCGGGATACCGGTCAAACTCACTCTTTTGCCTCATTTAGGACTTACAAAAAATGAGTCCCAGTGGTTCTCGGGGTACCCAGTGCGTCCACCAGGATTTTCTTCGCGTCGTAGACACGGATACATACCAGCAGAGCGCATCCATGTGCGTATACCAGGCCACACAGGACGGATCCCAGGGTCTTACCTTTGTGACAAGTCACGGCATTCGAGTTTTGTTGCGATAACACAACTCGAGGATCTTATGTCGCAGTCAAAGTTTGACTGAAAATATTCGGGTTTCTACAACCATAAAACTCGCTCCCGATGGGAGTAACACTTCTCCAATCTTCAATGCTTTGCCAATGAATATCGTCGGGTGCGCGCTCAGCGCTCCCGATGGGAGTAGCCCCCGAGGCTATAGTCGAAAAAAGGATTTTTTTCGAGTATAGGCTCAAGACATAATGTAGCTCGTCGTACTTCAACTTGAAACACTTCAACTTCGAAGTTCTTCAACTCGAGATACTTTCAAGAACACCTTGTCGTCGAGTATTAGTCCACCATTTTAATGAAGAGTTGTATTCGACTAACTTTGAAAGTAACAGCCCCCAAGGCTATAACCTAAAAATTCTTCATAGATGATCCTTTCCATAAATTCAGCATTTGTCGGCGCCATCCTTGTACCTTTACTTTATCGTGTCAATGATGACGTAGCTCTTCATCAGTGCGAACCGTTTTATGGGTAACACTGTAACTTCCGCGATTTTATGACCGTTTAACGGGCTGCACGATTTTTGACCGTTGGTGGGCTGCCGTTTCCGATCTTTGCGCCACGTCGCAACCCACGATCCTTCTCTCAGAAGATATATAAATGGCATAGTGGGGAATCGTACTGTTTACCAGCTCGTTACCTCCGCCGCCTCCATTACCGATCTCCTCTGCCTCTTCCTCTCTTGCGGAGCCCCCAAGCGCACTTTTGTGCTGAATGCGCGTGAAGCATCTGGCCACCAAGAGCGATATGGCCAAGTCCTCTGCCACCAACTGGGTTCGCTCCACCATCACCAAGAAGGAGGTGGAGAAGGCCACGGCAGACGGCCTCATCGCCGCCCAGGACTCCATCAAGTTCCCCAGTACTGAACGGATCCCGAAGCCCTCGAGCGGTTATCGGGTAATATTCCTTGCTTTCCTTCTTCGCGGCTTCTCCCTTCCTGCCCATGAGTTTCTCCGTGGGCTTCTATTTGTTTACGGTGTGCAGCTTCATCAGCTCACACCAAATTCCCTTCTGCATATTGCTTGCTTCGTGACTCTTTGCGAGTCATTTTTGGGCATTGAGCCTCACTTTGCTCTCTGGAGATCGATCTTTCGACTCCGCCCCAATGTTTCTCTGGCAAGGAAACCCGAACTGGGCGGAGCCGTCGTTTCTGTGCGCCCTGAGACGCAATATCTTGAATTTTCTATGGCCGCGTCTGTCCAAGGGTGGAGGACAAAGTGGTTCTATATCAAGGACCGCAGATCCTCTCCCGAAGATGAGTTCGGCCTTCCTCCCTTTGACGCGTCTCAAGAGGTGAAGAAATTGAAGTCATGGGACTCACTTCCCTCAGATGCGGAAGTTGCACAAATCCTTCCTCTTCTATCCCGCATAAAAAATCTGAAAACAGGCCTAGGAGGTGCTTTGTCGGGTACCCAACTCATGGCGTTTTTCATACAACGTCGAGTTCAACCCCTACAGCACCGCCTCACCAAGCTTTGGTCTTATTCTGGCTTGGAAGACCCTACTCGCATATCTGAAGATCTGATGTCGAAAGAAGATGTCGACAAGCGAGTCAGGAATCTCACCAAGCTCACCAAGGAGCACTTAGTTGCTGACCTGAAGGCAGATTTCTTCGACTCCGTGCACCCTATTCCTGAGGTATACATCGCTGCATCCACTTTTATCAAACTTCTCTTAATTTCGACTTGCATTACTCTTTGCCTCTGCACTCTGCTGATTTATTAATATGCAGGGTCACCAATTCATTGTTTCTCGTCCCCCTCTTCCGGAGGAAGGGCCCCTTCCTGCTGATCTAGCATCTCCTGCATCTGAAGCCCCCGAGGCTGACGAAAGTCAGGACGGAGATGATGTCGAAGAATCAGAAGATGAGACTAGCTCGTCGACATCTCCTCCTCCTACTCTTGCTGAAGATGTTGGTGTCGACAAAAAACGGAAACGTGTCGACGAAATTGCTTCATCGAGTTCTGCAGCGGCTGGAAAAACCCCCGTTCTTGCAGAAGATATGGAGTACTTTGACATGCTTGCATCGTAAGTATTGTAGTCAAACTTTTCAATTGCTTTGCTCTTGCCTAGTGCTTATAACTTATACTTTTCATGCAGTGACGATGAAGAACCACCAACATGTGCGACGGCTATTCCACCACCTTCTCCTGTGGCGACTGAGGAGCCTGTCGAACCATATGTTGCTCCGAGGACTACCAGGGCCTCTATAAAGAAGGTTTCTCAAACTCAAGCCCGAAACCTCAAACGCGCGAAGAAGACCAAAGAAGCCGAGGTTTCTCTGGAGGCCCATGCTTCTACAGTTTCTTCTGATGATGTGAGCGATACTTTTTTTCCTTCTTTCCTTTCATGCACTTCTTCTCTTATACTCTTCTTTTATCAGGCTTTAGTCAAGAGATTTATCGCCCTGGGCACGGAGTGTGCGGGGTACCTAAAGGTTGCAAAATCTTCCGAAGGTGCGATTTTGATATTCAATCATTACTTTTCTTCTGCCCTTTTGTCTTTTGCTGTTTATCTGACTTCCTTTCATCTGCTTTCACAGCTGCTTTAGCGACAGCCAATGCTCGCATTGCGTCGCTGGAAGCGGAGCTCAAAGCTTCGCAAAAAGCTTATGATGCTGCGACCTCTGCTAAGGCAATTGCTGAGAAGTCGCAAAAATCTGCGCTTGCCAAGGCAAAAAATGCAGAGAGGGCGTTAGCAGATGCCAACAAAGAGCATGCTCAATGAGAGCAGGCCGTGGCCGAGCGTCTTCACACCATGTCTACTGCTGCCGAAAGTAAGTTCTTCGACTTGTCTTCTGTTTTCGTCCCCTGTTGCACTGGTGTATTTGTTGACACTTGCCTCTTCTTTTCTTTTCTATTGCGTAGAATTCTTAGGGGTATCTCCGTCGTCCCTGCAAACGGACGATGATCCTCTTATGGATGCGGTTAACCTACTCGAAGAGAACTGGATATCTATCCAGGAAACTTTTGAGTTGGTTGGCCGCGTTTTGTCACGGCTATTTGCCGGGTTGTGGCCGAAGAAAAAGATGGCAATCCCGAAGGGCAACCTGACTGAACTCGCCAAGACTTTTGACAGCGATGAAGACCCTACTCTCCATCTGAAGGGGCTGTCCATTAAGCGCGGCGCCGAAGGTGCCATTGCCCTTTCTCTTGCGCATGGTACAGACTTTGACTGGGAGAAAGTTAACTCCCCTCATGGCTATACCCGCGACGAGATGAAGGTGTTTTTCGAGAAGGCGAAGAAGTTGGCGCCTGCATTGCTGAACACAATTTCTCCTTCGGCAGCCTCTGCTGTGCCTGCTGCACCATCTCCAGCGCCGAAAGCTCCGGTGCCACCATCGACTTCTAGCGAGGAACTGGCCGCGCCCCCTTCTTCCACGGAGCACAATGCTGAGGTGGCGTAGATTCAACTTCTTTGTAGTACTTAGTTTTCTCCTTTTGAATGAAAAGACTCCAATTAAGTGCAACCCGAGAATCTTAGCCAGAGGGTTATGCTCTTATGTAAATATATCTTCTTTGCATGGAGTATTATGCTATCTTTCTGAAATTGTTTCTCCTTTCTTTCTTTTTGTAGTCGATGCGTGACAGTGATCCTTCTTCTCATGCTCCTGCTCCTTCCTCTGCTCGCGGATTCAATCCTCAGATTTCGTCGACTCCTAGTCGATGTAGTCACTGTGAAGAATATTCTTCCAGGATTTCCGACCTTGAGACTCGCCTATCCTTGGCTAAACGCCAAGCACAGATGGCTATTAAAAAGGCTAGCCAGGCCAGCGGCTATATGAAGAAAATCTCTTCACTTGAAGAAAAGGTCTCCAGCTTGACGGCGAAGGTTGTTCACAATGAAGAGTGCGAATCTTTCATTCTTGGAATTGTCGAGTCTGCTGGCGAGCTGTTGCGATGTGAGTTTTCTTTCGACTTCTTCTTTTGGCTGTTTGTGCACTTCTTTTGTGATATATTTGTCATTATAGGTACTTGCTTGGATTTTGCTGCTGAAGAACGTCGAGTTGCTGAGCGAAATGCTGCTTTGGAGAAGATGTCGACTGGCTATGAGACTCTGTGGTCTGATCCTCGACGTCGTAGCGCCATTGTATTGCTTCAAGATCGTGCCCAGCACATTGGTGAGTCAGTTGATAGTTGCCGGCGAGCTCTTACAACTATGCACTCCATTATGCTTCCCCGTAATCCTTTGCCTGCAACCTTCCCCCTTCTTCTTGATGCTTTCCGATCCAGCCATCGTATTCATAGGTTAATAGAACTGAACTTAGTGGCTGGTGCCAATTTTGCTCTCGGGTGGATACGCAAGTGGCACCCCAGATTGAATTATAGCACGATGTCCTTAAGTTTAGCTCCCGGTGGAGCTAGCCTTCGGGTTCATATGGAGAACACGCTTCAACCTGCTCGAAGACTTGTAGCTAGGCTTCTAGAGGCGGATGCCGCGTTTTTCCGCGAGTATCATTATTTAGATCCTTTAGGCGTAGATGATTCTGACAACCCGATGTTGTAAAGTATGTGTGGAACGCGAGAGATTATTTATTTCGCGACTATATGTCTGAAATTTATTCTCAAGGCATATTTGTATGGTTCGTGCGTTTGCCGCATATTCTCTTTGAAAGACTCGTAAACTCGAATATGAGGAACGCTTTGTCTTTATTTATACTTTTAATGTAAGATACATGGGGTGACCCAAGAGATCCGGCCTGTGACCCGTGTTCTGGATCTAGAGGGCATTGCCCCTGGAATAACTCGTGGCTTTTACGACCTTTATTGTTCTACTCTATTGTCTTTATGATGCTTATGTCGCCGTAGCTTTCCCTTTCTCTTCTGTGCCTGTGTCTTCTCCTGATGTTCCTGTTCGTGGCTTCTTTGTTTCGGGCTCCGCGGTGCATCCTTCGAGTAGCTTGACGCCTTCTGTAGTCGCGCTCTTTGCTTTTTCTGCATGGTTGGCTATTACGCCAAAATTTTGCGCCATCTTGTGGAATTCCCTGTCGCAGAGATCTGAAACTTCAAAGCTTCCTTTCACTGTGATTATTCCTTTTGGTCCTGGCATTTTAAGTACCAAATATGTGTAGTGAGGCACTGCCATGAATCGCGAAAACGCGGGTCGTCCGAGGATCGCGTGATATTGCGATGGCCAGTCCATGACTTCGAAGTCTAGTTTTTCCCTTCTGTAGTTTTGTCGGTTGCCGAAGCAAACATTGAGTGCTATTCGACCCAATGGGTAATTAGCACTTCCTGGTACGATTCCATGGAAGGAGCAATCTGTTGGTTTTAGGAATTCCAATGATATGTGCATCGCCCTGAGTGTTTTCGCGTATATCAGGTTAATTCCACTTCCTGCGTCCATGAATATTCTGTCGACATCATACGCGCCGATTTGAGCTTTGAGTACCAGAGGCGCGTTTCCTGGCCGAGGTACTGTTATGGGGTGGTCCTCTCTGTTGAACTCGATTGGTTGTTCTGACCAATGCAGATATTCTGTTGTAGCTGGAGGCGACATGACTGCTAGATTGACTTGTCGAGTTATACTCTTTTCTTCTTTGTTCGACTTGGGCACAGGTTGTATCATTGCTGTAATGTGTCCTTTTGATGGGACGTACCCTTCGTCGTCGTCGTCGTGTCCCTTGTTTTGCTGGTCTTGTCCTTGAGGAGCTCCATTGTTTCCTTGCTGGTTTGTCGCGGGATTGTTGCTTCCTTCGAATCCTTGTCGCCTTGCCTCGGTTTGTTTGTTTATTGCTGCTTCTTGTAGCTTTAAGAATGTTGTGCAGTCTTTCATCGCGTGCCTTGATACTCGCTTCCCATCGACGAACGCTGAATGTATATGACAAGGCCCGTTGAGCATATCCTCTGGTGATGGGTTGTACTCTCTGGATTCTCTTGGTGGGAACTTCTTATATTCCTCTCTTCCGTAGCTGCGATATCCCGAGCTTCTGCGTTCGTTTCCCTGATAACTATTGTCTTTATATCCTGCGGCGACTTGGTTATGAGAGCCGTAGGTGTCGTAGTTTCGGGATCGTCTCCTTTGACTTCCGTATCTGTTTCTTCTGTCATCCTCTGGAGATCGTGTCCGTTTGTTGTTGCACGCATCTTCTCCATCTGCAAATCTGTTTGCTGTGTCCATGAGATCTGACACTGTTTTTGGCTTGATTCTACCCATCTCTTTGACTAGGTCTCTTCGCCTTAATCCAATGATGAACGCGTCTATTGCTCTTTCGTCTGAAACTTCGACTGCTGAATTTTTGATGAGGCTCCATCTTTGGATGTACGCCCGTAATGTTTCGTCGCGTTGCTGTACGCATGCCTTGACTTCTTCTATTGATGCTGGTCGTTTGTATGTCGACCTGAAGTTGCTTGTAAATTGCTTTGTGAGGTCTTCCCAGCTTCCAATGGATTCTTTCTCTAATTTGCTCAACCATGACCTTGCTGCGCCGGTGAGGTGTAGTTGCAGACTTTGCATTGCTGTTTCTTTGGTTCCTCCTAGTATTTGGACTGCCTGCAAATAATCTGCGAGCCATGATTGCGGTTCCTGTGATCCGTCGTATTTTTGCTGATCATGAGGTAGCTTGAATACCTTAGGCACTGGCGTGATGCGAACCCTACGGGCAAAGCACGATGCCCCCATCTCCTTTTCGTCGTCCTCATAGTCGCGCCTTTCGTTTGGGGATCGCGATCTTCGAGTTCCACCGTGCTGTTTTGGTGATGGCGATCGAGATCGGTGTTTGCTGCTTTTATGCCGAGGACTATTGTGATGGCGAGGTGATCTTGCTTTGTGCGCTTCCTTGTGGTGATGTGCTTCTTCTCCTTTTGCTGATAGCTTGTGGCCCACCATATTGAGTCCGTTTAGCGCTGCTCTATGCATATGTTCTCTAGGATCTCCTGGACTTGGTCGAGTTGTAAGTAGATATGCTTGTGCTGCCACTAGTGCTGCTTCAGGAGTTTTTGGTAGGATGTTTCCCTGCTCGTCGACCGATAGGAAGGACGAGTCGAGGTTTTTGGAAATACTTTGCCTGTCAGAATACTCGAGGTTATCGTACCTTGAACCATGTCGACGATTTTTCCTTGCGTTGCTGTACGATGCGTCGCTTCGTGCTCTACGAGCAGCTTCACTGGCTGCAATGGCTGAATCTTTTCTTCTTTGTATCTCTACCTTTTCCTTTGCTAATTGCTTTGCTTGCTGCCTGAGGGCGTAATGATACCCAAAAAGCATGTCTTTGCTAGAACTGGATGGTATTGGCGTGCCGTGTTCTACGGCTTCTCTTATTATTTTCCACTCGTCGACTGATAGTTGAATTTTCTCCCTGGCTGTGAGGGATTCCACTGTTTGTCCTTCTGCTAGGTGATTTGCTCCTCTGTCGATATTTGCTGGGTTTATCACTGGGTTGTTATTTTCATCAAATTCTTCTGAGTTGTCGCCCACAATGGCGAGTACCTGGCACTGCTTGCCGATGTTGCTATTAAAGCTTGAAAAGATCGAGTTGATGTCTTCAGAAAGCTCTAACCCTGTCTTCCATGTGTCTGTTGAATTGTCTGAGATATTGTCGAGGCAGATCGTGAGATCGTCGATTTGGACTTCCACGTCAAAATTTTCCTTTTCTTCGTCGTCTTCTGCGATCTTTTCTTTTTGCACTTCTTCTAGGCTGACCGGCGAGTTTACTTCGCTGGAAGAGCCTTCAGAATACTCCATCATTATTGTTGTTTCGGGTTCTTGTGCCGACGGATCTTGATCTTGTTTCGTCGGATCCGAAAGGCGAGAGGAACCCGACGGCCCGATGAAGATGCTCAAACTTCCAATTGTTAGTTCTACCTCTTGACTTCCGTCGACTTCTGGACTGCTGGTGGCTAAAAGCGAAAAAGCCGTCGAATTCATGATTCCAACGCCCAGAGTCCCCACGGTCGGCGCCAATTGACGAGGGTTAGCTCGACAAATGTCCTAGATGAAGGACTTAGGATCGGGGAGATAGGGCGTCGGATGAACTCGAAGGTGAAGTTAGTCGAAATAAGTGTGTATCGAAAGTAAACTTGGGTGTTCAACCTGGCTTGCTTTCAATCTGCCCCACACCGTCCCCTCCTGGCCCCTATATATAGGTGGCCAGGTCTTGAGGATCAGGTGGGGTTCGATACAGATTACAAATATCGACATACGGTAATAACTCGTATTCGACTATCATTACAATTGGGCCTGGCTTATCGGGCCTCAGGGGTACTCAACTAACGGGCTCTATTAACTATACCCTTGTCAGTAAGCAAACTGCTTTTAACAAGTCTGTTGAGGAAAGTTAGGCAAAATTGATATTCTTGCTTCTAAAGTTGATAGCCTTGCTCATGATGTTGATCTTCTGAAATTAAAAGTGTTGCCTAATGATGTGAAAGAGAACCATGTTTTTGCTACTGCTAATGCTATTCAAGTTGGAATTGATGAATATATTAGATTGTTAGCAGAATTGCATGCTAGATGGGAAAGAGAGGATGAGATTGCTAGGAATATGAAAGTTTGTACTATTACTAACTCTAATGATGTTGTTACAAATGCTAGCAATCCTCTTACTTTGATTGGTGTAGAGAAAACTCTCACTCCTTGTGTTAAAAAGCCTAAAACTGCCAAAACTTTTTCTCAAAAGAGTGCTGAAATTTTTCGGAGTGTAGGAGATGATAGCTCTATTTCCTTTAATGATTTTGATGTTGATGGCTGCAATATATCTGAAGTAATTTTGTTCTTGCAAAAGCTTGCTTTGACTCCCAATGCTAGTTCTTTAAATATTGCTTTTACAAAGCATATTACCAATGCTCTCATGAAAATTAGGGATGAAAACTTGAAGCAAAAAGCTTCTGTTCCCAAGAAGTTAGAAGATGGTTGGGAACCCATCATTGATATGCATGTTAATGGTTTTGATTGCCATGCTTTATATGATCTAGGTGCTAGTATTTCTATCATGCCTAGAAAAATTTATGACATGCTTGATTTACCACCGCTTGAAAAGTGTTATTATGATGTTCCTATTGCTGATGTTGCTAAGAAGAAACCTTTGGGAAGAATTAATGATGTTCTTATTGTGGTTGATAATAACCTTGTTCCCGTTGATTTTCTCATTATGGATGTTGAATGCCATGCTTCATGTCCTATTATTTTGGGAAGACCCTTTCTTCGAACTGTAGGTGCCATCATTGATATGAGGGAAGGCACCATCAAATATCAATTCCCACTCAAGAAAGGTATGGAACACTTCCCTAGGAAAAGAAAGAAATTACTTTTTGACTCTATTCTTAGAGCAAGCTGATGCGTGGTGAATGACCAGCCCGTTGGGAACCCCAAGAGGAAGGTGTGATGAGTATAGCAGCTCGTTTTCCCTCAGTTAAGAAACCAAGGTTTAATATCGTTCTTGGAGAGGAGAGACAAACGACTGAAGGTGATGCTTGCTAGTTTGCGATAGCTTCGGACAATTTATATATGGCGCCTCGTGCAAGCTTTGCTTGCTAGCTGCAACGCGGAACCTGCACACACACAACCAAGTACTTTGCTCCCAACTTACGATGAGGTTGTCAATCTCACCGGTTTGCTTGAAACAAAGGTTATGAGTGTATCGAGTGGAAAATAATATAGTATGCGAGTAAAGTAAACAGTGCGAGTAAAGTAAACAGGTGATAGCAATATGATGGAAATAGGACCGGGGTCCACAGTTCACTAGTGGTGTCTCTCGATAAGATAAATAACATATGCTGGGTAAACAAATTATAGTTGGGCAATTGATAGAATAAAGATAACGTGATATGTCAAGAAGATCACTATGAGATTTACTCTGGGCATTACAACAAAATACATAGACCGCAATCCAACTGCATCTATGACTAATAATCCACTCCCGGGGATATCAATCCGAACACCCCATGAGTATTAAGTTGCGAACAACAGATAATTGCATTAAGCAAAGTGTGTAATGTAAACAAAGCATATGCCCTTGAGCATATGAATGTTGTTTTCTCCCTAGTAGCAACAGCACATCTACAACCTTAGAGGTTTCTGTCACTCCCCCAGGTTAAATAGAGGCTTGAACCCACTATCGAGCATAAATACCCCCTCTTGGAGTCACTAGCAACTACTCGGCCAAGATAGCTACTAACAACGGAGAGCATGCAAGATCATAAACAACATAGAGATACCAAAAGATAATATTCAGTACGGCAACTCAATCATAAACACCAATATTCATCGGATCCCAACAAACCAAACATGTAGAATTATATAACGGTGATCTCAATCATGTAGGGCAGCTCATGAGATCTAAACATGAAGCACATGGTGGAGAAGACAACCATCTAGCTACTGCTATGGACCCATAGTCCAAGGTAGACTACTCACTCATCGCTCCGGAGGCAAGCATGGCGATGAAGAAGACCTCCGGTGGCGATTCCCCTCTCCGGCAGGGTGCCGGGAAGAGCTTCTGGACCCTCCCGATCTTCGGGTCGACGGCGGCGGCGAATCGCGATGTGTTCTGGAAAAGTGATCGGGTACTTAGGTTTTTTCCGTCGGGGGGTCTTTATAGGCGAAGGGGCGATGTCAGAGGAGGGACCAGGTGGTCTCACACCATGGTGGCGCGGGCCAGGGGCTGGCCGCACCACCCTTGTGTGTGGGCCCCTGGTGGCCCCTCTCCTTCTCTCCTTCGGATCTCTGGAAGCTTCCGGGTAAAATAAGACTTCAGGAACTTGTTTCGTCCAATTCCGAGAATATTTCCTGTGTATCACTTTTGAAACACAAAAACAGCAGAAAACAGGGAACTGGCACTGTGGCAACTCGTTAATAGGTTAGTTCCGAAAAATGCATAAAAGTGCCACGAAGTGTAACGAAACAATAGGCAAATGGTGTAAAAACAAGCATGGAGCATCAAAAATTATAGATACGTTGGAGACGTATCAAGCATCCCCAAGCTTAACTCCTGCTCTTCCTCGAGTAGGTAAGTGATAACAAAAGAATAATTTTTGAGGTGACATGCACCTACACAATCTTGATCATGTATGTAAGCATTTGTGAGCTGGGATCATAAGAACTTAAAACATGGTCATGAAAGATATAATCTTGACAATAAGAAACTTAGCAACCATGTTGTAAACATGCAAATGAACACAAACAAAAGATCATGAAAATGAAACAATGAAAGTCAAACGTTTGTTCAAATCATAAGGAAAAACATACAAATGGTTTTCAGCTTGTCCTTCAAAGAGAGCAAAACATAAATGCATAGGACACCTTCAAGTTTAAGAGGGCGACTAGATACAAATAATTTAAGAACAAGTGAAACCAACAATATGAATCAATCAATGAAAACTTTGGGACAATGCACATTATACTAAGAATGACAACTATGCTCTCTTATGGTGCATAAAGAAAGAAGGTGGTGACTCAACATAAAAGTAAAAGAAAGGCCCTTCGCAGAGGGAAGCAGTGATTGCAAGTTTTATAACCTTCAAAAATTATGGTACTTACCAGCTTTGAGCTCTCATTGCCCCCATCATAAGCATCTTGAATGGTTAAAGTTAATGCGAGAACAATTATGATGCATATGCTTGACAAATCATAAGTTGAAAACCTCGTGCCCCGTGAATACGAGTACCCAAACCATGCTAGTTTACTTAGAGTCCCAAGCAAGGCTCTTGTCATTGTAAGTATATGCATATCATTGAGAACCGCCAATGGGGTACCTCCGTGCCCGATGACATGGAACAAGCCCACACCAAAATGACAGGACAAGCAGACAATGAACACCTCGACATCTCTTTTATTTGCCTTTTCTTTAGCTTTTTATTGTGAGATGCGTCGTCGTATGTTCACCATGGGTATGCTGCAAATTTCCACCATGAATTATGCATGGCTTAGATTGGTGGCCCGGCATTTCCCTAACACATATACAAACTCCATGATCCCCACAAGATTCCCAATTCATTTCACACCGTGGGCATCCATAAACAAAAGATCACGATATCAACTCAATTAAGAAGTGCAATGTTGAAAGCTTGCCCATGACAACATGGCTGGGCTAGAATCCAACTTACAACTTGCAAGCATAACAACTCAACATAAGAGACCACAATGTCAAATTTTTAAGAACAGGAAAAAGTAAAGTGTGCCTTCCGGTTCGTGAGAGCTTTACTGACCAAATTTCGCATAACACTGGTAAGAGTTTAATTTGAAGAGAAAATAAAAGCAAGTCAAATTTACTTGGAATAGCAAATTGCTAGTAGGTATGTATGGTGGACACTTTGGAAAACTTTGGCTTTTAGGAGTTGGATGCACGAGTAGAGCTCATACTCAGTACAAGGCGAGGGCTAGCAAAAGACTGGGAGCGACCAACTAAGAGAGCAATAATGGCCATAATCATGCAAAGCGACAAAGCGACATTAAAAGAAGCATAAGATGGCATCAAAAGTCAAAAACTAAATGATCATAGAGGCTATTGGCGACTTTGTAAGAGTCTAACATGTGTGAGCATGCGCCAAGTCAACCCAAATAAAGCATCAAGGAAAAAACCAAAATAATGCTTCCATACAATAAAACAACGCATGATTTTTTCAAAGGCTCATTAAGCAATCTCAGTTATTTGAGACAAGTCATGCTACAGCAAAACCACTAAGCATACTATCAAAAAGACATCAAGCATGACATGAAAAAGCCTAAGCCGCAGTCTACACAAGCTCTTTCTTGTACCACTATTTTGCACAAAGCTTTTTCTCTTTTCCAACACCATTTGAAATTTTTATAAACACCTCTTTTGATGAAAACCAATAAAGATCAGAGGCAAAAATACACCTTGATGAAAAGATATGACAAGGTCTGAACGCAAATCAAGGCGAAAACGAAAACCAAAAGCAGTAGCGAAAAAAGAAAAACACTCGGTTTTTAATAAGAGTGAAAACTAGAGCGTTCTTTGCAAATGAAAACGAGGCAACTTCTCCAAAAGAAATTTGTTGGGGTCCAACCATTTATTGCAGAAAACAAACAAACTAAACCAACTAAGAAAACTAAAACAACTGACGCTCCAAGAAAAACACATAGTGCATGAAGCAATAAAAATATAGTGTTTTGAAAGGTGACCTGATTTTTGCCGATGAAGAAGGGGTGCCTCGGGGGCATCCCCAAGCTTTGACGCTTGTACTTCTTGGATATTTCTTGGGGTGATGCATGGGCATCCCCAAGCTTGAGCTTTTGTCCATTCTTCAACTCATCTCATCATTCTCCAATCCCTACACTTGAAAACTTCCTTCATACAAAACTAAACACAATTCTATTAGCAATATTAGTGTAAGCATAACATATAATCAACCTCTTTTGGCTTCAGGTTTCAACCCAAAACCACCACATATATAGCAAATACTACTGTAGCAACCTCCCCAAAAGTTCCATGATCAAAAGAACTCAAAAGAAAGCGATAAAGTGGCAAACACAAATATTGGCAGAAATCTGTCAAAACTGAACAGCTGACAAAGGACGAATTTTTGAGGGGTTTTCTGTTGCTTAAATCAAAAAGTGTTCAACTAAAAAAAGTTTGGATATAACCTGGGGCATATGCACAAGAAATCGCAGGTCCAAAAGATATACAGAGAATTTATACGAATTTTTACGGTGCAGCACCGAAAACAGTTTCAGAACAGCAACATCCCCAAATCTTTACCTCACTCGAATTAGAGGCTTCTCTTGGCACAAAATGAAATAAACAAGATAAGGAGCGGTCATTACAGTAGTAATGACTTCCAAGACTCAAATAAAAGAAAAAGTACTGAAAATAAAACATTGGGTTATCTCCCAAGAGTGCTTTTCTTTAACGCCTTTGAGCTAGGCGCAGAAAATTGCGAATCAAGTATTTTCAGAAGAAACATTAAGATCAACAGCAGAGGTCTTGTCAATAAGGCATTGTATTTCATCCACATAAGTTTTTGAAGACCCTTTGTGATCATGCTTTGGTACACTATTTTCATCAAAAATATTTTCAGGACAGATCCAGTCAAAATTATTTTCGAAAGCTTCACACAATCCCAAGAGCTTGCTAGGTATAGGTATTTCGGCCCCTTCATCGTTTGTACTAATAACCTTTATAGGTGAACCGAGTTTATTAAAACGTTTAAGAACTTTTCTAGCTTCAATAACGACATCTTTAAATTCTAGGCGCAAAGCTTCCAAAATAAAAGCTTTCTTTTCGGGATCCTCAATTTCATGAAGCTTAAGGAACATGTATTGCATAAAAGGATTAAGACTAGCAAACCTAGCTTCTAACATGTGAACTAAATAAGCAGAAGAAACTTCAATACTAGGAGCTAGCTCAACCAAAGACTTTTCCTCAACTTCCTTATGCATACTAATGTGATTAAAGAACTCCTCAATGTTACTTTTTCCAATAATTGAACCACTACCTACTGAGAGGTCCTCCAGAACGAACTTAGGGAACAGCATGATGAACTAAAAGTAAAGAAATAACAACTACCAAGGATTCTAATTTTTTTGGGTTTTTAATAAAAACGATGCAGGTAAAATAAATAAAGTAAAGCAAAACAATAACAAAGTAAAGGATGTGCGTGCGAAAAACTCCCCTCACAGAAGTCTTCTACTTCCTCCCCGGCAATGGCGCCAGAAAAAGAGCTTGATGCGTGGTGAATGACCAGCCTGTTGGGAACCCCAAGAGGAAGGTGTGATGAGTATAGCAGCTCGTTTTCCCTCAGTTAAGAAACCAAGGTTTAATATCATTCTTGGAGAGGAGAGACAAACGACTGAAGGTCATGCTTGCTAGTTTGCGACAGCTTCGGACAATTTATATATGGCGCCTCGTCCAAGCTTTGCTTGCTAGCTGCAACGCGGAACCTACACACACACAACCAAGTACTTTGCTCCCAACTTACGATGAGGTTGTCAATCTCACCGGTTTGCTTGAAACAAAGGTTATGAGTGTATCTAGTGGAAAACAATATAGTATGCGAGTAAAGTAAACAGTGCGAGTAAAGTAAACATGTGATAGCAATATGATGGAAATAGGACCGGGGTCCACAGTTCACTAGTGGTGTCTCTCGATAAGATAAATAACACATGCTGGGTAAACAAATTATAGTTGGGCAATTGATAGAATAAAGATAACGTGATATGTCAAGAAGATCACTATGAGATTTACTCTGGACATTACAACAAAATACATAGACCGCCATCCAACTGCATCTATGACTAATAATCCACTTGTGGCGAATCAATCCGAGAACTCCACAAGTATTAAGTTGCGAACAACAGATAATTGCATTATGCAAAGTGTGTAATGTAAACAAAGCATATGCCCTTGAGCATATGAATGTTGTTTTCTCCCTAGTAGCAACAGCACATCTACAACCTTAGAGGTTTCTGTCACTCCCCCAGGTTAAATAGAGGCATGAACCCACTATCGAGCATAAATACCCCCTCTTGGAGTCACTAGCAACTACTCGGCCAAGATAGCTACTAACAACGGAGAGCATGCAAGATCATAAACAACATAGAGATAACAAAAGATAATATTCAGTACAGCAACTCAATCATAAACACCAATATTCATCGGATCCCAACAAACTAAACATGTAGAATTACATAACGGTGATCTCAATCATGTAGGGCAGCTCATGAGATCTAAACATGAAGCACATGGTGGAGAAGGCAACCATCTAGCTACTGCTATGGACCCATAGTCCAAGGTAGACTACTCACTCATTGCTCCGGAGGCAAGCATGGCGATGAAGAAGACCTCCGGTGGCGATTCCCCTCTCCGGCAGGGTGCCGGGAAGAGCTTCTGGACCCTCCCGATCTTCGGGTCGACGGCGGCGGCGGATCGCGATGTGTTATGGAAAAGTGATCGGGTACTTAGGTTTTTTCCGTCGGGGGGTCTTTATAGGCGAAGGGGCGACGTCAGAGGAGGGACCAGGTGGTCTCACACCATGGTGGCGCGGGCCAGGGGCTGGCCGCGCCACCCTTGTGTGTGGGCCCCTGGTGGCCCCTCTCCTTCTCTCCTTTGGATCTCTAGAAGCTTCTGGGTAAAATAAGACTTCAAGAACTTGTTTCGTCCAATTCCGAGAATATTTCCTGTGTATCACTTCTGAAACACAAAAATAGCAGAAAACAGGGAACTAGCACTGTGGCAACTCGTTAATAGGTTAGTTCCAGAAAATGCATAAAAGTGCCACGAAGTGTAACGAAACAATAGGCAAATGGTGTAAAAACAAGCATGGAGCATCAAAAATTATAGATACGTTGGAGACGTATCACAAACTATGAGCTTGATGCTTCATCTCTTGATGTTACTTGATTCACAATTTTCTGCGCCTAGCTCAAAGGCGTTAAACAAAAGCACTCTTGGGAGATAACCCAATGTTTTCTTTTCAGTACTTTTTCTTTTATTTGAGTCTTTGAAGTCATTACTACTGTAATGACCGCTCCTTATCCTTTTTATTTCATGGTTGTGCCAAGAGAAGCCTCTAATTTGAGTGAGGTAAGATTTGGGGATGTTGCTGTCCTGAAACTATTTTTGGTGCTGCACCGTAAAAATTCGTGAAAATTGTCTGTATATCTTTTGGACCTGATATTTCTTGTGAATATGCCCCAGGTTATATCCAAACTTTAATTAGTTGAACACTTTTTGATTTGAGCAACAGAAAACACCTTAAAAATTTGGCCTTTGTCAGCTGTTCTGTTTTAACAGATTTCTGCCAATATTTGTGTTTGCCGCTTTATCGCTTTCTTTTGAGTTCTTTTGATCATGGAACTTTTGGGGAAGTTGCTACAGTAGTATATGCTTTATATGTGGTGGTTTTGGGTTGAAACCTGAAGCAAAAAGAGGTTGATTATATGTTATGCTGCACTAATGTTGCTAATAGATTTGTGTTTAGTTTTGTATGAAGGAAGTTTTCAAGTGTAGGGATTGGAGAATGATGAGATGAGTTGAAGAATGGACAAAAGCTCAAGCTTGGGGATGCCCATGCATCACCCCAAGAAATATCCAAGAAGTACAAGCGTCAAAGCTTGGGGATGCCCCCGAGGCACCCCTTCTTCATCGGCAAAAATCAGGTCACCTTTCAAGACACTATATTTTTATTGCTTCATGCACTATGTGTTTTTCTTGGAGCGTCAGTTGTTTAAGTTTTCATTATTAGTTTAGTTTTATTTGCTGCAATAAATGGTTGGACCCCAACAAATTTCTTTTGGAGAAGTTGCCTTGCTTTTCATTTGCCAAGAACGCTCTTGTTTTCACTCTTATCAAAAACCGAGTGTTCTTCTTTTTCTGCTACTGCTTTTGGTTTTCCTTTTTGCCTTGATTTGCGTTCAGACCTTGTCATATATTTTCATCAAGGTGTAATTTTGCCTCTGATCTTTATTGGTTTTCATCAAAAGAGGTGTCTTAAAAAATTTCAAATGGTGTTGGAAAAGAGAAAAAGCTTAATGCAAAAAAGTGGTACAAGAAGGAGCTTGTGTAGACTGCGGCTTAGGCTTTTTCATGTCATGCTTGATGTCTTTTTGATAGTATGCTTAGTGGTTTTGCTGTAGCATGACTTGTCTCAAATAACTGAGATTGCTTAATGAGCCTTTGAAAAAATCATGCGTTGTTTTTATCGTTTGGAAGCATTATTTTGGTTTTCTCCTTGATGCTTTATTTGGGTTGACTTGGCGCATGCTCACACTTGTTAGACTCATACAAAGTTGCCAATAGCCTCTATGATCATTTAGTTTTTGACTTTTGATGCCATCTTATGCTTCTTTTAATGTCGCTTTATCGCTTTGCATGATTATGGCCATTATTGCTCTCTTAGTTGGTCGCTCCCAGTCTTTTGCTAGCCCTCACCTTGTACTGAGTATGAGCTCTACTCATGCATCCAACTCCTAAAAACTAAGTTTTCCAAAGTGTCCACCATACATACCTACTAGCAATTTGCTATTCCAAGTAAATTTGACTTGCTTTTATTTTCTCTTCAATTAAACTCTTACCAGTGTTATGCGAAAATTGGTCAGTAAAGCTCTCACGAACCGGAAGGCACACTTTACTTTTTCCTGTTCTTAAAAATTTGATATTGTGGTCTCTTATGTTGAGTTGTTATGCTTGCAAGTTGTAAGTTGGAGACTAGCCTAGCCATGCCGTCATGGGCAAGCTTTCAACATTGCACTTCTCTTTTGAGTTGATATCGTGATCTTTTGTTTATGGATGCCCACGGTGTGAAATGAATTGGGAATCTTGTGGGGATCATGGAGTTTGTATATGTGTTAGGGAAATGCCTGGGCCTCCAATCTAAGCCATGCATAATTCATGGTGGAAATTTGCAGCATGCCCATAGTGGACATTCGACGACGCATCTCAAAATAAAAAGCTAAACAAATGGTAAATAAAAGTGATGTTGAGGTGTTCATTGTCTGCTTGTCCTGTCATTTTGATGTGGGCTTGTTCCATGTCATCGGGCACGGAGGTACCCCGTTGGCGGTTCTCGATGATACCCATATACTTACAATGAAAAGAGCCTTGCTCGGGACTCTAAGTAAAGTAGCATGAGGCTTGGGTACTCGTATTCACGGGACACGAGGTTTTCAACTTATGATTTGTCAAGCATATGCATCATAATTGTGCTCGCATTAACTTTAACCATTCAAGATGCTTATGATGGGGGCAATGAGAGCTCAAAGCCGGTAAGTAACATAATTTTTGAAGGTTATAAAACTTGCAATCACTGCTTCCCTCCGCGAAGGGCCTTTCTTTTACTTTTATGTTGAGTCACCACGTTCTATCTTTATGCACCATTAAGAGAGCATAGTTGTCATTCTTAGTATAATGTGCATTGTCCCAAAGCTTTCATTGATTGATTCATATTGTTGGTTTCACTTGTTCTTAAATTATTTGTATCTAGTCACCCTCTTAAACTTGAAGGTGTCCTATGCATTTATGTTTTGCTCTCCATGAAGGACAAGCTGAAAACCATTTATATGTTTTTCCTTATGATTTGAACACAGGTTTGACTTTCATTGTTTCATTTTCATGATCTTTTGTTTGTGTTCATTTGCATGTTTATAACATGGTTGCTAAGTTCTTATTGTCAAGATTATATCTTTCATGCCCATGATTTAAGTTCTTATGATCCCAGCTCACAAATGCTTACATATATGATCAAGATTGTGTAGGTGCATGTCACCTCAAAAATTATTTCTTTTGTTATCACTTACCTACTCGAGGACGAGCATGAGTTAAGCTTGGGGATGCTTGATACGTCTCCAACGTATCCATAATTTTTGATGCTCCATGCTTGTTTTTATACCATTTGCCTAATGTTTCGTTACACTTCGTGGCACTTTTATGCATTTTTCGGAACTAACCTATTAACAAGTTGCCACAGTGTCAGTTCCCTGTTTTCTACTATTTTTGTGTTTCAGAAAAGCTACACAGGAAATATTCTCGGAATTGGACGAAACAAGTTCCTAAAGTCTTATTTTTCCCGGAAGCTTCCAGAGATCCGAAGAGGAGGTAGAGGGGGGCCACGAGGGCCCCACACACCAGGGCAGCGCGGCCCAGCCCCTGGCCGCGCCCCCTATGTGTGAGGACACCTCGGTCCACCTCTGACGATGCCCCTTCGCCTATAAAGACCCACCGATGGAAAAACCTAAGGACCCGATCAATTTTCCAGAAACACATCGTGATCCGCCGCCGTCGTTGACCCGAGATCGGGAGGGTCCAGAAGCTCTTCCCGACACCCTGCCGGAGAGGGGAATCGCCACCGGAGGTCTTCTTCATCGCCATGCTTGCCTCCGGAGCGATGAGTGAGTAGTCTACCTTGG
Source organism: Dactylis glomerata (assembly GCA_007115705.1). Classification (NCBI taxonomy): domain Eukaryota; kingdom Viridiplantae; phylum Streptophyta; class Magnoliopsida; order Poales; family Poaceae; genus Dactylis; species Dactylis glomerata. The sequence continues at coordinate 8,609,693 of QXEO01000546.1, forward strand.
ACTATGGGTCCATAGCAGTAGCTAGATGGTTGTCTCCTCCACCATGTGCTTCATGTTTAGATCTCATGAGCTGCCCTACATGATTGAGATCACCGTTATGTAATTCTACATGTTTGGTTTGTTGGGATCCGATGAATATTGGTGTTATGATTGAGTTGCTATACTGAAATATATCTTATGTTATCTCTATGTTGTTTATGATCTTGCATGCTCTCCGTTGTTAGTAGCTATCTTGGCCGAGTAGTTGCTAGTAACTCCAAGAGGGGGTATTTATGCTCGATAGTGGGTTCATGCCTCTATTTAACCTGGAGGAGTGACAGAAACCTCTAAGGTTGTAGATGTGTTGTTGCTACTAGGGAGAAAACAACATTCATATGCTCAAGGGCATATGCTTTGTTTACAGTACACACTTTGCTTAATGCAATTATCTGTTGTTCGCAACTTAATACTCATAGGGTGTTCGGACAATATCCCCGTGAGTGGATTATTAGTCATAGATACAGTTGGATGGCGGTCTATGTATTTTGTTGTAGGGATTTCTATTTTCGTGCCCTCAGGTCCTTAGTTGTACTCAGTTTTCCCCAGCTCGTTAGTTTTTCCTCACTTTTCCCCAAGCCATTGTCTAAAACCCTCAGAAGGAGCTCGGACGGGAGGATTCCTGTTTAGTTGACCGTTTCCGTGCTAACGTGTAGGGCCGCGTCGTGTGGGGCCACGTCGCGTGGGGCTGGTAGAAAGGGACCGCGTGGGACAGGACGAGACCGCGTTTGGTTGTACGTGAGAGCTCGGTTCTGTCTCTCTCTCGGGTCAAATTGACATTGTCTTTTCAGAGCGCCTTTTTCCCCTCTCTCTCTGTAACAGTTCTCTCTCTTTTCACCAAATTAGTATCAAATCTAGAGAAGCTTCTATTTCTGTCTTTCTTCAATGATTGTTGCCTTTTGGCCCTCGTTTTTTGCCCAATATGGTAACAAATCTAGTAGCAAATCTAGAAGCTAGTATAGGATAAATTCACAGCAGCATAATAAATTCTGAAAACTAAGTATAATACATAAACTATATACAGCAGCCAAAAGCAGCCAATAACAATGTTCTTCATTCTTCATCATATATTTCGTCGTCGCTACAATTTATGAGATGAAGAAAATATTCACTGAACTCCCTCCGTCTGCAGTGTGCAGCCAATACATCCTCCAAATGGTATGGCCTTTGTTCATTTTCCAAACCGTTATATCCTAGGGAATCCACACGTCGTTGCCACTCATCCCAGGCCTTTCTATCATCAGAGTACTCTCTGATATAACCCAAATCCGCGTAGTAGATGCAGCCAGGTCGAATTGTCGGGTGCACTCTGGTGTCGATGGACATACACCAGATATAATTGACGAAGAGGGCACGACTGCCAATATTACTGACGGCATGGAGAGAGCGTCTCTCAGTGTCCACACGGTACACCAATGGTTGACCTTCCTCCAAATGCCTGTTGTCGTCAGTGTTGCCGCCCAACAACACAAGCAGCAGATCACCATCCGACTTCACAAGGTAGAACTTGGAATCATAATCATTTCCAAGTTCTGGAAATGAAAATAGTGTCTTCATGTTGACAGTGCTCGCACGCTGCTCCAACTGGACATTGTTGGTGCACACTATTCTTCCGAACTCATTCACAGCTATTGCATACAATTCACCATTGAACGGGGTAATGCAACGCAGAGAATGGTCCTCAATCGTAAATCTTCCTTCTCCCCAATCATCTACATCTATATCATTAGTTGGAGAGCTCTCATCGACCCAAGCAATTTCATTGGGGTAACCTATGCAAATGAAGACTATAGTCGGGGACTTCATTACAGCGACTGACTTCACAATCATAGATGGCATCTGCGCCTCAAACGTTTTGTTCAATGTCTTTGTGAGTGGGTTCAGAAGCCGTATCTTGTGCGGCAGGTTCTTCTGGGCAAGCACGATGATGCCACGGTAAAAGCCGACGAAGTAGTATCTAAAAGGGAGTTGATGAAGATAACATTTAGTACTAAGATGTTTACGATTGAAAATAAAAATAGATTAACTCTATAGATATGGAGGAATTTGAACCTTGCATGAACTTCTGTTAGATCGATGGTGACGTAGCGGGATGTGCGGAGGTTGAGGAAGGAGAACTCAGCGGTGCGTGGAAGGGCGTGTTCTTCCATGATCCATTCGTGCAGGTGCACGTCGGGCTCAGGTAGATCTGAGCGCCAATTTGTACAAACTTGCCTCAAAGCAGCGTAGGTGTCCACGTACTCCTCGTTCGCCAGTAAGCAGTCGCCGATCTTGTGAAGTGGTCCGTCACCCTTAAGAGAGGCCCAGTTCACGGAGGCGCCGCGCTTGGATGCGCCGCCCTCGGAGGCGACGGGCTCGGCGGCGACGGGCTCAGATGCGACGGGCTCGGAGGCGATGGGCTCAGAGGCGACGGGCTCAGAGGCGATGGGCTCGGGGGCGACGGCCGCCGGCGCATTCTTCTTCTCCATCGCCGCCAGGGGAGCGCGCGTAGGGCGGCTGGGGTTTTTTGGAGAAGGTGATGGGACGTGAGAGGCGTGGTTGCGTGCGTGAGTTATAATGAGACTGTGTGCAGAGGGAGGGAGAGAGGGGCTCTGTACTGGCAAAGTGATGGTTCGTCTCAGCAGTTGACGTTTGGTCTCAACACGCGCACCGCGCGACTAACCGCTGCTCACCGCGACACGCGTCCGTGGGACTGCACGTCAGCACCGTTACGTGTACTCAGTTCTACCCTCGAGTCTTACACTGAAAAAATATTTGTACTTAGTTTTCCCCTCGAGTACTAATACTGGCTAGTGCAATATACTCAGTTTTACCCTCAAGTGGCTGGTCAACAGAGAGTCAACAAATGAGATTAAACTATCTAATTGAGTCATTTTATGCGCAAAAAAATCAAAAAAATAAAATCATAGTGCCTCCTACTCATGGAGTCTTGTTACACGACTTGCCACGTAGACAATCATATATAAATCAAGTTTTAACACAAATGACCACTTCTCAAATCACTAGTAGCTATGAAGGTTTATGGCTTTCCACTCAAACCCCTTCTCAAAATATCTATACCCAAAACATAGTTTGTCTGAATGAGGCCATAATTTTTACACTCATGTATATTTGAATTGCTAATACTTTGAGGTAGGCCAACCTGGGTTTCATTGTACAAAACATGTGTTTTTCTTTTTCTAAATCTCTTATTTGAATTCCTTAGCCTGTTTACTATTTACTTGCCCTTGTATCCTTGATACTACTCAGTTTTACCCTCTCCCTTCTCACAGAAGCCCAAACTTGACCTGATTGGTCGAGCTGTTGTCACACGGATTGTGCCCACCTACCGTCGATCCTATGATCTAACGGGCAAGATCGTGCCACCCTCTCTCTATCTGTCGGTGGCAAACTACTACCCCTCTATGTATGCTAAATAACGAGTTGGCCACCGGATTCAACAAGTTTGGTAATCACGAATTTCCACTTCTTGTAGGATTACTTTTCACGGTAAAATGATAAACTATCACGAATTTCCATTTAGGCATTACTTTTCACGGTAAAATAATAAACTATCACGAATTTCCTTTAGGCATTACTTTTCACGGTGAAATGATAAACTGTCATGAATTTCCTTTAGGCATTACTTTTCACGGTAAAATAATAAACTATCACGAATTTCCATTTAGGCATTACTTTTCACGGTAAAATAATAAACTATCACGAATTTCCTTTAGGCATTACTTTTCACGGTGAAATGATAAACTATCATGAATTTCCTTTAGGCATTACTTTTCATGGTAAAATAATAAACTATCACGAATTTCCATTTCTTTTAGGCATTAGTTTTTTGTTGAGATATAAACACCCACAACGGTAATCTCCTCCTTAATTTATTATGTAAACCCCACAACGGTCATCTCACCCTTATAAACCCCCACAACGGCCATCCCTCATGTCAATAGGTTCTGCCTCTCTCTTCTTCGTTTCTGCCTCTCTCTTCTTCATTCACATACACTTGATCCATTGCCATGGCTTCCACGTCTCGGACGCCGACCGGAAGGGGAAGGGGAAGGGGAAGGGGAAGGGGAAGGGGAAGGGGAAGGGGAAGAGGAAGGGGCGGCCTGGGTGGTGGATCATCATCATTGCCACCACCACCGTCAACACTGCCATTGATCGTAGAGGAGTTCTTAATCGTCATCTATGAAGACCCTTTGGCCAAGAAGGTACGTACGCGTTCCCACATATATGATGCATGTGATTAATTATATGCATGTTCCAAAAAGCCTTTAATTTCAAGGGAATTTCAAACGATCGGCGCTCGATCTCTTTGCAGGCACTCCCACAAAAGTTTGCTGACTATCTTGACGGCCAGGAGCCTGCAAAGGTGTATCTGCGAGCAGCTAACTGCGGTCCTCGTCTCTGGACCGTGGAGGTCCTATTTGATGGACAAGGCCAGATGTACCTCGACAAGGGCTGGGAGAATTTCGCCATCGCGCACGGTGTGGATTTCGGCTACATCCTACACTTCAAATATGAAGGCAATGATATGCTCACAGTGAAGGTGTTCGACGTAACATTGTGCAGGAAGTACTACTACACGGACGACGAAGATACTGACGATGAAAGCGACGACAACGTGAAGCCATGCATCCATCCCCTTTAGATAAGGGGATTATGACCAAGAATATATATGTAGCTTCATATGCATCGATTTAGAGATCTAGCTATTTTCTATATATTATGCATGTAAAAATAATAGGGAATCGCAATTTCCACCATGATTCGAGCACCACAGCCTCCAAACGATGCCGATGCTGATATCGGCATGGTCAGAATGGCTATGCATGCTCGCCGCCACTGCTAGGTCACTGTCGGGATGCACCCTCAATCCCGTCCCCTCATTCGATCACTGACACACCAGAGATACCGCCGAGGCCAATGACGAACGTACATGCTGATGCCAATACCGAACATGCACGCCGCTGTGGGCACGGCCACACCGCCCCGCTATGCTGGACGCCACAGACCACCGCGAGGTCTTTCCCTTCGCCACCACACTCCCCTAGCACCCATCTATACACGCCAGAAAGGAGAGACACTAGTTTTCTCTACATTGCTCGCGTTCGTGTCCGACACCGTCAGTCAAAGTGTTGAGGTCGTCGTCGATGTCCTCGACCATTTCTTCTATTCTTTGCATGGTTAAACGCGTCTAGTTCATATCTATCTAATGCGTCTGGTCTCGCCTCATGCAGTTCTTTGTGGACATCGATCTCATCTCGGCACCCCGCAGGCCACCTCCTCCGTGCCATCGCTGTAGAGCTCTGTTTAAAAATCTAATCCTACCTGTGTATTGCCCCTTGTATCAGTGTCATGGCCCCACTTGTCATTCGATATACCGAAGCCCCACTCGTCCGCATTTTGGTCAGGGATACGGCGATGCTTACGGTCAAACAAAGATGGATGCTCTGACGTGTCTTTGCGGGCTCTACGTGGCCCCACTAGTCAGTAGTTAACGGTCAAATGTGTTGAACCGTCGGGCAACCGGCCGTTCCAGCACTGGTGATGGTTTCAGACAAGGGCTTGGACAAAACTGAGGAAAAACTAAGGAGCTGGGGAAAACTGAGTACAACTACGGACCCGAGGGCACGAAAATAGAAATCCCTTTGTTGTAATGCCCAGAGTAAATCGTATAGTGATCTTCTTGACATATCACGCTTATCTTTATTCTATCAATTGCCCAACTGTAATTTGTTTACCCAGCATGTGCTATTTATCTTATGGAGAGACACCACTAGTGAACTGTGGACCCCGGTCCTATTTCCATCATATTGCTATCACCTGTTTACTTTACTCGCACTGTTTACTTTACTCGCATACTTTCACTGTTTTCCACTCGATACGCTCATACCCTTTGTTTCAAGCAAACCGGTGAGATTGACAACCTCATCGCAAGTTGGGAACAAAGTACTTGGTTGTGTGTGTGCAGGTTCCACGTTGCTGCTCGCAAAGCAAAGCTTGGACGAGGCGCCATATTAATTGTCCGGAGCTGTCGCGAAGCTTGCAAGCATCACCTTCAGTCGTTTGTTTGCTCCTCTCCTGATCGACATACCTTGGTTTCTAACTGAGGGAAAATCTTGCTGCTATATTCATCACACCTTCCTCTTGGGGTTCCCAACGGGCTGAACATTCAACTAGGCACCAACTCTTTTCTGGCGCCATCAACCAGCAATCAGGGTTCCAATGGACGTTGGCGGCGCACGTCGATCTCCGGCGTTGGCGATCGTGATTGGAGGCTCCTTCTCGATGGCGTCTGGTGCAGATCGGGGCAAGGAGAAGCAAGGGGAATTGTCCCCGCATTCAGCCCGAGCGCAGATGGAGGAAGCTCTGGGTAGATTGGATCTTATGGAGGAGGAAGTGACTCCGTTTGAGATCGATGATGTTGAAGAGGGTGCGAAACCTAAGTGGAGGCTAGCAGGGAAGGTACTGTACCGCAATATATTCCATATCAATACCATAGCTAGTGCTTTGCGACCTGCATGGGGTAATCCCCGAGGCTTGGAATTCAGTTCTGTTGGCGAGAACATGTATTTGGCGGATTTCGAATCTCAGAGAGATCATGATCGTGTCAAAGAGGGGGCGCTGTGGCATGTTAGTAAGAATGCTGTGATTTTGGAGGTGTTTGTCGATTGTATGCAACCCTCTGAATTGACGTTTGATAAACTACAAAGTCTGGGCAAGGATCTTAAACTTGCCATTCAATCTGAGGAACGCAAAATGGGGGACGACCATTGCTAAGAAGCTTGATAAGGAGGCATCCCAGGTTGCGTTTGATCCTGTTGGGGGTTTCTTGCGTGCGAGGGTTACAGTTGATGTGACGAAGCCGCTGAGACGTGAAATCTTGATTAACTCAGCTGCAAGGAAAAGTCAGGACTGGTATGAAATTCTGTATGAAAATATTCCTCACTTTTGTTTCTCTTGTGGCCGGTTAGGTCATTCGGATATGTTCTGCCAGAATCCTGGGACTAGAGATGCTGATGGAAATTGGCCGTTTGGTCCAGGTTTGAGGGCTCCAGACGATAAAAAGAAATCTAACTCTGCTGAAAATTCGACAAGGGAGCAGTTTGCTAGTCAGAGCGGTAGGAGGGATACTAGGTTCTCCAGTTCTGCTGCTGCTGAGTCGGGTCCTGAGGCAACATCTCCGCTGAAGGGAAATGATGGGCGGAAACGTAAGGGAGGTGGTGTACTTAAAGAGTACAGGAAGGTCGTTAAACCACCTAAACAGGAGGATGCTAATGGCAAACAATTAGTGGTCTATGATCAAAAATTGGGTGCTCATGAGCAAGACGGTAATGGGACTAGTGCCAAGAAAAGGAAGACTCCTACCAACTCTCAAAACTCGGCAGAGGCTACGATGTAGCCCTGCCCATCCCAAGGAGTTGTCTAGGATGGAACGATCGAGGGCTTGGGAACCATGAGACCGTTCGAGAGCTTCATAGTGTACTGAAGTAGGAAGCACCCATGTTGCTCTTTGTTATGGAAACAAAGTTGAGCAAAGATCGTTTGGAGGACCCGCGGAGTAGATTGGGCTTTGCAGGTTGCTTCGCTATTGGGAGTGATGGCCTTAGTGGCGGAATCGGTTTATTCTGGTCGACTGAGGTCATAGTCTCGGTGAAAAATGTCAGTTCTGGCCATATCGATGCTATGGTGCAGAATAAAGACCAAAACTCCCCAGAGTGGCGGTTTACAGGTTTTTATGGATCGCCAAGGGTGGAAAATAGAAAACATAGCTGGCGCTTTCTGAGAACTCTGTTTGCATTGCCACACTCGTCCTGGTTATGTATGGGAGATTTTAATGAAACTTTGTACAATCATGAGCATTTTTCCAAGACCGATAGACCGGAGTGGCAGATGAAGAACTTTAGGGAAGTGATTGAGGACTGTCAGCTCCAGGATCTGGGGTGGTCTGGCACAGCCTATACTTGGGATAATCAACAATCTGGTGATCAGAATGTCAAGGCAAGGTTGGATCGTGCTTTTGCAAACTCGGCGTTCCTGGCTCGGTTTGAGCATACGCGGGTTAGGCATATTGCTTCGATGGAGTCAGATCATTGTTTTGTTTTGGCTGAGCTTCGTGAACGATTGTCGAATGGCACACATAGTGCTAGACAGTTTCGGTATGAGAATGTTTGGCAAACGCATTTGGACTATGATGAGATTGTTCTGCAACACTGGTCTCGTGGATCAGGTCAGCAGGGACTATTGGGTATTACCAACACCCTTCAAAGGCTCCAAGGGAAGCTGAGTGCATGGGGAGTTGAAGAGTTTGGGTGTTTGGCGCGTACGGTCAGAAACTTGCGGAAGAAGTTGGATCGTTTGCGAGTCGGTTCATTGTGTCGAGGCCCATCTGAGGAGGAAAAAGCTGTAGTAAAGAAACTGAAACGAGCCCTCCATCAGGAGGAAATTTGGATGAAGCAGCGCTCCCGTGTCCAGTGGTTACGAGAGGGTGACAGGAATACCTCATATTTTCATAAACAAGCTGCTCAAAGGCGAAGAATGAATAAAATTGAGTTTTTGCAACGAGCGGATGGCTCTGTGTGTGAGAATATGGAGGATACACATGTGGAGATACAAGGCTTTTATTCTGGCCTATATCAGTCGCATGGCTTTAGAGCTATGGATGAGCTTCTTGATGTTGTTCAACCTATAGTTTCTCAACAAATGAATGATGGTATGGATGCACCGTACACGGAGGAGGAGATCAAAAAGGCCTTGTTTCAGATGGCTCCTTCAAAGGCTCCTGGTGTAGATGGCTTCACTGCCGGTTTCTTCCAGAGACATTGGTCTCTTATTAAAGATGATGTGGTGATGGCATTTTTGGATTTCTTGAATGGTGGGATGTTACCAGTTGGGCTAAATGACACTTCTATTACGCTGATTCCCAAGGCCCTTCATCCGCAGAAAATTTCCCAATACAGACCGATCTCCTTGTGTTCCGTTTTATACAAAATTGGAGCCAAGTGTATTGCAAATAGACTTCGTGTCTTCCTAGATGAATTTATTGGGCAAGAGCAGAGTGCCTTCATTCCTGGACGTCTCCTCACGGATAATGTGTTGATTGCTTACGAGAGTGTCCATGCAATGAGAAGGAAGAAGAAAGGTAAAAATTATATGTGTGCTGTTAAGCTTGATATGATGAAAGCGTATGATCGGGTTGAATGGCATTTTCTTGAGGCGATCATGTACAAGCTTGGTTTCAGTGACACCACAGTGAGATTGCTTCTGAAGTGTGTGTCTTATGTCCGTTTTACTGTCCGAGTAAATGGGGAGTTACTGCCATATTTCACTCCTTCTAGAGGGCTCCGACAAGGGGATCCTATTTCCCCGTATTTGTTTCTCTTATGTGCTCAAGGATTTACTGCTCTGCTAAACCTCTTTGGTGTTGTGGATAGAGGAATCAGAGTTAGTGCTACAGCCCCGTGGATCAACCACTTATTATTTGCAGATGATAGCATGACATTCATGGGGGCGAATCTGCAGAGTGCTGAGCGTCTGAATGACATTCTGCGTGTTTATGGAGACTGCTCTGCACAGTGTGTAAATAGAGATAAAAGTTCCATATTCTTCAGTCCGAATACTCCTCAACATGTTAGACAAAGTCTGAAGATTTGCCTGGGTATTCCTGTGGAAGCGTTCAGTGAAAGGTACCTAGGTTTACCAACAGCGGTTGGTCGTATTACTAGTGGCTCCTTTGATCATATTGCGGAAAGGATCCATAGCAGAATCCAAGGATGTGAAAGAATGCTTGCCTATGAGGGGAGAGAGGTTTTTCTCAAAACAGTTATCCAATCCATCCCTACACATAGCATGAGTTGTTTTAAGCTGACAAAAAAGGTTTGCAATAATTTGAGGGCTATCATTGGTAAATACTGGTGGAGCAGCTCCCTTGATCGAAACTCTCTTCACTGGGTTGCCTGGAATGTTCTTACAAAACCAAAGATTAAGGGAGGAATGGGTTTTAGAAAGCTTGAGCTATTCAATGTGGCAATGCTGGGAAAACACGGATGGCGGTTGATCACCAACCCCAATTCCTTGTGCTCTCGTGTGCTAAAAGCTAGATACTATCCAGATTGTGGTTTTATGTAGGCAACAGTTCCCAAACGATCATCTGCTACTTGGAGAGCGGTTGTTGCTGGTCGCAAAGCCTTGGAACAAGGGCTTATTAGTCGAATTGGGGATGGCTCCCTTACATCGGTCTGGAAAGGTGGATCCCTGGAACCCGGACGATGAAGCCATCGATCCAACTGAGCAATGGAAACGATGTACAAGAAATCAACTTAGTCGCTGAACTGATTGATCATGACATTGGCTCCTGGAAAATTGATATGGTCAGGAACAACTTCATTGCACCTGAGGCTGATGCCATTCTGAATATCCCTCTTAGGCGTGCTAGTGGGGAGGACTCCTGTGCTTGGTCTCTGGAGAAATCGGGCGTGTATTCTGTAAAAACTGCGTATCGTGCTCTTATGAGTCGCAACGAGCAAGCTGCTCTAGACGAAGGGACGATAACCGAGACGTCATCGACAGAAAAACAGATGTGGACTATTCTCTAGAAACTAAATGTGATGCCGAAGGTACGAGTCTTCTGGTGGAGGGTTCTTCGTGGCATCCTTCCCGTTGAGGCTACTCTGAAGCATCGACATATATCTCAGTTGAGCAGATGTAAAATTTGCCTCGCCAAAGATGAAGATCTTATGCATGCGCTGATCACATGTGATCATGCACAACGGTTTTGGGTTGAAGCACAAGGATGGCTTGATTTTGCTCTCCCTAGACTTCATCCTCTCACTTGGTCACGGGACATTACCTGTGATTCTATGTTTTCGGATACAGACCGTGCCAAGATGATTACTACTATGTGGGCGATCTGGAGTTCTCGAAACAGTTGGACACATGATAAGGGTAGCTATGACCCTATCCAGTCTATGAAAATGGCTAAGGAAGCTCTTGCAGTCTTGGAGGTTCCGAGGAAGATTGCTGCAACCTTGCCGGGCCATGGATGGCGACCTCCTGATGATGATCTAGTGAAAATCAACACGGATGGAGGGCTGTCGACTGCTGTTCGCAAAGGTGGAGCGGGTGGGATTGCAAGATCTCGCGCGAGTTACCTTGGTGCCTGGAGTAAGCCCTATGAGGGCATTACTGATCCACTCATCGCAGAGACTTTGGCGCTCCGTGACGGTGTAATTTTTGCACGGCTACGTGATTATCTGAAGGTGGTGATGGAGACCGACTGCCTGGAGGTTGTTTCCCTCTGGAACACTCGCCGTGACAATCGTTCTGTCGTGGCACCCATTTTACAAGAAGTTGGAGAGCTAGTAGATTACTTTAGTTTCTTTTCGATTCAGTTTGTACCTAGATCAGCAAATAATTCTGCCCATCTCTGTGCCAAGCTAGCTTGCACATTGACGGTGACTAGTAGTTGGCTAGATTGTACCCCAGACTTCCTTAAGATCAGCATTATTGCTGATTCGGCGGGAGCTGCTTTAGTTGAATAAAAGCTCTCTGAATTCCCCGCAAAAAATAATAATGATATTTCGACAATGCAGTAAACGACACCTTATAACTTCCTTACATGGGAGGAAGAAAATAGGAGTGGGTGAGGGGTGGTCGCCTGGTGGTTAATTGGTGATGGTGGGGTAATAAGGTGAATATGTTACTAACATTTTTCGGATTCGGTCACAATCAAATGTCGAAGTATTTAAATTTTTATTTTTTCCATAGCAACGCACAGATATTATGCTAGTAACCTTTATTATCAAGAAATTGCGCTACTTTTTCCCTTGAAATTGGGGGACATACATTAGTCATGAATTATAGTCGTCCAGGACAACCCTGCTGATGCACTCAGTCAATCAGGAAAGTGAAGCTTTTGGATCGACCAGAGCCAATCAAGGCGGCTATTGCTCGATTCGATTGATTTCGTTTTCACGAAGAAATTTCAAGTTCAACCGCCTGTTGCAATTGTTTGGCAGTCTAGGCCTAACAGCTGAAGAAACCCGACTGCTGACCGATCTGCTCGATCGTGCATGAACACGGACAGGAAATAATCAATGCAGATGGTACTGTAACTAACTTGGTGTTCCAGATCTGTTATTCGACGATGAATTTTTGATTCCTCGGCCCGGTTGCCGACGAATAGCGCAGCTCGGCAGCTGCACAGGTGAACAGACTGCGCCGCTTGATCACGTCGTACGAGCACGTAAACATCGATCTGGACTTAACCATAATGACGCCGGCCAAACTACTAGCTGGCTCTCAACATATAGTACAGGGTTTCCTTTTCGCCTGAAAGTTTAGTACCACTAGCAGCTACAGGTCAACTTCCCAGCATTGATCGAGAGATCAAGACTCTACATCAGTAGTAGATCTCAGAGACTTTGACCCATCGTTCGTAGCGTACGCGTGCTCGTGCGTGCGAGTACGTATTTCCTACGATCGAGTCTGGTTCCTGAATCTACAGATCTCCACTAACGAACAAATTAAAGGGGAAATCCTGTTACTCTATGTTCCAGGCTAGAACGAGCTCCTCCCACGATCGATCGGTGGAGCAGACTAAATTAAGGCAGAGATTACGCATCAAAATGCTCCTACATACACGCAGGGTCAGTTCAGTAATTTATGGGACGAAGCTTAACAACACACCGACGAAAAACTGATGGAGACCTGGGAGCGATTCATCGCTGGGCGCCGCGTGTTTCAGGGAGCTCTCGATCGTTTTCTAGGGTTCGTTCGTCGCGTTAGGTGACGATGACCGAGCGCTTTTCCGCACGTTCTCCTCGCGCCGTCGTCGGCGCCTGCTTGCTTGTTTGTTTTTCGCTTGTTTGTCAGGTCAAAACCATGCTGAATTGCAGACTCCGTTAAAATACCACCAGCCGTATCACTTGCGTGTACACGTACCGTCGGGCATCCGTAGAATCTAGGGTTTGTTAATTTCACGTGGGTCCGATTCATTGCTGGCTTAATTGACGCTAATTAGACTTCACTGTGCCCCATACGATCTGTATGTAATAATGATTGTGCCGTGTCCTAGTCTGAGATATTCCTCCACATGGATGCAGGAGTATATTTATGCAGACGTGTCCCCGGCTGCGAGAAGAGGCATCATATTCGGGGAGATGTGATGGTTCTAATTTGGCTTGAGATATCCTTTTCCTTTGCTTACCTTGTTATTGGAAAAAGGTAGAACCCAGCAAAAGAAGCCAAGAATCTCACTTTGCTTTGCTCTGTGTGCGCAAAAGAGAAGATTGGACCAGAAGAATTGTTCTGCTAGAAAGTCAACGAGAGAAAGCTGAAAATGAATTGTTACCTGCAAGCAATTTTTAATTATGTTCAAATTCATCAAACATACTTGCATTTTCCAGTGCCTTACTTGCTACATGACTTATTTCGGTCACACTAGGCTGGAGATTTTCATAAAACATTATTAAGCACTTTCATAAAATATCCAGCTAACCACACCTGACACCTATCTAGAAGAGACCCAGATAAATAACCATAAATACAAGCAAAAATTATATGAGTATTCAATAAAAAACAAAGGCTTCTACTCCCTTCGTTTTTATTTCGTTCGCATTCTAGATTTAGTCAATGTTATATTTTATCAAGTTTAACAAAAAAAATACAAGAAAAAAAAATCAAGAACCATAATGCCAAATTCATATAATGTAAAACTATAATTTACGATGATTCTAATAATAATACAGATTTTATATTGTAGACATTAATATTTCATCCTAAATATAATTAAATTTTATAAAGTTTGACTTGGACTATACCTAGAACGCAATCTATTTATAAATAGAGGGAGTAGGTTTAATCTTGGAAAGAAAATGATAGTTAGTAATATCAATTGACGTGACCTTGGTTCAAATTTGTTCTCCATTTCATAAAACTTGACGTTGTACAGTAGTTTAAATTTAAACAACAATCACATTAGACATTATGAAATGGAGGGAGTACTATGTATGCATCTTGGTTTGCCAACGATGTTTTTTCTGAGAAAAGTAAAGGTTAGCTAGCCATTTAGGAGTAGACATTTCTTACAGACGTTGCCCATTAAATTCTTTCACGTGCACGAGTCATATAGCAAAGCATGGGAGTGCATTACTACGAGTCCCCACTGACATGAAGGCCCACGCCGCGTGGCTAGGCAGGGGAAGCACATGACGCGTCGACAACAGGCCCGATCCCAGATGTTCCACGTCATCCTTTTCATAAATGGAAACCGGGTCTTGTCCAGCTCATCCGATCGGCGGAGGGCGTCTCCACTCACCGGTGTGAGCTGAGGCGGCACCGCAAAAATTTGTTTGTGCTATGGAAACCCCACGTTCCAATGCTTTTCGATGAGCCTGACCATGACATGTGGCCCATACAACATACCATTTGAAACAATCATAAAATCAGGGGATTCAACTGTGCGAAATGACACTTATGAGAATGCATACCCGCAACGAATTGTGTAATTTAACCAAGTAGTTAGTTGCTTGCAGATTGTTAAATCTTCCCCGTCTTTAACAATCTCAAAGTGAGTTTAATTTTCTTGTTTTATTATTCAAGACCTATATATTAATCTAAATTATTGTGTTATATTTTCTCTATCTACCTGTTATAGCAAGATCGCCCTAGGTGTGTAGTCTCTTTCTTGAAGTCGTTGCTTTGTAAGAAGTGCTAACTTGTATAAGTCATAGATGTACATTGGCATCCCATGTAGTCATGTTTTGCCAATAGTGATCACTTCAAAACTTTGCTTTCTAATAATCTACTCTGCATTTCATGAAAAAAAACCTTGCCAATTATTTCAAAACCAAAAAATTTAAAGTTAACCAAGTCTATAAAAAATATTAGCATCTACAAAACCAAATCAATAACATCAGATACATCATGAAGTATACTTTCATGTTATATCTATATAGTATTATAACACATGATATTTTTTGTCCAAGTTTGTCAATGGATATGTGTCCCAATCCATCTCAACATATTTGCATTAATACATATTTGGTAGTATTTTTATCTGCCAGGGTTTGGCAATGATTATACTCCTGGGATTCATTGACAACATGGTTCACCCTTACAAGTGTGCACTTAAGTGTGAAAAGTCAGCAACTGAAAGTTGCATGACTTTGGACACATTCATGCACCTTGTTTCTAGAACATGAGAGTATGGTTATGTGCATTTTGTGTATGCATAGCCAGGAGATAGTCTTTACTTTAAGAAAAATAAAAATGATACAAATATATCCAAAACATGGTAGGGAAAATACAAATTTTCATTGAAATGCAAAAAACTTAGGAATTAATATGGCGAACCTTCTTTTATTGGTGATTACAACCAAGATATTGTTTGTAGTTGTACCTGAAGAGGTCATACATACGGTGAAGCATCATAGTTGGTACCCAAAGTTTATAACAATAAATATGTACGTAGGAAAATATCAGCATTTTCATTAACATGTGTACGTCATAATAGATCATAGTCAATGGATCTTCTTGTAAATATATGCAGTTGTGTTGCAAACAATTGGTTTGCATAATTATGCATAATAATAATAGACAATGGGCTTGATTTGTTGGATCTTTATAATATCACCTATAAAAAGACCAAACACATAGCCTGCATCTAAAATCACTTCACTTTCAAAAAAATTGAACATACTACATAATAAGAAAAATGAACTACCGTATAAGATTCTTCCTATGGCTAAACATTCACCTATTTCTGTGCAAAAAAGATCCATGACCACAATCTCCAAAGGTTTCAATTGTATATGTTGTCTCCTCGTCTCCCCCTTTTGCTCATACTTGTCCTCTCTATCACCTCCAATTCAGGTTGTGTTGGCGGCAAACCTCGTTTCTCAAAGGTAGCCGTATTGTACGATGACAAAGAATTCACCTCAAAGTCTGAGTACCAGCTATAGATATCATTATTTGTATGGTAGGGTGTCGAATATTGTCACCTTGTTCACATAGGCGTTGGATCATCTGATGCAGGGTCTTGGGCCAGTGATATCTATTGCAAAGGTCCAAAAGCCTGATCAACGGCCCAGGAAACAACCATCATTTACAATGTCATCTCTGGCCACTTCGAGGGGAAAATCGTCTTTTCAAGCGGTGCACAACCTAGGGACATTATTGTGTGTGTTGTCTATTGTAGATACTAGTATGCATATACGTTGCGATGCACATCTTAACATTATGGAGTGGTTTTTGTAAAGGAAAAAAAATACCTATACTTGCTAATATAATGCATATTTAAGAAAAAAATATTATCAGCATCCAATACAGAAAGTTAGTTTAAAATATGAATACTACAATCTCCATTCTTGAAAGTGACAAAGAATACTTCAACAAAAATATATAGTATGTACTTGGTGGGTCCCTTGTACTCTCGTATTTTATTTTTTACTTCTTACTCTCCCCCTGTTCTCCTCCCAAGCTAACTTTTTAGGTGTTGTTGCTATAAATGGCTGAAATTATGCTCTAGACTCAGTTTAAAACTGATATATTATATAGTGGTATAGATATTGGTTTTTGGCTGTCTTTTCTTCTTAACTATTCATTCTCTCTCGACTTTGCAAAAAAGCTAGAGCTCATGCTGATTGCTCGACAAAACAAAGTATTTGTGTGATCTAGCGTAACTTATATGAATTAGGGCTAAAACAAATTCCAATCCTAAAGGAACAAGCGTGTCAAACTATAAATAGCAAAAAATATGAATATCATATTTTCCACTAGAAGTACAAGGGAAGAAATAGAAGGAGACATCCCATTGACCATTCGAGCTAGACCTGGAAGTGCAAATTCACAACGCCATCCACGAGGGGCGAAAATGGCGTGGCTATAGCAGGCCACCCATGATTGCCCACGCTTCCACACACACAGGCTGAGCAAAGCAAATAGCTAGGGCCACATGCAAGTCAAACGCACACCCCACAACGTCAAATGACATGTGGGCCCCGCCAAAACGAGCCTACCAACGTGTGGATCTAAAAACTAATCTGCAGCTTCCTCCATTCTAGTCACCCCTCCTGTAAGCTCACCGCCGTCGGTGGCGAGTTTATTTCTGGGCAGCGACCCTCGAGCATATATATTACAGGCAATACACGCCAAGGGGGAGGGAGAGAGAGGCCGCCCAGAACCAGGAAGAAGCAAAGAGGCGAAGAGGAGGAGGAGGAAGAGGTTGGCGGTCGTAGAGAAGCTTCTAGAAGCCGCTAGCCATGGGGGACTCGAGCGGGTCGGTGTCTATCGACGTGGAGCGGATCTACTTCGGCGGCAAGGTCCGTTCTTGCATTCCGGTTCTTGATTGATTTTCCCTCCGTTTTGGGGTGGGCGCATTCCTGTGGGGATGCTTGATTTGTGCTGGGCGAGCTTCGCGGGGTTTCTGTTTGCTCTTTTTGGTTGCGTTGGTAGGGGTGGTTAGCTGGAGAAGCTTGTTCTTGCTAATTTATGCCCCTTTATGATTCCCCTCCCCCTGTTCTTAATTAGTCGCAATTTGGGGATGCTATTCTAGTATGCTTCCTTTATTGCGTAAACGGCAACAATTTGTATGGATTAGAAGCTTTAGTTGCTGCCTGGCTTGTTATCTATTGTGTCACGCTGCTTGCAATTCGTAGTTATGTTGTGGTTGCAATGCTGCTCAATACTCAATAGTAGGAAAAAACAAGAAGAAATCAGGCTTAGCATCTTGTATTTCATTGTGAAATGGCGGTATGCGAATCCCTGTTCTGCGATTGAGTGCATATGAAGCAATGTCATGAAGCGTGTTCATGTTATTTCTGTCTGTTAAGCAACGAATGGTGGTGGTTTCACGAAGGTGT
The DNA here is from genome assembly GCA_007115705.1 of Dactylis glomerata. Lineage (NCBI taxonomy): Eukaryota > Viridiplantae > Streptophyta > Magnoliopsida > Poales > Poaceae > Dactylis > Dactylis glomerata. The sequence continues at coordinate 8,627,587 of QXEO01000546.1, forward strand.
ATTTCTGGTCAATTGAGAGCATAACCATCGTCTAAATTAGAATAGGGTGTTTTTTATCATTTTCTCATATGAGGCTCTCAGTGTTGCTAAATATGTCTTTGCACCATGTGATTCATCAGGAGCATCCTGTGAGAACGAGATACGGCTCTGTATCTGTTTCTGTGTACGGAGACGAAGACAAGCCGGCTCTCATAACATACCCGGATGTAGCTCTAAATTGTAAGTGATGTCATTTTCTGTAGGGTTGGTACTATAATTTTTGCTATAACAAGGTAGCTCATCTGTTGTCTTCCTGTTTGGTAGACATGTCTTGCTTCCAAGGATTGTTCTTCTGTCCAGAGGCTGCGTCCCTGTTGCTTCACAACTTCTGTATTTACCATATTACTCCTCAAGGCCATGAGGTCAGTCATGATTGTTTTTTGATTCTTTCTTTCCCTATTTCACATGATCATATCTGCTATTTGTCCTCGTGTAACCTCTGGTTCTAACATGTTTGTCTTTCACGGCATGTGCTTGTCTTACAGTTGGGAGCAGCTCCAATTCCATCAAATGTACCTGAGCTATCTGTTGAGAAGCTCGCGGATCAGGTCGCGGATGTTCTTGATTTCTTCGGGTACGTCATCTGTTAATTGGCCCAATTTTTTCATATTCTGTGTTGCCTAGAGAAGTCCTCTGATATTATTGTGGCTTTGCGCTTACAGTTTAGGGTCTGTGATGTGCCTGGGTGTCACCGCTGGTGCCTACGTGCTTACCCTTTTTGCAGTAAGTGTTTACATGATTAGGTCTTCAAACCACGCCCTTCATTTTTTGCTAACAATTTTTTAATTTATTTCCCTAGACAAAGTACCGGGAAAGGGTTCTTGGCCTTATGTTGGTTTCACCTCTCTGCAAAGCCCCATCCTGGAGTGAGTGGTTGTATAATAAGGTAATGATCTACACTTCACTTTCAGTATTGATTCATCGCTTGCTTGTATTTTGTGCAGTACCAGAAGTTCAGTGTATTTTGAAATAACCCAAAATTCTCATCTTCAGGTATTGTTAAACTTGCTTTATTATTGTGGAACAAGTGGACTGGTGAATGAATGCCTGCTTCAGCGGTATTTCAGCACGGTATGTGGTCCTTCATTGGCTTGTTTTGTTTACATACTTGTACCTACTTAAGTTTCACTCAACATCTCTCCGTTCTCTTTTCAGGAAGTCCGCGGGAGTGGACAGGAGCCCGAATCAGAGATTGTGCAAGCATGTAGAAGTGTTAGTACTTTGTCTCCTTCCAGCTTTCTATTGATATTTCAATGCGAGTGACAGTGAAATCTACTGTTCCAACATATGACTGAAATCCATGCTTTTTGTGCAGTTGCTTGATCAGAGACGGGGAGTTAATGTATGTCGATTCCTTAAAGCAATAAACGAGTAAGTGAACAATTTATTCCATAGGCATTAGCTGTAGCTGTAAATTACAGAAATTGATCAGTATTCACTCAGTTCCACCATTCCATCTATCAGGAGGCATGACTTGACTGAAGCACTGAAGAAGCTTCAGTGCCGGACGCTGATTTTTGTGGGAGAGAACTCACAGTTCCATGCAGACGCCGTCCACATGACTACAAAATTAGACCGGAGATATTGCGCTCTAGTTGAGGTATGCACAGTTTTAATATTGACCTCATTAGTTGATCCATGCCCATAGTAAGGCAGGTTCTAAGGAGTGTTTTGTGGGGGCAAATCCCAGGTTCAGGCATGCGGTTCACTCGTCACCGAGGAGCAGCCACACGCGATGCTGATTCCGATGGAATACTTCTTGATGGGATACGGGCTCTACAGACCTTCCCAGCTCGACAGCAGCCCCCGGAGCACTCTAAACCCATTTTGCATATCGCCAGAGCTCCTGTCACCTGAGAGCATGGGTGTGAAGCTGAAGCCCATCAAGACTCGGACCTCCCTCAATTGTTGACATGGGGGCCAAATCTTCTTGGATGGCCTGAAGATCCAGCTCAGAAAAGCAAAGACTGCTTGAGCTACTTGGAGCACGGCCATCGCCACACAAGTTTTGATGCATTCCAGTATCCGGCACGTAGGCAAGCGTTGCATAGATCAACACGCTAGTGTCAGTTTTCTCTGTAGATTGCTGTAAGCCTGTAATCTACGACGTCTCTGGGATAGGCAAGGGGGAAACTAGGGTGAGGTTGTAGGGGAGGAAGCGCATACGGTTTGTTTGTTCATATGCTTTGTTGTAGCCCACATGTGTATATGTCACCACATCATTTCACACAGAAAAGGTATATATATATATATGGTAAAGCAGGATCCTGTTATGGAGTCTCGGACATTAGGCTTCGCCTTTACTGGAAAGTTCAGCATGACTGGCTGTGATCTGCCCTGCTGGTGCGCCGTCGTGTGACGGGCTATTGCTGTATGCGTCATGGATTGGTTGAGATCGATTGGTGGCTGGTTGATTGAATCTGGGTGAGCGAGTGGTTGTTCTACCATCGATGGTTCAGAGACTATCCCTGCTGTGTATGGTTCCTCGTCACTTTCCGCTGTACCAGCACGGATGGAACACACACAAATGCAAGCATTGTGATTGTGGAGCTGCATACCAAAACGTGGTGAGTTGTAATCTAGAACCAATAGTTTTTTTCCCCTTTCAAATGACAGGTGCGCACTAGCACAAACGTGAGCGCTGCGTCGGACGGTGAAGTGGGGAGCCAAACTGCAGGTGCCGCTCCAGATTGGCAAATGATTTTGCCTGCCTGGTCAGGTGGTGGTTCTTGAGGACGAGGAGAAGCAGGATCCCGGCAAGTGGCCGGCAACGAACTACTCTGTATTTTAAGGAGCCGGCAGGGGAGTCTCGCAGCTCGCAGGATTTGATTTGTTTGGCAATCAGTCCATCGGACGAACATTTGTTCTTTCCAAGACCTTTTTGGCTAGGCTTATTTCAGCGCAACCTTTTTGGCAATCAGTCCATCCTGACGCAGCATGCACGCGGGAACTGAGCTATGGGCTTACCCGCATCGTAGGCATAGTGCAGTTCGTGCTATTTTTCTTTATCCTTTGCTGTTAGCCGTTTGTGAGTTGTGACTACTCTAACTTTTGGTTGAGTTGTTATCTAATTGTAAGCTGGTGTTCCCAGCATGACTTGTGTGTTCGCTCCCTGCAAACTCTTCAGAAAAACAGAGCAGAGATGTCTTTTATCTAAACTAGCATAGTGGCCCTCACAAATGCGAGGACATCATCTTTACTGCATTGAAAGTGTTTGGAATAAATTCAATTTTCATATATTTTCATGCTACTGGATTGAACATTAACACTTTGATTTTATAGCCGCAGTCTATAACCAAAATAAATTTACTGACTAATTATAGTTGTGTCATTTGTAAAATTAACATATATAACAAAGACTTATTGTATGGCCTTTAGCACATAATATTTGTAACTGAAATAAAAGCATCAAATCTCTTGGTTTAGGTAGTCTATTAGTGGGCATTATACCTATAAACAAAGATCAAATTAGAATTAGGGTTAATATCAACACATGGTGCAGTGAAATAAAATGTCCACCAGATGAATTGGCAGATGTGTTTATGTACAACCATGAAAATCAATAAGCTACAATTAACTAAATATAATGTTTCTAGGTGTACCATATTAAGGACACCAATTTGGATTTGACGTTCGCTCCTAGGCGCCTGCGGGACCTAGGCGAGAGTTGCCAAGGGATGGTTAGGTGTGGGCCCGACAACTTTGCCACATGGCATTTTTTCATAAATGCTATAAAATTTGATGGCTCTAGATGCGCCAGCTCAGTAAAATTCTCCAAATTATTGTATGTGGTTTGCGTCACCTTATATTTTGTAGCCTTATTTTCTCTTCTTTATTTTAATATAAAGTATGCCCCATGTGCTATAAACATATATGATGATATAAGGTGAGATGAAAATATCATGGGACTTCCCAGAGTGTATCCCTCGTAAATGTGAGGTCATCATTCTTATTATGTCAAAATTACTATGAAATCCATCCATAGTTTCAAAGATATTCACATTACCTTATATACACTTTCATAGTCCATGTAAATACAAAGATAGATGTGTTACGATTTCTATTTAGAGATTGTAAATTATTCGTTTAAACCACTTATGTAAGATTTGTAACAACGAATAATCATATTTTAGTGATCAGCCTATATCGTGCAACCTATTTGTTTTTTTAACGAATCAATTTTGTATCCTAATGATAAGTAAGTGAATAATTCAATAAGGATCATATCAATTTTCTGAAAATTCTTGCCATTGAGATATTAATTTTGTATATTCCAGCCACACTATACATTCCGATTAAAATTTATACATTTTTTACTGCTAAATTACTGCCAAACAATGGCTCTATGTTTGGATTGGAATCATAACCGGAACCTAATTGCATTTTTTCTTCCACGCACAGTAAACATGATACGTGATGATGTTTAGATTCCTCCAAAAGCTAAATGTATTTTTCCATGTACGTATAGTACACGTCATGATGCTTTCCCATTAAATTTATGGAATTCATGCAAAGCCTTTTGCTAGACATAATCTTAATTAGTGGGATGATTTCGGTTGATCCTCTCATGCATGCACCTAGTGTGGCTAGGTCCGACTGCTACATGGAAAAGAAAATAGAGTTTATGATAAATACAACTAATCATATATACGTGATGCCTCTTTTTTTTAGAGAAGTCTGGGACATTTTTTTTAGGCAACAACTTGCGTGTCAATTCTCTAGTGTTTTTTTTAACGAAAGCCTGGGACTCCTTTTATTTTTTCTTTCCTAGGCAACGTGGGTGTCAAACGTGACAGTATGTCCATAAATATAATCTTGTACATGTTACGTAAAATCTTTAAATCTTGTCCGTTAAAATTATAGATCTAACTGTTAAAATAATTTTGATGATGTGGATCAACGTAGTGTCTCTATGTTAGACCACCGTATTATGCTTTTAGTATATAGTAGATAATGCAAAGCTAGCTGTACGTAGACTTCTATTTATTTGTTTGAAACGGCAGATGATACCTTTGTCCTTCAAATCCAAGAGATGTATATGGCTTTTTTTTATTAACTAGCAAAGTGTCCCTCACAAATGCGAGGGCAACATCTTTATTGTATTTGGTAGATTTAAATCATGGAATTCTATATTTTTTGTAAATAATATGGTAGGTAAAATATCATATACATGGTAAAAATATTTAGGATCATTTCAATTTATGGTCGAGTAGGTATTCTCACATTTGAAAAAATAACGTATAACATGTATTCTAGGTGGTCGTCCACATTAAAATATAGGTACTCCATCCATCTTTTATTATGATCTTTCTTTTCCCCACACTTTATTCTCACATTTTCAAAAATACCATGTAACATATATTCTAGACGGTTGTCGATATTAAAATATAAGTAGTGCTATTTTAATTTATATAACTTTACTCTTGTTTCACTATGCCCCACAGTTCCTTCTAGTCTCTCAAATACTTGTATTTTTTAATGTAACCATAATTACGCCACCTCGGATGGCACATTGTCCCATGCAACATATTGAAGTTTTACAAGCATGGATCATACATAGTTTCAACATTTTAACCAGTCACCAGTTTACTGCAAGTCCTCTAAAGAATAATCTTTTCTGATTGCAGTACCAACCTTTGTTGTTAATTTTCTAATATGATAAAAAAGTAAAATCACCATGTAGTATACACCCTCCGATTAATGAATGTTGCAATTAAGATTTTCAACATTTTAATCAGTCACCAGTTTACTGCAAGTTCTCTAAAGAATAATATTTTCTATTGCAGTACCAACCTTTGTTGTTAATTTTTTAATATTATAAAAAACTAAAATCACCATGTAGTATACACCCTCTGATTAATGAATGTTGCAATTAAGTTTTATATATTAAATTGATGGCCGCTCATGTAAATATTCATGCGCATGAAAAAATGCATGTGCTAATCATACATGACGTCTACTTTTTTTGACTCATTTGTTCGAACGTTTCCTCTCGACAAGACTTCACCCACACTTATTTTCAATCGAAGGGAGTATAATATTTTTTACACTATTTTGAATGAGAAAATTTTGATCTCTATATTTTGGATAGATCAAATCAAATCTTATGGGTAAATTATCCAGACAACAATTTTGTTTTTTGTATGTATATTTCCCAGGTGGTCTTATAGTATTTGTGCAAGCACGCACGCTGATATGAACCATTGGGCCTCCACCTCCATGCAAATCTTACTCCTGATCACTCTCTTCTGTTTGAGACCATTTGTTGCTAAACATTTTTTGATGATGGTACCATTAATCGCAAATCCAAATATAGTTCACTTTGCATCAATATCTCGTACCTTTTACGTTTCATCATATCGCACTTGTTGTAAGGCAACTTGCATAAATTTATATTTAAAAAATAAGGAATACAATCTGAACTAATCGCATGTTTGGTCTCAAGCTTTCAGTTTTCAACCATTTTTCCTCTTGTGCTCTCGACTAATGCTCACCTGATTAGTTGTCCATTTGTCTACATATTATATCAATCGTTTTGGCCAATGAATACATCGGTTAACATGTGTATTCATCGAAAGCGACAGTTTGGTCTTTTGTGTCTATCGCCAGGCACAATGTGTGTTTTGATTTGGTGTAACATGCATTTTTTTTTGCTTGTTGTCCAACTAATAATCATGATCCACCAATTACTTGATATTGGTTTTCCGCAACTTTTATCAATCTTATTGCGAGAACATTAGGATTTGAAGAGCTGAATTATTTATTTTTTAGTTCCAAACATGCAATATTTTCCATAAAAATTCAATACAGAGAATCGCTAGTGTTCTCTCCATATTTTCTTTCAAACTTAGCCTCTCATAAGACTACACGAGCAGACCCCAAGTGCGAGAGATGCATACAGCATACGCTCCAGACAGCCCACACGCAGCGATTCCCTCCCCTTGGCCCACAAGCAGCGGCACAGACCATCGGCCAGCAGCAGCATGCGCGGCAGATGGCCTCAGAGGAGCGGCCGACGACCATGATTACATCTTAGAATAATGAGGTGAATTTACATGCAAACTAAGGTTTTCACACATGTTCTTTATTTTTTCTAATCTAATCAATTAGTAATCTAATTATCTTTTAATTGTTTTTTGGAATATAATTCATATTTTATTTATCAAATTAATGACTAAAGTTTTTCTAGAGCACTTATTTTGTATTTATACGTAAATAAGTTTGCAAATTATAGTTCAGTTTTACAAATAATTGCGTTTGAAAGTTAAGTGCCAATATAACCTGAGTCTACCACATATTTTACCACGCCTTAATTGATGATACAGATATAAATTATCTAACATTAGTACTATGCTAATATTCATCTTTTAGATGTCTACATGCCCTCTGATTCTTATATAACAAGGCACGTATCACTTTAATTAGCTATATAAGTGAATTATAACTCACTACACGTTATCATGCTGATTTAATTGAAAACTTGGCCGCATAATAATATATAGCTAGCTGGTGTCCTTGTTGCAATCGGTTCAGCCGGTACAAGTGCCCGCCGGCCAGTATGTTCCCTTCCTAGCTAGTAGAGTCCCTCGTGTACACATATCTAATATGATTTTCTTTAAACTTTTGGACTGCCGTTTATGTTTCGAGATCAATACACGGATAGCTAGCTAGAGTGCTAATAGGTTACGGTAGTCATGAATCAGACTATATATTTGTATGTACATAATATTTAAATCTTTTAATCTCATTTATTAATTATATATCCAACCGTCTAAATAATTTGAATGATGTGGATTAACATGGTGTCTCTATTTTAAACTCTCGTATTATGCTTTTAGTATATAATAGATAGATAGATTTATTCATCAAATAACATACAAAAAGCATATATCAAAAAACCCGAAACCTCCATACAACAGCGATGTAGCCAACAATGGGTGAAGCATGTTCACACGACCTTACCTAGAAAACAACAAAATCTCTCCACCAGCGAGGAACCGAGAACATGTCGCATACCCCGAGATGCCATCTAGGCAAAACAAGAGCGCTTATCCAGTTTAGTAGACTCTTAGCGAACACCTAATGTACTGTCAGCACCATCGAACCGCTTAGCAATCTTCATGGTTAAGATATACATAAACTTTGCTGATCTTGCCGATAATGCCATCATGGCGCCAGATAGCGCCTCCCCCCTGCGGGCGCACTTAGCACGCGCCAGCCGCCAAGAATCCATGGCGCCACGCCACTGAGACCCATCGTCGTCGACACAGTAAGATCCATATCGCTCCACCTTAGAGCCCCTCTAGCCAGCATATACTCCAAAAATGATGCCCCAAAGGAAGAACGTCGCTGCGGGTCGCCATCGGCCGATTTGGGAGACCCGGATTTGAGGTTTCACCCGGAGCAGCCCAGGCAAGGAGACGTAGGATACAACAAAGATGTCTTCAACAAAGTAGCGACGCATAGATGCCGCCATTGTCCGCCACAACCGAAGTCGGGCACACCGGCTGCCGCGCCTCCCCAAACCCTCCGCCGGATAGATCGCCACCAACCAAGAGGTCTGTGGTGTCACCACTCCGATTTGTAGCCTCCAGGTGCCGGAGGGCTATGACTCTCGCGCAGGGTTTCAGATTTCGTTTTCACTTTTTCTTTCGTTCTTCACCGAGATTCGCAAATTTCACGTAATTCACAAAATTTCAAAGATAAAATTCAAAAATGTCGGTCAGATTCAAAGTCTGGCGATTAAATTGATTTAACAAAATAAAATCAGAAATAGGGAATCGAACTCAAAACGTGGACACAACAACCAGCGTACTTTACCACTACACTACTGTGAAGCTTCTGACATAAGCTTGGTTTAACTACACTAGAACCATTACGAATATGATTTTATTCAAATTCAAACGAATTTTCGGACGAGATTAAGTTTTCTCCTCCCACACCGAAAATCGTTAATTTCGAGAATTTCGTCCAAATTTTGACGAATTTTTTTCCCTGCTCTCGCGCATCCACGTCGTCAACACCGTAGAAACCTCTTGCCGCACGCCACGCGCCTCCTGTGATGAACTTGGGCAAGGGATCCCGTGATCCACAGCCCGAGGCACCGCCACCTGGAGCCGCCTCCTAGCCAAACATCCCCAGTGGAGGGCGAGCCACCGCAGCCGTGTCCATCGCCATCGCTTCGGGGTCCATGCGCCGCATATCATCCTTGCCGAGACGGCTTTTCCGGTGAAGTCGTCGGAGTGCTGTCGCGCCGCCGGGAGAAACAGCCGTAGTAGGTCGCACCGCCTCTCCAAACCGCCGCCGAGCACTGCCCCTCCCGCTGCGCCATGGCCGCCAGGCGCCAGGCCCCGCCGTCCCCTTCACCGGCAACACATGCGGCTAATATCATCTAAGATTCCTAGTTTTAATACATCTCACACCACAAGCCAGTGTACTGAATTATTCCACCACTTATTGTTTTCTGCATGTAAAATTCGCAATGGGTCATGATTCATGACTAATTCTCACTAGTAGAAAATAGGGCTTTTGTTTTGAGTTCCAAACGGCATTTGCACCAGTTGGCTTACGAATCCAGACTAAAGGGGTTCTTTAGCACCGGTTCAAGTTGCCAGAGAGCTAAATTAAGCCCGTGGAGCTCTAGCACCGGTTTGTTAGGAACCTTTAGCACCGGTTCGTGCCACAAACCGGTGCTAAAGGTGTGGCGTCTGCCGCGTGGCAGGCGCCACACCTTTAGCACCGGTTTGTGGCACGAACCGGTGCTAAAGGCCACCCTTTTGCACCGGTTTCGGATACGGACCGGTTCTATAGGTCCTGCCTATAAATACAGCCACCCACCAGCCTTCTCCTCTATTTTTTTCCTTTGGAAGGTGTGAGAGGGGGTGTGCTAGTTTGGTTTTTTCCCCTATGCACAAGAGGTGTTTGATGAAATGCCTAAGAGCATGAACCAATATAAGCTCACACAAAATAAAAATGATATGAGGTGCCCGAGCGATACTTAGGTCTTCTCCTCGTTCTTTCCTCCTCGATCGAGGTTAGCAACTCTATTCTTTTATTTGTCATTGATACAAATGCATGTTTCGTCATTTTACTATTTATGATGTTCGGTAATAGTATTAGTAAACCTAATTATATGACGCAGATGAACGAACGACAATGGATGTACGGTGATCGACGCACTTCCGAGTTCATTGAAGGTCTTCGTAATTTTGGCGATGTGGCTCGAGCAAATATTCAGAATGGTTTTATGTGTTGTCCATGTGTTCACTGTGGGAACAAGAAGGAGTACTCTTCCTGGAAAATCATTCACGCCCACCTGCTTCGGAAAGGTTTCATGCCTAGCTATAATTGTTGGACCAAGCACGGAGAAAGAGGGGTTATAATGGAAGACAATGAAGAAGAAGAGGATGATGATATGTACCCTGAATATGGTGATACTGCAACGGGGGAAGCTGAAGCTGAAGGGACAGGAGAAGCTGAAGATGTAGAGGCATCAGATGAGCCTGATGATGATCTTCGTCGGGCCATCGTAGATGCACACAGAGAAGCAGAAAGTGTGAATGAGAAGCGGAAGTTAAAAGGTATGTTAGAGGATCATAAAAAGAAGTTGTACCCAGACTGTGAAGATGGGAACACAAAGCTCGGTACCACACTGGAGTTGCTGCAATGGAAGGCAGAGACTGGTTTATCTGATAAGGGATTTGAGAAATTACTGAAAATAATGAAGAAGAAGCTTCCAAAGGATAATGAATTTCCTGACAGTACGTACGAAGCAAAGAAGGTTCTCTGCCCTCTAGGACTAGAGGTTCAGAAGATTCATGCATGCATTAATGACTGCATCCTCTACCGCGGTGAGGAGTACGAGAATTTGGAAGCATGCCCGATATGCACTGCACTACGATATAAGATCAGACGAGATGACCCTGGTGATGTTGATGGCGAGCCCCCCAGAAAGAGGGTTCCTGCCAAGGTCATGTGGTATGCTCCTATAATACCACGGTTGAAACGTCTGTTTAGAAACAAAGAGCATGCCAGGTTGTTACGATGGCACAAAGAAGACCGTAAGAAAGACGCGATGTTGAGACACCCCGCTGATGGGTCGCAGTGGAGAAAAATTGAGAGAGACTACCCGGACTTTGCAGGCGACGCAAGGAACTTAAGGTTTGGTCTGAGTACAGATGGCATGAATCCTTTTGGGGAGCAGAGCTGCAGTCATAGCACCTGGCCTGTAACTCTATGTATCTATAACCTTCCTCCTTGGTTGTGCATAAAGCGAAAGTTCATTATGATGCCAGTGCTCATCCAAGGTCCGAAGCAACCCGGCAATGACATTGATGTGTATCTAAGACCATTAGTTGATGAACTCTTACAGTTATGGACCAAACCAGGTGTACGTGCATGGGATGAGCACAAACAGGAGCCGTTTGACCTACGAGCGTTGCTTTTCGTAACCATCAATGATTGGCCTGCTCTTAGTAACCTTTCAGGACAAACAAACAAGGGATACAATGCATGCACGCACTGTTTAGATAAGACTGACGCTATATATTTGGAAAAATGCAAGAAGATTGTGTACTTGGGGCATCGTCGATTTCTTACGACCACGCATTCCGTAAGAAAGAAAGGCAAGCATTTTAGAGGTGTGGCAGATCACCGGCAAAAGCCTGATCTCCGTACTGGTGATGATTTATTTGATATGGTCAGGGACCTAGAAGTAATCTTTGGAAAGGGTCCTGGCGGTCAATCTGTTCCAAATGACGTCGCTACCGGACACGCACCCATGTGGAAGAAGAAATCTATATTTTGGGAGCTTGAGTATTGGAAACACCTAGAGGTTCGCTCTTCAATCGACGTGATGCACGTTACGAAGAATGTTTGCGTGAACCTGCTAGGCTTTCTGGGCGTGTATGGAAAAACAAAAGATACACCAGAAGCACGGGAGGATCAACAACGTATGAAAGACCCAAACAACATGCATCCACAGAGCAAGACGGATAAAGGGCGTCACTTAAGTCCTGCCAGCTACGCTCTTACAAAAGCAGAGAAGGAAATCTTTTTTGATGTCCTTTCAAGTATTAAAGTGCCGTCTGGCTTCTCATCAAATATAAAGGGAATAATAAATATGACAGACAAAAAATTCCAAAACCTGAAGTCTCATGACTGTCACGTGATTGTGACGCAGTTGCTTCCAGTTGCATTAAGGGGGCTTCTACCGGAAAATGTTCGCGTACCCATTGTTAAGCTATGTGCATTCCTCAATGCAATATCTCAGAAGGTAATCAATCCAGATATGCTACCAAGGTTATAGAAGGATGTGGCCCAATGTCTTGTTCAATCGTTTTCCCGCCCTTTTTCTTTCCGCCCTTTTCTTCCCGCCCTTTTCCTCTCACGGAAATATAACTAATCAAAAGAAAATAGAAAATCAAATATAACTAATCAAAAAGAAAATCAAATATATCTAATCAAAAGAAAATAGAAAATCAAATATAACTAATCAAAAGAAAATAGAAAATCAAATATAACTAATCAAAAGAAAATAGAAAATCAAATATAACTAATCAAAAGAAAACAGAAAATCAAATATAACTAATCAAAAAGAAAATCAAATATATCTAATCAAAAGAAAATAGAAAATCAAATATAACTAATCAAAAGAAAATAGAAAATCAAATATAACTAATCAAAAGAAAATAGAAAATCAAATATAACTAATCAAAAGAAAATCAAATAAAACTAATCAAAAGAAAATAAAAAATCAAATATAACTAATCAAAAGAAAATAGAAAATCAAATATAACTAATCAAAAGAAAATCAAATATAACTAATCAAAAGAAAATAGAAAATCAAATATAACTAATCAAAAGAAAATAGAAAATCAAATATAACTAATCAAAAGAAAATAGAAAATCAAATATAACTAATCAAAAGAAAATAGAAAATCAAATATAACTAATCAAAAGAAAATAGAAAATCAAATATAACTAATCAAAAGAAAACAGAAAATCAAATATATCTAATCAAAAGAAAAATCAAATATAACTAATCAAAAGAAAATAGAAAATCAAATATAACTAATCAAAAGAAAACAGAAAATCAAATATAACTAATCAAAAATAAAATCAAATATGGAATTTGGCGGGAACAACTGAAAATTACAAATGGCCCTTTAGCACCGGTTCGTGGCTCAAACCGGTGCTAAAGGGGGTGGCGGTGCAGTTCCCAGAAAACACCCTTTAGCACCGGTTTAAGCCATCAACCGGTGCTAAAGGTATGACCTTTAGCACCGGTTGGTGGCTTCAACCGGTGCTAAAGGGTCTTTAGCACCGGTTTAAGCCACGAACCGGTGCTAAAGGTGCCTCCTTTATAACTCCCATCTTCTTCCTCTGCCCGCATCGGAAACTGCTAAGGACTCGCGCGCGTAGGAGCTCGAGGACGCCGTCAGGCTGCCAGATTTTTCCACCGCCGCCGCCGTCGTCGCCGCCGCCGTCCGCGCCCGCCGCGCCACCCGCGCCGGCCGTGCCACCCGCGCGCGCGCCCCGCCGCCCGCGCCACCCGCGCCCCGCCGCCCGCGCCACCCGTGCCCGCCCCCGGCCGCCCGAATAAGCCACGCCCGCCCCAGGCCGCCACTGCCGCCCGCCCCCGGCCAGACGCCGCGAGCACCACCGCCCGCCCCGGCCTCACCGCGAGCACCACCGCCCGCCCCCGGCCGGCCACCGCCCGTGCAAGGTAGAAAAAAGTTTTAATTTTGTTAATTTTTTTAAGTACTAATAGTAGTAGTATTTTTGTTAGCAAATAGGAATAGTAGTATTTTTGTTAGCAAATAGGAATAGTAGTACTTTTGTTAGCAAATAGGAATAGTAGTATTTTTGTTAGCAAATAATTATTAGCAAATAGGTTAGGAAATTATTTGTTAGAAAAATAGGTTGTTAGCAAATAGGTTAGGAAATTATTTGTTAGAAAAATTATTGTTGTTAGGAAATTATTTGTTAGAAAAATTATTGTTGTTAGGAAATTATTGTTGTTAGAAAAATTATTGTTGTTAGGATTTAATCTATACCGGTTGTGCATTTCTAAAAATTGTAATACATACAACAATTTTATTCATTTCGTTCGTTATATTTTTTGACTATTTTAATTACTTGTATATTTAAGTTTTTTATAAGACCATATTGTATCCTTAATTCATAGAAGACAAGAAGAGAGAAGAAAAACCCTAAAAAAAATAGGTAGAAACCACCCTTAGGGCAGCCACAATGTATAGCCAAATATGGTTCTATTTTTACTTTTAGACTTTTGGAACTAGTTCCTAACATTATGGGGGTAGTTCCCAAATAGAAGAAAGAAGGAACCGGCGCAAGTTCCTGCTCCGATGCCAAATGCTTGGTTGGGATTAGAAAATCGTTCTTTGCATGGTCTCTCGTGTGTGCAGTGAAAGAAAGTGATGGGGAGGAGAGAGAAGTGTTGCAAAAAGAGCTATTTTAGGTCTTTTATAACTTTAGAGTAATACAAATATGATTTTTTAGTTAGGGTTAGGGTTCCGTTATAAAATGGGGGCGTTGGCCGGGCGCCGGCGTGGTGGGGAGGGAAGACCTATTCTTCCCCCACTGCGCCGGCGCTCGGCCAACGCCCCCTTTTTTTGGTCTCCGTATCATTATAATAATTTGTAATAATTCTTTGCAGAAACTATGGATCTCAGAAGAGACGACTTCCAGGAAAATATTATCGAGGACATCATCCGCGATAATGTTGACGATGTCACCTCGGTGTTTCTAAACAACTCCGGTGAGGGAGACGAACAAAATCGTAGAGATGGCTTCGATGAGGGAGAAGGTGCCGGAGAGGATGGAGGCACCGGTGAAGGAGAAGGTGCCGGAGTGGATGGAGGCACCGGTGAAGGAGAAGGTGCCGGAGAGGGAGAAGGCGCCAGCGAGGTAGATGTGTATTAATAATAAATTAAGCATTTATTGTATAGTTGGATTATTTGATTTGTGTATATACATATATTAACGCTCCTTCTTCTTTTAGCCCTCTGGATCGAGCCACTCTTCTGTAAATAGAAGAGGTCCGGCCAGAAGGTTGGAAGAACATGAAAGGTACCGAATAGAAGAAATCGGTGAAGATGGCGAACCGATTGCTCCCGCGGCTCACGCAAGTAAATTTATAAGACAATGCGGAGTTCTTGTTAGGGACAACATTCCGATCACCATTCGAGAATGGAAGAAGACAAAGACAGAACCAGTTAAATATGTCCGCAACAGATTGAAGAATATTCTTTGGAAGAAGCTCATGGTTAATTTTACCCTACCAGAGGCGCCACAGGTGGATCGAACTGAGGTGGATCCAAATGAGGAGGATTCAAATGAGGAGGATTCAGATGACGATGATCGTCATCTGAAGGATTCAGATGACGATGATCGTCATCTGAATATCATAGAGCGGAAAGTCAAGAAGTGGACTCTTTCGAGGATGGCAATACAATTCAACAACTGGAAGAAAAGATTGTACAAGGATTTTGTCGACCAAAAAAAGACTCCGGTGTTCATTGGACAATATGAGAAGATAAAAGATCACTGGGACGCATTTGTGGAGTACAAGACTTCAGAGGCAGCTAAGCGAAGGTCAGAAATAAATAAGAAAAATGCTGCTAAAAAGAAGTATCACCATACTATGGGGCAAGGAGGCTACAAGACTGGCAAGCTTAAGTGGAAGAAGATGGGGGACGATCTAATTGCCAAAGGGATCATTCCGGAGACATTGAAATGGAATGATCGGTCAAGGGATTGGTTTTACGGGCATGGAGGGAAGTTGGACTCGGAAGGGAAGTGTGTATATACAAAAAAGCATGACGAAGACCCTCTTCCCATTGATGCCCTTAGAAGCGCATCAAAGGATGTTGAAGAGGGAAGGTTCCATCCCGAAAGAGAGAAGGACGAGCTCACGCGCGCCCTTGGGAATGATGAACACCCAGGACGAACACGAACCACTCCGGGCTCCAAAGTGTGTGTTATGTGTGTGCGCAGCTATCATTTTATTTTGCTAGTTATTGAACTTGATAGAGGACGAGTACTAGTCATGGACTCGAAAAAAAAATCCCTTGAGACATTCGGGGACATGATTGATACACTCCAGCGGTAATTTCAATCATTATGCATGGCACTATATCAGCTACTTTCGTTCATTTCCCGATATCAAGTAATTACTAACTTCTTTATTCATTTTCTTTGCGGGGCAGTGCTTGGAAACGGTTCACGGCTAAGGCACCGGGTCCCTGGAGAAATGAGCTTGAATTTAAACAAGTACCGGTAAGTACTACTAGCTAGGTCCGCGCATCTCTTTGGTTCGAGTTTCAATACCATTATCATCCTTGATTATTATTTTGATTGAACTCTATTCTCATAAAGTGCTTGAAGCAAGAAGACGGGAATAATTTATGTGGATTCTATGTCTGCGAGTTCATGCGAGAGACTTGTCGTGAGAAGAGAAGACTAGAACAACTAGATGTACGTAAACAATATTCACAATTTTATTTTATTACCATCATTTATGTTGAGTTTCTTCATTCATATATATTGATTCCCTTCTTTACATTAGATCGAACTGAAGCGGGATCGTCTTCTAGCAACCGAGCGTATACGAGCAATTCAAGAGGAACTGGCGGGATTCTTACTTGATGAGGTCATAGCACCAACCGGTGAATACCATCGGCATTACGAGTTTGGAAAATCATAGCCGAAATTATATTGTATATATGCATGAACGTGTACAATGTACCATTATGTAATATGTTCGATCAAGCACGATATAACATGAGACGTACTAGCTTCGATCTCTATATGTATGACGATATTGTGTAATATATATGATGGTTTCTTTTATATGTGCATCAACATTTTTCAAATACCCGAAAAAACCGTATTTCAAAAGGCTAGGGATTAGGGTTTTAGCCAAACATTGCAGGGGCTGCCACGTCGCCATCCTCTAGCACCGGTTCATATTACAAACCGGTGCTAAAGGTCCATCGGCCGGAGCTGGTCTACACTGCCACGTGGAGACCCTTTAGCACCGGTTCGTAACACAACTGGTGCTAAAGGGGGAGGGCTTTAGTCCCGGATGCGTTGCACCGGTTGCAAAACCGGTGCTAATCGGGGTTATGAACCGGTGCTATTTCTCTGTTTTCCACTAGTGCTGTATAAAATCAGTCGACGCTGATGACCATTACAAAAATTTACTTATGAAAGTGCTGCACACAATTATGAACAGAAAACAAATGTGTTTATGCAATGTATAAAGGGACGGGGGAGTCGAGAGTCAATCGTCTTTATGTTCGTAGAACGCTAGCATGGTGTAGACAGTCTGCAGGACGGCTAGGGTGAGAAGAACGACGGCGGCCAAGAGGGAGATGATCGTCCAGGGATTCTGGAAGTATTTATCGACGAGGTTGATCCACCAACCGTTGAGTACCCTGCGGCAATTGTTCCTGTAGTAGCTGCTCACCTCACGCATCACGGCGTCGAGCGCGCAGCCGGGCTCGATCACGATGTCCCTCGAGATGGTGTTGAACAGTTTGGCCACCGCCTTGTCGCTGCCGATGGCGTTTTGGATGATCCCCTTGGAGCTCAGCAGCGCCACGTCGTAGTCCCTGCCAATGATGTTGTCCAGGAAGGCCACGTACGCCGTCACGCCGTTCCCGGCGCCGGCATGCAACCGCTCGAACGCCATCATGTTGAGGAGCATGTACTCACTGGACTCGTCCACGGAGACCTGCGGCAAGCTCAGCACGCCGTGTACGAAGCTGATATCGTGGAGGCTGCTCGTGTTGCTTTTTTTGAAATGAATCCCAGCCTCGTAGAGCTCCCTAGCCGTCCCGATGATGTCACTTTTCTGTGCGACCTCATGGCTCCGGTAGCGGTCGGCGACATGGCTCCATCCAAAGAGCATGCTCCTGCGCAGGGCGTCGAGGGGGTGGAGCCACAGGCCTTCTTCGGTCGGCGGCAACGGAGAAGACTGGGACAGGAACCTAAGCACCATCGAGTTGATGAAGGCGTCGCTCTGGCCACCATACATACCATCAGCAAGTATTCCTTATTCGTTAGTTATTCAAGAAAGAGATTCCAATGGAGTCCGTGCGTTGGGGTTAGATTGTTAAAAACACACCAAGATACCAGTCCGGTAACAGGAAAAATCTTAAATACTTGGCAAAAGTTCTTTAAAATGCTCAAAGCTTATCTGAAAATCTCGACTCATAATTTTTGAATAATTCCGGCAATTGGTCACCGGCCGTGCCTGCTGGACGGTAAATTCGCAAGACCCTAGAGGTAATAAGTGCATGAGCTTTCTTTTGCCATGCAAGATCTTTTGTTAGTTAGAGGAGAGAAAAATATGAAAGAGAAGTTTATATTCCTATGACATACATCCTGCATTTCAACAGTGAAAATGGCTCAAAAGGCTCTCCTTTTGTGAAAAAGAACATTGTGGATCCAAAGAATTTATGTTGCAGATCTCACAACTGACATATACAACAGGTAATTGCATCTTAGGTGCCAAAAATATTTTGTACTATAATTAGTCTGTGCATTGATATGGGGTCATATATAAATTGTGCATTGGGATATTCAACTTGGTTTGCTATTTTTTTATGTTTATGTGAGGTTAAATTTGCGGAAACAAATGTATGAGAATGTGAATTCTAATACACCTGAACCAAAATACCACATTTTTATTTCTTTGGGATCTTTAAAGGTACACCCGCACCATTTATCGTATCTCAGAGCGTATCCCTGAATTTGTCACTAGAGAGATGAACGAGTCACTGACCATAGTGATCTCGGGCAAACAAATTAAGACGGCCTTGTTTCAGATGGGGCCAACAAAATCCCCGGGGCCAGACAGGTTGTCGGCTCTATTCTTTCAACGCCACCCTGGGTTGATTTGAAAGGCATAGTCTTTAACGTGGTTCATGATTCCTTGGTGGGAAAGGATTGTCCAGCCGATTTTAATGATACTATGTTGATCTTGATTCCTAAAGTCAATTCTCCCGTTTTTTTTAGCTTAATTTGGTCTTTTAAGTATGTGCAGTGTTGTACATAAGCTAGAAAGTGATGGAAAATCGTTTGAAGAAGATCCTTCCGATTTTTATTTCAGAGGAGCAGAGTGCTTTCGTCCCTGGCAATAATGTCTTTGTTGCGTATGAATGCACCAAGGCTATCAGGACAAGAAAAAGGAAGACTCCACTATGTGTTTTCAAGTTGGATATGCATGGTGAAGGCCTATGACAGGGTTGAATGGATTTCTCTGGAGACAATTAATGATGCAGAAACTTGGTTTCTCCCATGTTTGGGCGAAGATCATAATGAGATATATTAACTCAGTTAGATTTTCAGTTAAGTCGAATGGTGGCGTGTCATAGCCTTTTCTTCCTTCCAGAGGGTTGCAGCAAGGGGACCCAATTTCTCCATACCTCTTCTTGTTTTGTGTAGAGGTTTTGGCACTACTAAAAGAAGCACATCAAGAAAATCTTGTGAATGGAGTTCAGTTTGGTGCATGTGGTCCTCATGAATCATGATACACACCTTCTGTTTACCAACAACATTGCCGTTTTCTTGGAGGACACGGCTGGCAGCATGCAAATGCTCAAACGGAACTTGATCGACTACGAGGTCATCTTGGGACAAAAGGTAATACTCCATTAATCTATGGGTTTCTTTGGAAGGTTGCACGGAAGGAGTGAAAGAGAACTTAAGCAGCTCGACACTAACTTCAGGCGGTTAAAAGAATTATTTTTTTGTTCGCTAGGATACCTCTATCGGCTGGTTGTTGATCCGTTTTCTGCGGAAGAAAAGGATGTCAAGTGCCCGACACAATACTTAGCGGCGATGCAAGAAGAATTCCGATCGGCAGGGATTTTGCCTAATGGCCAGGAATATTTACCTAGCACCCATCCTAAGAGCTCGTGTTGTAGATGCCCTAATTGGTTTGTGGAGTTTGTATTTGTTGACGTTTCTCTAAATCCGTATTCCGAATTGTCAAATGTAGTAGATCTTAACTGTTCTGTAGCTCCATGTAAGTTTCACCTTTGTCCTACTGCTTTGATATTACTACTATAATGATCTCGTCAAAAAAAAAAAAATCCTTCCGACTTCAGTGTAAAATTAATCTAAATAAAGTTGGAACAATTAGTTTAGAACGGATGGAGTAAAATAAAATACATTCCAGATGATGTATTTGCTTACCGAAGAATTTCCACTCTCAACGGTAGTTATCCTCTGGAGCACGAGAAGCGGCAACTGGTTCTCGATGATGATCATGTCACGCCCGATGTTCGGGGCAGTATAGAGCAGTCCATGCCGGCTGAAGATGGGGTCATTGGGAGCGTAGTCTCCTACTTGATTCCCGGCGGCCGTCCTCATCACCTCGAGCAGGAAGCACCCGTCGGCGACCATCATCTGCAAGAAGCGGCTGCGGCCCCTTCCCTTCCACTCGTCGCCGAGATTCATGTACGAGCACTGCAGCTGCTCCGCCACCTCGTCTACGGCCGCGACCAACACCCTTGCCGATACGCCGGCTCGACGTACGACGTGCCGGACTGCCCGGCGCTTGTGCTCCTCCATCGGGAGCAGGTTAGGGTAGCCGTGGTGGAAGGGGCCCAGGGAAACCACCTGTGGTGTGTACGCTTTGGATCTGAAGTCCCTGAAGCACGCCGGCACCCGGTAGATGCAGTGCGCCATCCACCGCGCCTGTTCGGTCTCCTGCAACGGCTTGTCAAGCCCACCGTGGATCTCCACGTACCATGCCTCCGTAGCATCCTCCATGCTCAGGCCTTCCATTTGAGATCTTCGCTTAGCTCTCTTCTCTTCCTGAAGACAGAACCAAGGCTCGTGATCGATCTGAATAAATACAAGCTAAGGAGTTAGACAGCGATGAAAGAGAGCTGGGGAGCGGGAAGGTATATGTACCATTTTGCTTTCTATTTTAAGAGGCAACGAATCTCCAGGCCGGAAAGGAAAATATGTGTAAGCCGAGGAACGTCCGTCCTTGAGAACATTTCTATAGCGGATCCCCTAAATTAAAATCCCTACTATTCACTTGGCTTGTATTTCATGATGTTGTTCCGGAATTATATTTATCCAACCTTTCTTGTGTACTGATGTCAAAGTTGAGTGAAGATTTGGTGCACATGGGCACCAGTGATCCCGCTTTTAAAAAAATATTGAAAATTATATTTCTGAGTTTCAAAAAATCTGAAAACAAATATCTGGACATAGCCAACTATTTATCTCACAAGTGTGCAAAAGATCATGTTCAAATGTTTTGTATTTTGGTCTACACAAAAAAGACAAACGTCCAGATCTGAGTACGTTTATTTTCAAATCTACAGAATTTTATCAGATTTGTTATTTTTGTGTAGCCTACAATATAAAGTATTTCGTAATAAAATTTTGCACACTTGTAGGTTACATCTTTGACTATGTTCAGATTTTTTTTTTTAAATAACCGGGATCACTCGAGCCCGGGAGCCAAAAACAAAGTTTCAATAAAGAGTCGCGCTTTTCTGCTAATTTTTTTTAACTCTCTACAGCATATTTTGACAAGGGAATATCGCACCTGGTAGATCCAAGGAGTCGAGTCGGACCATCTCACCAGGGTGGCCTGTGACACGCTCATGGCCGCCTCCTCAAGGCAGGCTTACACGGGACAAGGTGGGACGACTCGCCCAGTCAGAAAACAAGAGGGTCAACTTAGAGTACAAGCCGAGGACTTAGGAGGACTCAGTATCCCTAACCGACTTGGTACCAACTATGTAAACCATATCTTGGTCGTCTATATAAGGACCGGAGGGGGAGCCCTACAGGAAGAAGTTACGTCCTATGTTACAAACACTAACTCTTGTCGATACTACCACCTTCGGCCTACCTTGTAATCCATCTTGAGTAATACATTGAGCAGTAATTAGTCTTTACATTCAATCTCATGTGTAGTGAGGGGACAAACCTGGGTATATCACGTGTGTCAATCTCGCTCCAGGAATCCCGTATGTCTCCATCGCATTCGACCTCTTTCAAACTACCCTCGTAGCATCTATCGCAAAATCCCCACGCCATGTTTGGCAGTTTGAGGAAAAGAGGATAGGAGTTTAGAGGTGGGATTATGTTGAGGGACTAGATTTGGCAAATCTATATCTATACCTAATAATAAAAGCAGTAAGGTTTCCGTCGTCAACCACTTTTTTGGGACTAATTTACCTTTCACCAAATAAGGTATTACAATCAATGCCACCGGTAAGCGTGTACCGGTTCGTTCTGAATTATTTCTCCTTCATTCACGCACCGGTAGATGGAGGATTCATGGGGAACGAGGAGAGGTGGGCTCTGGAACGAGGGGCGACGGCCGGCCGGTCCGACAGCAGGGATCGGGGAGAGAGCTGGACGACGAGAGAAAAGAGAGAAGAAGGAGCTTGCGGAAGGAGAAGAGAGATCAAGGGAAGGGAGGGTTTCCCGCGTCGCGGTGGCCGAGCTGTCGCCGCCGACCACGCGTCGCTGTGGCCGAGCTCTCGCCACCAGCCACACATCGTGGCGTCCAGAGCGAGCTCCCGCCAGAGAGCACGCGTCGTGACCGAAAAGCTACGCCACGCCAGAAACCCCGAACGGCCGAACGTGCAGACGAGGGAGAGCCTCTTCCGGCTCAGGTTGAAGGAGGTGCGGCATTCGGCGAGGGAGCATCTTCCGCAAGAGGAGGCACGGAAGTCCCTGAGGAAGCCTCTTCTATCTTTGGATATATGGGAGCAATTGATTGATGAGAGATCAAACAAGGACCAAACAACAACCATGGCTGACGGCGAGCTCTTCGAGCGTGATGAGCCAGCAGCAGAGAGCGCAAGGAGGCCGAACGGCCGGCCGGCCAGACGAACCAGAGTGTGCAGCTTGGTGGCAACAGGTGCGGCTTAAATTGCGGGCAGCAGGTGCGGTATAAATTGTGACCTTCTCACCTGCACGACAAGGGTAGCCAGGATCGGTCGCCAATGTCGGATCGATTTAAACTCGGTCTGAACTATATGAGTTGTCAATCAGTTCTTCGCCGCGCGTCATCAATCTGCCAAGAGCGATTTCATCAGTAGATGGACAGAGCTGAGAAGATTGGACAGGAAACGAAGAAACTAACCTCAAATCAACACATATGCACGAAGGCCCAATCTGCTCAGTGCCGAACTTACATACTTTGCTGATGGCATCAGCCCGACAATGGCCTTATTGACCGCGACAGAACAGCAAAGCAAGCGCGCACGCGACCGTGTAATGGCATGGTGCGCCGCGAATCTTCCGCCCGCAACAACACCTGCTCATCCTCGTCCTCCGACCACCGCGTTGGGCGCTAGACGCGGCAACGATGGCCGCTGGGATGCTGCATGCTTCTGCCCAGCTTCTCGCAAAACGACGGCACAGTGCAGCGCGACGCGGACAACGGCCATCAGCAACGGCAGGTGCGCGGCATGGCAACGCACTCTTGCGCGCGAGGGAGAGAAGCCCTCTGGCAAGGGGATGTCCTCTCGCTTTGCTATAGCTCTTCGGAGCGAGGGTATCTCTGACAAATGAATTCATTGATTCCTGAGGAATTTGTCAGTTCTCTATACCACACACACGATAAACAATACGAACCCGGAAATTCACTTTTGATTTTGGGTGCACATGTTTCTGCCACCGGAAAAATTATTTTCTAATGTCAAAAAAAATTGGATGAAAATTCGCATATACTCAATATTCTATGTGCGTACGCCAAATTTTATGGTAAATATACATTTTTGTGTGTATTATGTAAAAAAGATAAAGAAATGTCTCATAAAGAGCTTTAATTAGCACCAAAATTCTCTTTTTTATACATGATGCAAAACATATTAGTTTTTTGTGAAACGATATTGCGAGCACTTAGAACATCAAGATATACATGCAGCATTTATTGTTGGAATTTTTTGAAATTGTAAATGCGTTTATAGCTAATTTCAAAAATCATGAGCATTTGCACCTGGGTGCAAAAACGCCTTGCCCGGGGAACCTCATCTCTTCGTCTACTTTCATTATAGTCCTTCCTATCTATTTTATCTATGGTTAACCTCTTGTATCTCCCTTTAAGCCCTTACTCTTATTTAACTATGCAGTAAATCATTTAGAGCGTTTAGTTTTTGCATAATGGTCCCATATTTTTAATATAGCAGTACCATAATCTTGGATTTTCACATATTTCGTTATGTTTGAATTCATACTGTGACAACTTGATGTTCAGGTGGGTAGAAAAATAAAATTATTCTATTCAGGTCAATTAAATTTGGGTCGCGTCCATATTTTTCGACCAAAAGCGAATTTTTAATCCTCCCCGATGCAAACCACGGGCATGCTTCCTAGTTGATTATTAAACTCGATTCCACATTTGGTGCGAGAAGAGAATTTCAGTCGTCTCATGTCCTCCTAACATAAGGGAAATTGCAATTCCCCTATTTCATTAACACCTACCCCTTTGTCTCAAAATATAACTGTGCTTTATTTTGTGTGGTCTTTAATGCACAAATTTGACAACTGATATATCTTAGTTTATATGAATCGAGAATTTATAAATGGTATCGTTGCATTTGTCTTGTCAATTTTTTTCATTTTATATATCTTCATACTAATTGTGTGGATATATTACAACTACAACTTATAGTTAAGCTTGTAGGTTGTTAACCAACGAAAATAAAGTGTTCCTTGCATTTTAGAACGAAGAAAATATTTCATAATTCTAATCGCCTAGTGTAGGTTATCCATATGGCTACACATTGGATTCAAGAATGGGCTTTCCTTCTCCCGGAGGACCAGCGGGAACTTATGGTTACTCGATGCAACCGTCTCCTGACGGTCGCTCGGGATTTCTTCACCCAGGCTGGTTGGCGGCTTACTAGGAGATTGACTTCATGAGTAGCCGTTTGTTTTTATCATGTTTCGGATGGTTGATTCTTGTATCGACCATCTGCAGTGTCTGAGATGTATATTTTATTTGTTTATGTTCGCACTTGAGACCTAAATTTTCTGCAATAAATGGCCGTGTGCATCACATGATGCAGAAGCCGGGATTCTCCCCATTTCTAAAAAAATATGTATTTTTCCTATTTTCAGTTTTGGATTTGTGAACTGGACGGCTGTGTGCTTCCTGATTATGCAGATACCGGATGTATTGCTTATTTGAGTAATAAAGGTGCCCATTATCGGAAAAAAAATAGTTTGACCTCCGGAAAATCTTATGCGCACTATATTTTGGAATAGAGGGAGTATCATCTTAACATTACCACATAATATTTTTAATAAATCTCACACCACAAGCCAGTGGTTTGAATTATTCCTCCACTTATTGTTTTCTGCGTGTAAAATTCTCAATGGGTCATGATTCATGACTAATTCTGTATAAAATCAGTCGACGCTGATGACCATTACAAAAATTAACTTATGAAAGTGCTGCACACAATTATGAACAGAAAACAAATGTGTTTATGCAATGTATAAAGGGACGGGGGAGTCGAGAGTCAATCGTCTTTATGTTCGTAGAACGCTAGCATGGTGTAGACTGTCTGCAGGACGGCTAGGGTGAGAAGAACGACGGCGGCCAAGAGGGAGATGATCGTCCAGGGATTCTGGAAGTATTTATCGACGAGGTTGATCCACCAACCGTTGAGTACCCTGCGGCAATTGTTCCTGTAGTAGCTGCTCACCTCACGCATCACGGCGTCGAGCGCGCAGCCGGGCTCGATCACGATGTCCCTCGAGATGGTGTTGAACAGTTTGGCCACCGCCTTGTCGCTGCCGATGGCGTTTTGGATGATCCCCTTGGAGCTCAGCAGCGCCACGTCGTAGTCCCTGCCAATGATGTTGTCCAGGAAGGCCACGTACGCCGTCACGCCGTTCCCGGCGCCGGCATGCAACCGCTCGAACGCCATCATGTTGAGGAGCATGTACTCACTGGACTCGTCCACGGAGACCTGCGGCAAGCTCAGCACGCCGTGTACGAAGCTGATATCGTGGAGGCTGCTCGTGTTGCTTTTTTTGAAATGAATCCCAGCCTCGTAGAGCTCCCTAGCCGTCCCGATGATGTCACTTTTCTGTGCGACCTCATGGCTCCGGTAGCGGTCGGCGACATGGCTCCATCCAAAGAGCATGCTCCTGCGCAGGGCGTCGAGGGGGTGGAGCCACAGGCCTTCTTCGGTCGGCGGCAACGGAGAAGACTGGGACAGGAACCTAAGCACCATCGAGTTGATGAAGGCGTCGCTCTGGCCACCATACATACCATCAGCAAGTATTCCTTATTCGTTAGTTATTCAAGAAAGAGATTCCAATGGAGTCCGTGCGTTGGGGTTAGATTGTTAAAAACACACCAAGATACCAGTCCGGTAACAGGAAAAATCTTAAATACTTGGCAAAAGTTCTTTAAAATGCTCAAAGCTTATCTGAAAATCTCGACTCATAATTTTTGAATAATTCCGGCAATTGATCACCGGCCGTGCCTGCTGGACGGTAAATTCGCAAGACCCTAGAGGTAATAAGTGCATGAGCTTTCTTTTGCCATGCAAGATCTTTTGTTAGTTAGAGGAGAGAAAAATATCAAAGAGAAGTTTATATTCCTATGACATACATCCTGCATTTCAACAGTGAAAATGGCTCAAAAGGCTCTCCTTTTGTGAAAAAGAACATTGTGGATCCAAAGAATTTATGTTGCAGATCTCACAACTGACATATACAACAGGTAATTGCATCTTAGGTGCCAAAAATATTTTGTACTATAATTAGTCTGTGCATTGATATGGGGTCATATATAAATTGTGCATTGGGATATTCAACTTGGTTTGCTATTTTTTTTTATGTTTATGTGAGGTTAAATTTGCGGAAACAAATGTATCAGAATGTGAATTCTAATACACCTGAACCAAAATACCACATTTTTATTTCTTTGGGATCTTTAAAGGTACACCCGCACCATTTATCGTATCTCGGAGCGTATCCCTGAATTTGTCACTAGAGAGATGAACGAGTCACTGACCACAGTGATCTCGGGCAAACAAATTAAGACGGCCTTGTTTCAGATGGGGCCAACAAAATCCCCGGGGCCAGACAGGTTGTCGGCTCTATTCTTTCAACGCCACCCTGGGCTGATTTGAAAGGCATAGTCTTTAACGTGGTTCATGATTTCTTGGTGGGAAAGGATTGTCCAGCCGATTTTAATGATACTATGTTGATCTTGATTCCTAAAGTCAATTCTCCCGTTTTTTTTTAGCTTAATTTGGTCTTTTAAGTATGTGCAGTGTTGACGAAGGAATGACAGATGGGCCCCCGACATTCGCCTACCTGGTTTTCGGCCCAGGTAGAGGGTCTCAGGAAAGGCTTTCGAGGCCTATCAAGGCTGTGGCCTGACGCGGCCTAGGAGCAATACTTGGTGCACAAGCAAAATTTTGAGGAGTCCAAGTTAGACTAGGCCTCGGTTGATCCGATCTGTACTTGGCTTGAGAGACACTCCTGAGACCTAGCCTTAACTTATAAAAGGCTGGGAGGGAGGTCTCGAAACCCTAGACTCGCTTCCACCCACCTCACGCCGGAGCGCTCGACAACTTAGAGCTCTCTACTTTCGGCTAGATCCAATCTACGCCGCCATTGTAACACCATCATCACCATCACCACCTCAATACAAAAGTCAGACAAGCAGGACGTAGGCCTTTTACCTTTCGAGGGGGCTGAACCTGGGTAAATCCTCGTGTCTTTCTGCTTTCGTCTGATCGCCGTCGAGTTCGCTAGGTCCTCAATTCGCTTCCTAGATCGAAAGCCCTTCGACATGGGCATTGCCGGGGATAAACCTCGTCAATTGGTGCCGACCGTGGGGACGACGGGATCTGGATCTACGGATTCGCCGGCTCCATCACCAACCACAACCAAGATCGGCATCAACACTACCGTCGGCATCGCTGCGCCGACCAACGTCGACACCCCCGCCAAGATCGACGCTGCCGTCGGCATCGCTGCACCGACCAACGACGACACTACTTCCAAGATCGGCATCGACACCCTCGCCGGCATCGTTGTGCCGGCCATCGTCCACACCAGCCCGATGGAGCTCGAGACTGGCGCCGTCGATTCGACTGTAGTCGATGGCATCTCGCCATGCACCATCAACCTCACCTCGATGGTGAGCACCATCGACCCCGTCCCAAGCACGGCAAAAGCAGCGCCCGAAGGCTACGACATGGCTTTCGGACTGTTCAATTTCCACGTGGACAGCAATGGAGCAATGGAACTGCTCTCCATCGGCGAATCGGCTCTGCTCGTGGCCGAAGCGACGACACCACCATCCGTCGGGGGCAAACCCTCGGCAGGCGCGTCACTAGCGCCGTCAAAGGAGGAGCTGAGACTGAAGATTTCGACCCCATCAGTAGGGTCGAACGATTTCGAAGATCCGCCTCCATCCCCGACCACCGCATACTGCGTCGACTGCGACGCATACCACTACGTGGGCGCCGGAGATTTCTCATTCCATGAGATCGCCGGCTGTGAAGATCCGCGGGGAGGTACAGCAGCTATCTACCCAACGATATCCGAGTGCGATCGGGCTCTCAACGCCCTCACGCTTCGCACCGCACCATATGATCCCGACTACGTCGAGGGATTATACTCGGACTACACGTGCTCCGACGACGACGACGTCTACCCCGAAGCTAAGGGGAAAATCGGCAATTCGGCAAGCACCGCCTCACTATGCGAATCTAACGCATCCAGTGATGGCTATGTAGCCGATTATGATTCTGACTTCATGATCGAGGTCGAACCCTATGTCGAAAGTGACGACGTCTATCCTCCAGCGCTGGGCGAAATCAGCGACGATTCGACCCCATGGCTCGGAGGCCATTACATGATGGCATCGCATGCCGACAGAAACGAGAACGACGGCCGAAACCGGGCGGATAGCGGACGCCAGGTGCTCACGCACGATCAGATTCGGTTCGCAAGGAGGGTTTATGCGGGCGAAGTAAATTTTGGTCCCAACCCAAGCCCAAGCGACCTAGCCGCACTGCGATTTGTCGTCCAGGAACAGAAAGATCAGATCAGCGCTGATAGGCGAGTGCTGGAGCGACGCAGAGAGGAGGCCGACGCGTCCAGCAAAAGGCGGGCGGAAAGATCATCACACTATTCATCGAGCGTTCAACGCCGATCGAGATCGCGCACTCAGCCCGGGGCCGATATGCACAATATCACCCGAAACCTGGAGGCGGAATTCAATGAGGCCGATTTGATGCCCAAAACCAAGGAAGCAGCAATCATGGCTGCGGCGGCATACATTGCCGCAAACGCATCTAACGGCGATGAACATATGCGACATCTGCGAAATTTAGCACTCGAAGGAGTAAGGGTGCTACAAGGCACGCCTGGCTCAGATCATGGCGCGACAACAACAAGAGTCGCACCACCGCCGGAGCAAGAGGGGCACCCAGCACCGGCGCCGGCCGCAGCACCTCGAGCACAAGTGGTCGAACCCATCAATGGAGAACTTCGGCACGGTCTGGCCCAGAACAGGGTCGACCAGGCACGAGCGCGGCGCGAGGCGCGCCGCTTCGAGGGAGATCGTGAGGCCGAAACATTCGGCGGCGCCAGCGATGGACTCTGCGGGGCAGAATGCTTCAGCCTTCTGATTCGCTCTGCACCGTTGCCAAGAGGAATCAAACTCAGCGACGGCGTAGTTAAATTCAACGGGCAGCAGGATCCCCGAATTTGGCTAGATGATTTCATGACCGCTGTCAAGATCAGCGGCGGATCCAGAGACAATGCTCTCCAGTTGTTATCGCTGCACCTAAAAGATAACGCAAGGGCATGGTTGAATAATCTCGCCCCAGACAGCATTCGCTCCTGGGAAGAGTTTTGGCAAGCGTTTATCGCAAACTTCCGAGGCACCTCACGACGCCCTACGTCGTTCGAAGAGCTCCGCTTATGCGTGCAGAAGACCGGCGAAAACCTGAGGTCATACATCTCACGATGGATTAGCCTTCGGAACACGACAGAAAACATCTCGCCCGAAAAGGCCATCGATGCATTTCGGGACGGCTTATTTCGGCGTGACTTCAAGGAGGAACTGGGGCGCTGCAAGCCCAGAACCATCGACCACCTCATGAGTTTGGCGAACGAATGGGCCGATGGCGAAGACTCCATCTCGGCTCCCAGAAGCCGCCGTCGATCAGCAGAACGCGATGGCGATGCGAAGGACCAATTCCATCCCGGATCCCGAAAGAAAGGTCGCCGAAGCCGCTACGACAACACGGAGAACGTAGACATGGTAGCAGCTGGCTACGTGCACGAAGACCGCGACGACAATCGCGATTTACCGCGAAGAGGAAACACTTACTACGGCAGTAGCAGCCGTGACTCGAAACCCAGCAAGGAGTGGCGTCGCCGGCAGCCATAGCTGTCGGCAGAAGAGATGCTTGATAGCGGATGTCCAAGGCACACGTACCTCGACAAGGACGGAGTACGAAAACCTGCACACCTCCTCATCGAGTGCAGGGAGTTCCTTCGTCTCAACCGGGCACTTCAGGAGAGGATGAACGTCGAGCAACCAGTGGCAGGGGCGATAGCCTATAATGCTCCACCGCCACCGCCGAACCCACCAGCACACGTCGTACAGCAGAGCCATCAGGCCGCTACGATCCAGCAAGCCGAGCAACGACAGCCGGCCAGCGAGGAGGAAGAGTTCCCGCCACCAAGAGGTTTCGTGCCCATGATTCAGAGGGGGCGCCCGACGAACAAAGTCCGGCGAAAGCGCGCGAGAGAAGTGTTCCACGCCGAACACGCGCCACCAGCCACTCCCGAATATCTGAATTGGTCCGAACATCCGATTGGTTTCGATCGGTCAGATCACCCACCGAAGATCCCACGCCCAGGACACCATGCTCTGGTTCTCGAGGCGCAAATAGGGGGTTTCACCTCGAAAAAGGTGTTCATGGACGGAGGCAGCAGCTTGAACCTCATCTACGCAGACACACTGCGAAAGATCAAGTTTCCACTAAACAATCTCCTGCCAACGGAGACTTCTTTCCACGGAATCGTCCCGGGAAAGCCGACGTATCCATTGGGGGCGATACACCTCGACGTCATCTTCGGCACTAAAGCAAACTTCAGAAAGGAGAAGATCGAATTCGAGGTGGTCGACTGGCCCTCGCAGTACCATGCTATCCTCGGGCGACCAGCGTTTGCCCGATTCATGGCCGTACCCCACTACGCCTACCTCAAGTTACGGATGCCCGCAAACAGAGGACCTCTGACGATCAGCGGCAGCTTCGCACGGTCAGAAAACTGCGACAAGGACTTCAACGACATGTCCCAGACTTTCGGGGTGCACGAGGAACTGCACCACATTCGGGAAGCCACTGTCATGGACATCGACCCACCGGCGCAGCAGAACGCCCCAGAGTTGTCTTTCGATGCCACCAAAGACACCCGTGAACACCAGATCCACCCGACTGATCCAACCAAGACGGCGCGGGTGTCGAATTCCCTTTCCCCCGCATAGGAAAGCGCGCTCGTCGAGTTCCTCCGTGAGCACTGGAGGATGTTCGCCTGGTGTCCAGCAGATATGCCAGGCATCCCCAGGGAACTCGCCGAGCATGAGCTTAAAATATTTCCCAACGCGAAACCGGTCAAGCAGTCTATGCGACGGTACAATCCAGAGAAGGCCAAGTCGATGGGCGAAGAAATCAATCGCCTCCTCGAAGCCAAGTTCATCAGAGAGATCAAGGAAGCCACGTGGCTCTCGCCACCGGTCATGGTGGAAAAGAAGGACACCAAGATCTACAGGATGTGCATCGACTTCACAGCCTTAAACAAACACTGCCCAAAGGACTACTTCCCCTTGCCCCGAATCGACCAGATCGTCGATTCCACGGCAGGATGCGAGCACCTCTCGTTCCTCGATGCCTACTCTGGGTATAACCAGATACGGCTGAAAGTAGAAGACGAAGACAAGACGGCGTTCATCACCCCGCACGGGGTATACTGCTACATGACGATGCCTTTCGGGCTCAAGAACGCCGGAGCTACGTATCAGCGGTGTATGCAGGCATGCCTGAAGGAGCAAATCAGACGCAATGTCGAAGTTTATGTCGACGACATTGTCATCAAGACATCGAAAGCAGATACCTTGCTCGATGACCTTCGGGAAACCTTCGCCAACCTCGACAGATATAGCATCAAGCTTAATCCGAAGAAATGCTCTTTCGGGGTACCCACCGGCCAACTGCTGGGCTATCTGATCTCCGAGAGAGGAATCGAAGGCAACCCGGAGAAGATAAAGGCCATCATCAGCATGCAGCCTCCGAAAACGCTTCGACACGTCCAGCAGTTGACAGGTCGACTCGCAGCGCTCAGCCGCTTCATCAGCAAGCTTGGCGAAAAGCACTGCCCTTTTATCGACTACTCCGAAAAACAGACAACTTCACGTGGACCGAAGAGGCGCAATCCGCGTTTGACGACCTCAAGCGACGACTGTCGACCTCCCCATTCCTCGTTACACCTCGAGAAAAAGAGCCAATGTTGCTGTACATTGTGGCTACAAATCAAGTTGTTAGCTCGGTGCTTGTGGTCGAACGAGCAGAAGAAGGCAAAGAACACGGCGTACAGAGGCCCGTGTACTACTTGAGCGAAGTTCTGTCGCCAACCAAGCAAAGGTACCCCCATTATCAGAAGTTGGCATACGCCATCTACATGACGGGGAAGAAACTGCCACACTATTTCGAGTGCCACTCCATCATAGTAGTGGCTTCGAATCCAGTCTCCAGCATCCTCAACAACCCAGACGCTACAGGGCGTGTGTCGCTATGGGGAATCACGCTAGGACCCTGGGAGATCACGTACCAGCGCCAGTCTGCG
Source organism: Dactylis glomerata (assembly GCA_007115705.1). NCBI lineage: Eukaryota > Viridiplantae > Streptophyta > Magnoliopsida > Poales > Poaceae > Dactylis > Dactylis glomerata. The sequence continues at coordinate 8,660,536 of QXEO01000546.1, forward strand.
ATCAAGTCACAAGTCCTTCCGGATTTTATAGCCGAATGGACAGAAGCCCAGATGCCCGAGCTCCCAGACCTGTCGAACAGCTGGACTATTTTCGTCGACGGGTCCAAGCGGGTCTCGGGGGCAGGAGCAGGAGTGGTCCTGGTATCACCGCAAGGGGATAGGATGCGCTACGTCCTCCGTATGCGCTTCCCGAACCCCTCCAACAACGAGGCGGAATACGAAGCCGTCCTTCACGGAATGCGCATGCCGAAGGCCTGCGGGGCCACCCGCATCAAGATCCATGGGGATTCGAACCTCATCGCCCAGCAAGTCATGAAGGAGTGCGACGCGACCTGCGCGAACATGATCGCATATCGCGCCATGTACGACAAGCTTGAAGGCGAATTCGAGGGCTGTGAAGTAACACACATCGGCAGGGAAAGCAACGAGGAGGCAGATAACCTGGCCAACGTCGGCTCAAGGTGCCTCCCAATACCGCCAGGTGTTTTCTTCGAGGAGATATTCGAGCGCTCCGTCAAGATCAAACCCACACCTGACCCGGCATTAGCAACACGTCCGGGGGCTCAGACAACCAACACCGCCCCAGCAGCAGAGGCGGCCAATCTCCCGAAGGATGCAACCACAGTTATGGTCGTCGAAGCAATCTGGACAAGACCATACTTGGCCTACCTTACACGGGGCGAGCTCCCAGAAGATCCCATCCACCGCCGACAGGTCATGCGGCGATCCAAGGCCTCACGATAATCAACGGTGAACTCTACAAACGAAGCACTTCGGGGGTGCTCCAGCGGTGCATAGCACAGGAAGATGGAATCGCCCTCCTCCGAGAAATCCATGAAGGAACCTGCGGACATCACGCTTGCAGCCGAACCCTCGTAGCGAAGGCCTTTCGGTCCGGATTCTACTGGCTATCCGCTCTCTACGATGCCAGGAACATCGTCAGCACTGCGAAGCGTGCCAAATGTTCGCCACCAGGCCCCACGCACCAGCATCGGAACGGCACACCATCCCTGTGGCCTGGCCTTTCGCACAGTGGGGGCTCGATCAAGTGGGAACCCTCCCCAAATCATCTCGAGGAGGGCATACATACCTGCTCTTCGCATGGATAAGTTCTCCAAGTGGATAGAAGCTACCACCGGTCACAATCAAGAGGCCGACCACGGCGGTCAAGTTCTTCGAATCCATTGTGTATTGGTACGGCGTCCCAAACAGCATCATCACCGACAACGGCACCAACTTCACCTCGGGCGAGTTCCAGGACTTCGCCAAAGACCTCGCATCAAGCTCAAGTACGCTTCGGTCGCACACCCCAGTCCAACGGCCAAGTCGAAAAGCCAACGGCTCGTATGCGGGGGCTTGAAGAAGCGGCTGCTTCGACCCCTCAAATGCGCAGCAGGCGCCTGGGTCGAGGATTGCCTTCGGTGCTATGGAGCCTGAGAACAACGCCGAACTCCTCGACAGGCTACACACCCTTCTTCTTGCTCTTCGGAGCAGAAAGCAGTGCTACCCACAGACGTACGCTACACAGCGCCGCCCCGCGTCGCCGCCCACGTCGAGGAAGATGCAGACAAAGCGTTATCAGACGCCCAAAGACCTGCTGGACGAAGCTCGAGACGTCGCCCTCGTTCGATCTGCGGTCTACCAGCAGAGCCTCCCCGCACTACCACAGCAGGACGGGTACGCGGACGCTGTTTCGAGCCAGGTGAACCTTGTGCTTCGACTCAAGCAGACAACACATCGAAGCTGGAGCCACATGGGAAGGCCCGTATCTGGTCCACGAGGTCATCCGGGAGGAGCATAATCGTCTACGCAACCCGAAAATGGGGGAAAGACGTAGATTAACCCATGGAAACGCCGCGCAATTGCGCCGCTTCTATCCTTAGCTAGCAAGGCTGTCTCCTCTACCCTCTCTATATGTAATCAAGTGTCGCAGCAGTCCGCACCCAACATTGTGCCCTCGGCACCAAGCATAAAATTCAAATTCCTCACTTCATGAGTTAACATATCCGCATACTCACCCTCGGGGGCTTCGACCCACGCTCGGGGGCTCGGTCCTTCGACCCACGCTCGGGGGCTTCGACCCACGCTCGGGGGCTCGGTCCTTCGACCCACGCTCGGGGGCTTCGACCCACGTTCGGGGGCTCGGTCCTTCGACCCACGCTCGGGGGCTTGGTCCTTCGACTCACCCTCGGGGGCTCGGTCCTTCGACCCACGCTCGGGGGCTTCGACCCACGTCGGGGGCTCGGTCCTTCGACCCACGCTCGGGGGCTTGGTCCTTCGACTCACCCTCGGGGGCTCGGTCCTTCGACCCACGCCGGGGGCTTGGTCCTTCGACTCACCCGGGGGCTTGGTCCTTCGACCACCCTCGGGGGCTCGGTCCTTCGACCCACGTTCGGGGGCTTCGACCCACGTTCGGGGGCTCGGTCCTTCGACCCACGCTCGGGGGCTTGGTCTTCGACTCACCCTCGGGGGCTCGGTCCTTCGACCCATGCTCGGGGGCTTCGACCCACGTCGGGGGCTCGGTCCTTCGACCCACGCTCGGGGGCTTGGTCCTTCGACTCACCCTCGGGGGCTCGGTCCTTCGACCCACGCTCGGGGGCTTGGTCCTTCGACTCACCCTCGGGGGCTTGGTCCTTCGACTCACCCTCAGGGGCTCGGTCCTTCGACCCACGTTCGGGGGCTTCGACCACGCTCGGGGGCTCGGTCCTTCGACCCACGCTCGGGGCTTCGACCCATGTTCGGGGGCTCGGTCCTTCGACCCACGCTCGGGGGCTTGGTCCTTCGACTCACCCTCGGGGGCTCGGTCCTTCGACCCACGCTCGGGGGCTTCGACCCACGTTCGGGGGCTCGGTCCTTCGACCCACGCTCGGGGGCTTGGTCCTTCGACTCACCCTCGGGGGCTCGGTCCTTCGACTCACCCTCGGGGGCTCGGTCCTTCGACCCATGCTCGGGGGCTTCGCCTACGCTCGGGGGCTCGGTCCTTCGACCCACGCTCGGGGGCTTGGTCCTTCGACTCACCCTCCGGGGGGGGCCCCCACGCCACGCTCGGGGCTTCGCCTACCGCCCCCCCCCCGGGGGCTCGGTCCTTCGACCCACGCTCGGGGGCTTCGCCTACGCTCGGGGGCTCGGTCCTTCGACTCACCTCGGGGGCTCGGTCCTTCGACCCACGCTCGGGGGCTTCGCCTACGCTCGGGGCTCGTCCTTCGACCACCTCGGGGGCTTCGCCCACGCTCGGGGCTCGGTCCTCGACCACGCTCGGGGCTTCGCCTACGCTCGGGGGCCGATTCCTTCGACCACGATCAGGGGTTTTGCTACGATCGGGGGCTCGATCCTTCAACCCGCGCTCGAGGGATACGTTCTCTCGATCTACGCTTGAAATTTCTCGCCCACCTCATAACGTTCGGGATCTCCGACGTTTTACCACATACAAACATAAAACATGTATACAATACATGTACAGGGGAAGATACAGATCACAGCTACAGGGCCAGTTCATGGTGCCGCGGCACCCTGATTCGCCCTCTGCCGATCACTCTCGACGATAATTTGTCGAGCGATGCAGTCGCCAGTACTTCTACAAGCAGCGTAGTGGTGCTCCATCTCATAGCGGCCACTGGGCGACGGAGGAAGAGTCTTCAGAAGCTCTAAGTCAACTTCGGGGGTGAGCACGCACGAAAGCAAGTGCGACCACAGCTCCGCTGCGCAGGTGCTCCCGGACAAAGGAATACACGGCGTTGCCATTCTCGAATCGATCAAGCAGCGCTGGCAAACCTTCGGGCTGGTTGTTCAAAGGAAACATCACCTGATGCACCAGTGCTAGAGCGCTTCGGCTGGTCTCAGACAACACACCAGCTTGAGCAATCCTATCTTGCAGAAGTGTCAGCTTCATTGCCTTCGACCGATCAGCCCAGAAGTTATCAGCAACAGAGTTGGCATGATTCGGGCAGCAACAATATGTGCATTCACGCGTCGGGCTTCGGCTGCGCTATCAAGGCACGCATCTGCGCAAAGGATCGAAGATCAAAGCCTGCACATCCAAGCCAACACACAGCGAAAGAAGTTCAGAGACTCACACTTCAGAGATTTTCCAAGATTTTCGATCTCGTCGAGAAGAATTTCTCGCAGTCCGCGGCATACGACGCTTTCGAAAGAGCGACATCGACCTTGGCAGTAACAACTTCAGTTGGCGCTGCGTACTTTGGAGCTGATCGCGCAACGATCGAATTAGTGACAACTCGCTCGAGGAGGGTGCTCTTCGCTCAATGGCACCAGAAGTACTGCCAACTGTTTCGTACGAAAACAGGCCAAGCACCAGAGGCGCGAAGGATCCTGCATGAGGAGCGAACATCACACACAAGAAACGGCAACCGAAATGGCATGAAGATTAATAACAGCAGAACAAGTTTTACAGCAGAAGAGTCTAATCGGGGTCACAGCCCTCGATGTGGACCAGCAAAACTAATTACAAGTGGGCACCAGAAGCGCTGCTCGCACTACGCCGAACTACCAGCCTTGCTAGACGGTGCGGCGGACGCGCCACGCTTCCGAGCCCTCGCCGCCGCACGCTTCTCGTTCCTATCGGCCAGAAAGCCCGTCATTCGAGCAGCCAGTTCACGAGCACGAGCGACATAAGTCTTGGCGGATTTGTCACGTCCGTCCTTATCTTTCGGGTATGTGCTCGTGACCTTGTCAGCGTCGAACTCCACGTCGTGCATCATCATCATGGAGAAGACAGACTCGGTGCCGATAGTTACCTGACGGCGCACCGCGGCAAATAACTGTCTTCGCCGCCCTCCTTCACCGCCACAGCGTCGAGGATCCCTGCCATGGGTGTCGCTGGTCGAATCGGTATAGACGTATCCCGAACGCGAACAGTGTCGACCGCACCGCGCCAAGAGGTTCACAACTCTCGACTCAGGCGTTCGGCAAAGCCGATACTGCGATCGATTCCAGCAGGTCCCTTCATCGCCCCGGCGTCAGTCGGCAGCAGCTACGCAAACAAACAGACAGCCAGGTCAAAACACGACTTTCGGCACGAAAATTATTCCGCACAAAGCTTGAAGAACTTACCACGCAAGGCATCAAGTGAAGTTTGCAAGCGCTGGTCAGCTCTCCTCGCGGGCTTCGGCGTCCAGACGACTTTTATTCGCGCGCTCCTTAGCTTCGGACGATTCACCCTTCAGTCGGGCGATTTCGTCGTCAGCTCGGCGACCTTAGCCTTCAAACCCGAATTCTCAGTGGCAAGGTCGTCCAGCTGAGATTTCAGGGCGTTCTTAGTCAGTAGCAGCCTGGGCCCCATCCCTAATCAATAAAAGAAGGTGTTCAACAAACGAAGCGTCATGTTCATACCAAAGGCGAATTTTACAAGGAAGGTGGAATTACTTACGTCGAGTTTCGTCGAGCTTCTCAGTCAGCCTTCGATTCTCTTCCTCTAAGGCGAAGAAGAGCTTCTACAAACTTTCGACAGGTCCCTAACAACGGGCTAAAAGACGGCCGGGCGAAAAATTAACCTTCGAATCATGGTTCGGAGGCAAGCCCAAGTGTACACACTTAGACTCACCCTCGGGGGCTACTAATGGTCAAAACACGCGAAGCACAGTCTGAAAAACTTTCGACTTACATGGTTGCTAGGACGGACGGGCCCGTCAGACGAGGAGACAAGCACAAATTCTTGTTCAGTCGCCTTCTTCTTCGAAGAGGTCGAAGGCTTTGTCAGAGCAACTTCGGGGGGCGGGTGACGTCGGCGGCCTTCTCTTGTGAATCTGCCGTTTGCTCGAGGGCGTGGTCATGGGGTCGAATCTGGTATTGTTCTTGATCCCCAGGACCGGTCGACGTTTCTTCGAGGAAGATCTGAAACAGGCATCAATGAGAGAACCAGATAGTTAATTTGAAGTATGACCAGAGGATGTTCAAGTTCGACAAGGAACACTTACGAAGCGTCGATCCCGAACTTCGGGAGAATCTTCTTGTCTGTTCGAGATGGAGCGCGGCGGCTCAAAGGCGAAGCGGGGATAGCGCTGTTGCCATCATCCCCCGAAGTAAAATGAGTCTCATCGAGGTCTTCCGAATCTTCGACAACAGTCGCGACTCGTTGTCTCTTCGGGGCCCTCGGTGGCGATGGAGCGGCGGAGGCCGATCCTTCCAGCACTTCGGCAAAGTCACGCCCTGGATATTCGCCCATCTCGGGTTGGGGCGGATAGCATCGGGCTACGTCAATCACCTGTGCAAAGAAAAGGGATGCATTCGACACTGGACGATCCGGCGAAGAAAAGAGGAAAGCATTCGAATAAAAGCATGATCATACCTCGGTGCGGGGAAAGGCTTTGCTAAAAGCTACAGCGCCGAAGATCTTCGGCACAGGATCCTTCTTCTTGATGTTTGTGACGGTGCGTACGCACTCATCGATTTCGGCTTCGTGCAGCTCGTCTTGGGAGATGCGGGTCGAATCCCGGCGATCGCTATAGTCCCACATGCAGTGGGCTCGAGCAGCGAGCGGCTGGATTCGACGCTCGATGAAGTTCGGATGAGCTGGATCCCCGAAAGCTTCCTTCTTCGGGGTAGCTCGGAGCTGCTGGATCTTCTCCATAAGTGGCTCCGTAATCTTCAGCTCCTCGTCCGAAAGATCGTGTCTCCAGGATACACGAGGTCGAAGAACGACTGTAGGATGGAATTCCTCAAGCCCAAAGTTTTCGCCGCGGAGGACTTGTCCTTGGCGTAATACCACTTCGTCCTCCACCCGGGATTATTTCGGGCGCTTGAAGATTGAAGTATTCGACGTCTGGGCGCACTTGAACGCCAAAGCCGCCGGTTTGATATGGCAGAGGGTGCCGAATAGCAAAGATTCGGCGCCACAACGCCCAGTGGGGTTCGATCCCCAGGAAGCATTCACAGAGCGTGATAAAGCACGCAATGTGAAGGATGGAGTTGGGATTCAGGTCGTGGAGCTGAATCCCGTAAGCAAAGAGAAGGCCACGAGGAAAGGATGTGGGGGAAAAGATAAACCCCAGCAGCAAAAAGGCGATGAAAATTACCCGGAATCCGAGGGGTGGCCGGGGAACGATCTCCGGGCCGGCGGCGAGCGATTTCCGCGGCGCGTTCTTAAGGAGGCCCATCTTCTTGGCCTGGGACAGTTCCTTGTTCCCGACATGGATTGGACCCAGCGTCCACGGCGGAGCCTCGCGTCGGCCGTCTTTGGCCTTCTTGGCGGGCAGCAGTGGCGCCGGCGGCTGTGGAGCTCCTCTTGCCCATGGTCAGGGCGCAGCAAAGGTCGCGGAAATGGAGATGAAAGGTAGAGCTACAGGAGCACTGCGCGAGAAGGAGACGATGGCGGCGGTGTGAGACAGACTGTTACCCTGCCACGTCATTTATTCCGGTTCCAGAAATCTACGTCAGATCTCGGCCATCCACGATGAAGTGGAAACGGCCGGGCTGATCCGACCGTCCACGTGTCAGCACGCGAGTTGCCGCGACCGTCCACTACGCACGTAATCAAGGAAACCGCGCCGGTTATTTCTCACCCACGCGCGGACGTGCGGTCAAACTCTGTCAACGGCCGCGGTGCACGGCCTGAGGGCCCGCCATACGTCTCGTCCTGGCAGGGTCAGGCCTGTCCTGCAGAAGATGAGGTGACAACTCGACACTGCTTATCGTCAGTGATGACGCGTTTCTCTGGGTAGATTTTTTCCTTTTCGAGTCAAAGGGCAAAGACTGGCAAGGGTTCTTTTGAGGTTCGAAGGTATGTGCCCCTTGTGCTTGAACAACATCTCGATTGGGTTCTCTTTCGAGATTCTTTGTGTACCTCTCTTTTGTGTCATTCGAATCTACACCGAGTTTTTTCGGCAACTCTGCCTTTTTTGCTCTTCGAGTTCTTTCTTTTGGGCCAGCAGCGCCTTCGATGTATTCGAGGCAGGACTTCGGTCCCTCGAGTTCTTTCTTTCGGGCCAGCAGCGCCTTCGATGTATTCGAGGCAGGACTTCGGTCCCTCGAGTTCTTTCTTTCGGCCAGCAGCGCCTTCGATGTATCGAGGCAGGACTTCGGTCCCTCGAGCTATCTCTTTCGGGCCAGCAGCGCCTTCAAGAAATTCGAGGCAGGGCTTCGATCTTTCGAGCTGTTTCTTTCGACCCAATAATACCTTCCGAAAATTCAGTTCGAGTTTGGACTTCGGTCCCTCGAGCTATCTCTTTCGGGCCAGCAGCGCCTTCAAGAAATTCGAGGCAGGACTTTGGTCCCTCGAGCTATCTGAAAGGACACAGATGTCTCCTAGAGGGGGGGGGTGAATAGGCGATATCAAATTTTACGAATGGCTTGAACAAAGCGGAATTAAACTAGTGTTTATTTTGTCAAGCACAAAAAAACCTAAATAAACTAGGCTCACCTATGTGCACCAACAACTTATGCTAAGCAATACAAGTAACAAGGTGATAGCAAGATATATGACTTCAAGCACGAAGGCTATCACAATGTAAAGTGCATAAGTAAAGAGCTCGGGTATAGAAATAACCGAGGCACGCGGAGACGATGATGTATTCCCGAGTTCCTCCCTTGAAAGGGAGTACGTCTCGTTGGAGGGGTGTGGTATCGCCACAAAGGCCTAACCAACGCCACAAAGGCCTCACCCTATTCTCCAGTGTGAGCTTGCGCCACAAAGGCCTAGCTCACTCTTCCACTAAGGGGTTCCTCAAGGCGGAACCGGGCCTTTACACAAAGCTTGGGGCACACTTCCACAACTTAATTGGAGGCTCCCAAGAATAGCCACAAAGGCACCACACAAGATTCCACAACTTAATTGGAGGTCCCCAAGAAATCCACTGAGCCGTCTAGGGTTCCAAGAACCCAAGAGGAAATAAGCTTCTTGCTTTCACCACTGAATCTCCGAGGAGAACTCAAACCGATGCACCAAATGCAATGGCAAGAACACACGAAGTGCTCAAATCCTTCTCTCCCAAATCCTACCAAAGCAACAAATGCTATGGAGGATATGAGAGGAAGAACAAGGAGGAAATCCACAAAGAACTCCAAGATCTAGATCCAATAGGTTCCCCTCACTTAGAGGAGAAAGTGATTGGTGGAAATGTAGATCTAGATCTCCTCTCTCTTTTCCCTTAAAAAGATGCAAGAAACATGGAGGGAAGTGAGGAGGGAGGGCAAGCTTTGAAGGTCAACAATGGAGGAGAGAGCAGCCCAAAACGTGGTTGGTTCAAGGAAGAAGAAGGGTATTTATAGGTGGGGAAAATCTGGCCGTTGGAAGCAAATCCCGCCAAAGTTCAGCGGAAAGTCCGGCGCCGCCGGACTTTTCGCCGGACGGTCCGGCGGACAGTCCGGCGGTCGCCAGAAAGCCCTTCAGTAGTGCGGTTCGGCAGGCCGCCGGAAATTTCCGGTCCGCCACCGGACGGTCCGGCGGCCCGCCGGACGGATCCGGCGGTGGACAGAAAACGCAACCAGAACAGCCCAAAAAACCAAATGACTTTTGCAAGGAAACTCCGAATGAGATGAAACCAATTTTGTTGGAAAGCTAACAACAAGGAGAACCTCACAAAAAGAGTTCCATACGAAATAATAAGAACCAGCAAGGGAGAATTTACTATGAATTTATAGGTAATAAGAGTCTCTATATGAGGAACCGGTAAATTCTCCAAACACCAAAAACGCAATAAGAGTTCCATACGAAATCCGTTTTTGATGAGCTAGAGCTTGTCATGGAAACAACCACAAGCTCTAGAACCTCACATGGATAAAATCCAAATAAGAACCAAGAAAGATAATGCCAAGTATGCAAAGGTTTGAGCTCTCTCCGAACGATACGAATAAGTTACTCACTCAAGAGCCCCTTCTTGATAGTACGGCTAACGATCCTAAACCCAGTCTCCCACACTATGAGACCGGTAAGAAAGAAACCCTATCAAGAACATACCTTTGCCTTGAGCATTCCACTAGAACTAGATGGTGACAATCTTGATCTTCTCAAGTTGGACTACCTTTCTTGATTGCGCTTGCTCGGTGAAGTCTTGCGGATTGCTCCCCCATACTTCACTATGGGAGAGACACTAGAGAAGTATCTTCACATGTCCATTCCCACCAAATGGACACCGAGCTTCAAGCAAATGATATCTTCTAGAAACCTATCTTGATCTTGCGCTTTGACTTGATCAACATTGCACTTCATCTTCTTCTTTCATAATGATGATGTCTTGAGAATGCACATGAGAGTTCACTCCATCTTATTCCTCAAGACACACTCTAGGCTCAACTCCCTTATGACCAATCTTCGGATCACTCCTTGAATAACACCTTGGTCATCACATAATCTTCTTTATATGCATCTTCTTACAACCTTGAAACCAACATATGGCTCAAGAGTTGTCTACGGACAAGTCCTACAAATATAACTCGATGCAAACATTAGTCCATAGGGATTGTCATTAGTTACCAAAACCACACATGGGGCACATGTCCTTTCACATATGCATCATAATTGTTCTCGCATTAACTTTAACCAGTCAAGATGCTTATGATGGGGGCAATGAGAGCTCAAAGCCAGTAAGTACCATAATTTTTGAAGGTCTATAAAACTCGCAATCACTGCTTCCCTCCGCGAAGGGCCTTTCTTTTACTTTTATGTTGAGTCACCACCTTCTATCTTTATGCACCATTAAGAGAGCATAGTTGTCATTCTTAGTATAATGTGCATTGTCCCAAAGTTTTCATTGATTGATTCATATTGTTGGTTTCACTTGTTCTCAAATTATTTGTATCTAGTCGCCCTCTTAAACTTGAAGGTGTCCTATGCATTTATGTTTTGCTCTCTATGAAGGACAAGCTGAAAACCATTTGTATGTTTTTCCTTATGATTTGAACACACGTTTGACTTTCATTGTTTCATTGTCATGATCTTTTGTTTGTGTTCATTTTCATGTTTATAACATGGTTGCTAACTTTTTATTGTCAAGATTATATCTTTCATGCCCATGTTTTAAGTTCTTATGATCCCAGCTCACAAATGCTTACATATATGATCAAGATTGTGTAGGTGCATGTCACCTAAAAAATTATTCTTTTGTTATCACTTACCTACTCGAGGACGAGCATGAGTTAATCTTGGGGATGCTTGATACGTCTCCAACGTATCTATAATTTTTGATGCTCCATGCTTGTTTTTACACCATTTGCCTAATGTTTCGTTACACTTCGTGGCACTTTTATGCATTTTTCGGAACTAACCTATTAACAAGTCGCCAAGTGCCAGTTCCCTATTTTCTGCTATTTTTGTGTTTCAGAAAAGCTACACAGGAAATATTCTCGGAATTGGACGAAACAAGTTCCTAAAGTCTTATTTTTCCTGGAAGCTTCCAAAGAACCGAAGAGGAGTCGGAGGGGGGCCATGAGGGCCCCACACACCAGGGCGGTGCGTCCCAGCCCCTGGCCGCGCCCCCTATGTGTGAGGGCGCCTCGGCCCACCTCTGACGATGCCCCTTCGCCTATAAAGACCCCCCGACAGAAAAACATAAGGACCCGATCAATTTTCCAGAACACATCGTGATCCGCCGCCGCCATTGACCCGAAGATTGGGAGGGTCCAGAAGCTCTTCCCGGCACCCTGCCGGAGAGGGGAATCGCCACCGGAGGTCTTCTTCATCGCCATGCTTGCCTCCAGAGCGATGAGTGAGTAGTCTACCTTGGACTATGGGTCCATAGCAGTAGCTAGATGGTTGTCTCCTCCACCATGTGCTTCATGTTTAGATCTCATGAGCTGCCCTACATGATTGAGATCACCGTTATGTAATTCTACATGTTTGGTTTGTTGGGATCCGATGAATATTGGTGTTATGATTGAGTTGCTATACTGAAATATATCTTATGTTATCTCTATGTTGTTTATGATCTTGCATGCTCTCCGTTGTTAGTAGCTATCTTGGCCGAGTAGTTGCTAGTAACTCCAAGAGGGGGTATTTATGCTCGATAGTGGGTTCATGCCTCTATTTAATCTGGGGAGTGACAGAAACCTCTAAGGTTGTAGATGTGATGTTGCCACTAGGGAGAAAACAACATTCATATGCTCAAGGGCATATGCTTTGTTTACATTACACACTTTGCTTAATGCAATTATCTGTTGTTCGCAACTTAATACTCATGGGTGTTCGGATGATATCCCCGCGAGTGGATTATTAGTCATAGATGCAGTTGGATGGTGGTCTATGTATTTTGTTGTAATGCCCAGAGTAAATCGCATAGTGATCTTCTTGACATATCATGTTATCTTTATTCTATCAATTGCCCAACTGTAATTTGTTTACCCAGCATGTGTTATTTATCTTATGGAGTGACACCACTAGTGAACTGTGGACCCCGGTCCTATTTCCATCATATTTCTATTACTTGTTTACTTTACTCGCATATTACTATCACTTTCCACTCGATACGCTCATACCCTTTGTTTCAAGCAAACCAGTGAGATTGACAACCTCATCGCAAGTTGGGAACAAAGTATTTGGTTGTGTGTGTGCAGGTTCCGCGTTGCAGCTGGCAAATCAAAGCTTGGACGAGGCGCCCTATAAATTGTCCGAAGCTGTCGCAAGCTAGCAGCATCACCTTCAGTCGTTTGTTTGCTCCTCTCCTGATCGATAAAACCTTGGTTTCTAACTGAGGGAAAACTTGTTGCTGTGCTCATCATACCCTGCGCTTGGGGTTTCCAACCGACTGGTTATAATCATCATCAACTATACATCAACCAGCCATCAACCTACAAGTAGTAATCAACACCGGGAAAGTTTCCCCTATGAACTAGACAAGATTCACCCCAAGATGTTACAGCGAGATGGTGTGGTGATGAAGGTGCTGGGGATGATGATGATGACGATCCTGATGAAGCCCAACTCGATGACGGTGATGATGGCAATGATTTCCCCCCTTCGAGAAGGAATTTCCCCGATAGATTTCTGCCTGCCGGAGAGCTTTCGCTCTCTCTGTGTTTTCTGCCCCGCAGAGGCGGCAGAGGTGGGCTAGGGCGGCCACACCACCTGGCGGCGTGGCCAGGGCTAGCCCGCGCCAGGGGGTGGTGTGGGCCGGCCCCTAGTGGCTCACCTTGCCCTCTGCTTCTGGCTACTTCCGTTTTCTGGCAAAATAGGAACTTCTGGGTATTTTCCTGGAATTGCTGATCTCCAGAAATATGGTGTCTTGATAGTCCTTTTTCTAGCAGAATTCTGACTTTGACAGTTAATTCTCCAATAATCACCAAACATGCAAAATAGAAGAAATAACATAAGTATCATCTCTAAATATGAAATATATCAATGAGTAACAGTAAATTATGATATAAATGGTGATGCAAAATGACGTATCAACTCCCCCCAATCTTAGACCTCGCTTGTCCCCAAGGGAAAACTGAACTCAGTAAACACTACCATGGGTTTATGGAGTGAAGTGTCGATAAACAAAATATAGACAAGAAGCATCATATTTATCAATACACAAGTCATAATAGACAGCAACTTTCCCTTATATAACTTAACTTGCAATGAGTAAAGGGAATCACAATAAAGGTGCACAAAGAAAATCATGATTGGTGATGGCAAACTTTTGTTCTTGGTCAGAGAACAATTAACATATTGTACTTATATTTCGATCAGAGTCTTTATATAAGAGCTTATATTGCAGAAATCACATGCTCAATTATAACAACCTCTTTACGGTCATTGATAGCTTTCAAGATATATTCATACAGATAAAAGCATTGTCTAAACAAAGGAAGATCAAAGACATGATTGAATAAATCAACATATGGATGGTTGGATCACAACAACTCAAATGCTTGCTTGAGATAGAGAGGAATAGATTTACTGACTCAACATAAAAGTAAAAAGATAGGCCCTTCGCAGAGGGAAGCATGAATTTATCATATGCTAGAGCTTTTCATTTGTAAAACAGAGATAAAAATTGTTTTGGGAGGTGGTTGTTCTTGTCAACGAATCGCAATAGAGTTCTTGCTAACTTCATACTAAACAAGTTGAGAGCGGTTTCGAATTATTGATAAAGAGCATTTATATGCACTTTTTATAGTTTGGCACTCCTCCCAACCTTTCCTTTCACAAACCATGGCTAACCGAATCCTTCGGGTGCCTGCCAACAATCTCATACCATGGAGGAGTGCCTTTTTTCTTTTTCTTTTTGAAGTTATAATGGTCTGACCAGCTCTCTTGCAAAATTAGTGACGAGCAGATGAAGCATGCAAGTCGAGGGGTACTCAATTTAGTATGGAAGATAACAAACCCAACCACTACGTCCTCATGAGCTAAAAACAGTGTCACAAAATGAGAAGTATTTGAAGGTTTGAAAGGTAGCACTTGAAAATTTACTAGGAATGGCTTGAAATGCCATGCATAGGAAGTTATAATATACTCTTTGGAATAACTTGGTTTTTGGGAGTTGGATGCACGAGAAGTATCCCTCTTAGTATAGGTTTTTGTCTAGCAAGGCTGGGTAGCAAGCATAAGAGTTGAGTGAAACAAACAAACATACATGTGATAGAAAACAATCATGCAATCTTCCTTGGAAGTACAAACAATCTTAACTTGAGAATACTAAGCTTATGAGCCAATCAAGAAAAAAGATAAAGGAATAATGTATCTACATGTTCTCTCTTTTCTACTCAAGCCTCAAAAGTATTGTTGCTACTGACCATTGCTAAGTTTTCCAAAACCAACTAGATTTACTTATGCTCCCAAAGTGATACCAATACTAACAACAAGATCAATCATATAACAGAAATTGCAAACTAAAATAAAGTGTGCAGAAAGTAAATGATAAAAACTTCTTATTAATATTTCATAACCGCAACTCACACCAAGGGATACATAGATAACCAACTAAAGGAGAGATACTTCCACACTGCAAACCATCCTATATGATAACTTTCTCTACTCATGATATGACTCTACTGAAAAGTAAAAGGGTAAAAGGTAATGATGTGATACCGCGACACTCCCCCAAGCTTGGAACAAGCCAAGGGATGCCAATACCAATGATGAATTACTCCTTTGGTGGTGGTGGTGCGATCATGATTGGGGTGAGAAAATTCTCCAGCATCCTGCGAAGCCTATTTTTCTCTCCTTTTGAAGTATCTCCACTTCCATCTTTAGAACTCGATATTTGTCACAAAACCTCATCGGTTACCTGAAGGGCTTCCTATGCTGCAGGGTAAGAGCTGAGGTCTAGAACTAGTGGTATTGGCCCTGCATATTATGAGAAAAAGCACGTCCAGTGTTAATCGATCCTACAAAAGTAGGTTCTCTTGTCCTTGATCCAGCGGTAATCTGTCCCTCCTTCAGCTTGGGGTTTTGGTGATCATCCTCCAAAGGCTTCTTGCCCTTGTCGTTGTTGGCGGAGGCCATGGTGCCTCCAAACTGAGAACAGCCCCTGACAGAAACAGATCGAAACTAAAACATGACGAGAAAATGATTTACGGACCTCTGGGCTCCGGGGGATTATATAGCTGAAAGTTTAACAACAAAAGGAAGGCACAAGATGAAATCGAGTCGGAAACAAGCTCCGAGGCGATCACACCACCTGGTGGCGCGGCCAGGAGTGGGCCCGTGCCACGAGGTGGTGTGGTGCCCTCGGGCACCGTTTCCTACCCATTTTCATCTCGTAATTTTTCATATTTGATAAGAAAAACAAAAGTATAAGCAGAAAAGTTTAACGCAAACTTTTTCTTACTAAAACTGTTACCTATTCGAAACGGACTTTGCAGTTTCCTGGATTTGTTCTTTGATAAATTCTTCTGGAGTCACCACTTGAATAGTATCGATATCTTCATTATAAGAATCTCCAGAAATATAATTTTTGAGTCTTTGCCCATTCACCACTTGTGTAGTGTTATCCTTTAGCGAAGCAATTTTAATTGCACCTGAACGATACACCTCTTCAATAACAAAGGGTCCTGCCCATTTCGAGAGTAAGTTTCATGCAAAAAATCTGAGATGAGACCTATACAATAGAACTTTTTCACCAACATGGAACTCTCTCTTAAGAATTCTCTTATCATGCCAATTTTTAACTTTCTCTTTAAAGAGTCTAGCATTTTCATAAGCTTCACTTCTCCATTCATCTAGAGAACTCAGGTCAAGCAACCTTTTCTTACCAGCAAGTTTAAAATCTCTATTAAGCTCTTTCACTGCCCAATAAGCATTGTGTTCTAATTCTAAAGGCAAGTGACAAGCTTTTCCATAAACCATTTTGTAATGATACATACGCATGGGATTTGTATAAGCAGTTCTATAAGCCCATAAAGCATCATTTAACTTACTAGCCCAATTTTTCCTAGATCTATTAACAGTCTTTTGCAAGATAGACTTGATCTCTCTATTTGATAATTCTACTTGCCCACTTGTTTGGGGATGATAAGCTGAAACAATTCTATGATTAAAATCATATCTAGCAAGGGTTTTCCTAAAACCACCATGAATAAAATGAGAACCTCCATCAGTCATAAGATATCTAGGCACACCAAACCTTGGAAAAATAACATCCTTAAGCATTTTTTACGAGTTCTCACCATCAGCACTCCTTGTAGGTATAGCTTCTACCCACTTAGTAACATAATCAACAACAACAAGTATATGAGTATAACCTTCTGAAGGAGGAAAATGACCCATAAAGTCAATCCCTAGCAGTCAAATGTTCAATAACAAGAGAATAATTCATAGGCATTTCATTGCGTCTAGAAATATTACCAACTCTTTGACATTCATCATAAGATAGAATAAATTTTCTTGCATCTTTAAAAAAGGGTAGGCCAATAAAAACCTGATTGTAGAACCTTTTGTTCAGTTCTATCACCAGCATGATGTCCTCAATAAGCACTACCATGACATTTCCTCAATATCTCTTGTTGTTCATATTCTGGAACACATCTTCGCATAATACCATCCACTCCTTCTTTATATAAATGTGGGTCATCCAAAAAATATGTCTCAAGTCATAAAAGAATTTCCTTCTTTGCTGATCTGTAAAGGTTGGAGGCAAATACTTGGAAACAATAAATTTAGCATAATCAGCATACCAAGGACTCTCTCGCGAGGTTACTTTTATTGCAGCCAACTGTTCATTTAAAAAACTATCATTTACAGTAATAGGATCATAAGAAATGT
This sequence comes from Dactylis glomerata, assembly GCA_007115705.1. Taxonomy (NCBI): domain Eukaryota; kingdom Viridiplantae; phylum Streptophyta; class Magnoliopsida; order Poales; family Poaceae; genus Dactylis; species Dactylis glomerata. Next base: position 8,677,676 of record QXEO01000546.1, read on the forward strand.
TTTCCAATCTAGACAAATTATCAGCAACAGGATTTTCAGCACCTTTCCTATCTAGAATATGCAATCAAACTCTTGTAAAAGCAACACCCATCTAATAAGCCTAGGCTTAGCATCTTTCTTTCCATAAGATACCTAATAGCAGCATGATCAGTATGAATAGTAACTTTTGAATCAACAATATAAGGTCTAAATTTATCGCAAGCAAAGACGACAGCTAGGAACTCCTTTTCAGTAGTGGCATAATTATTTTGAGCAGCATCAAGAGTCTTACTAGCATAATGAATAACATTCAACTTCTTATCTACTCGCTGTCCAAGAACAGCACCTCCAGCAAAATCACTAGCATCACACATAATTTCAAAGGGTAAATTCCAATCAGGTGGTTGGACAATAGGAGCAGTAATTAAAGCCTTCTTAAGAATTTCGAAAGCTTCCTTACAATCATCATCAAAAACAAAAGGTACATATTTTTTAAGAATATTAGTAAGATGCTTCAAAGTTTAGAGAAATCAATAATAAACCTATTATAGAAACCAGCATGACCAAGAATACTACGAATACCTTTAACATCCCTAGGATAGGGGATTTTTCTCAATTGCTTCAACTTTTGCGCTGTCAACTTTAATACCTCTTTCAGAAATTTTATGTCCAAGAACAATTCCTTCTTTAACCATAAAGTGGCATTTCTCCCAATTAAGAACAAGATTAGTTTCCTCATATCTCTGCAAAACTTTATCAAGATTGTGCAAATAGTTATCAAAAGAAGTTCCATAGAAAGAGAAATCGTCCATGAATACTTCCACAATTTCTTCACAAAAAACCATGAAAGATAGCAGACATGCATCTTTGAAACGTAGCAGGAGCATTACAAAAACCAAAAGGCAGACGTCTATAAGCATAAGTTCCATAAGGACAAGTAAAAGTGGTTTTCTCTTGATCTTGCTTTTAGCAGCAATTTGAGAAAAACCAGAATAACCATCAAGAAAACAAAAAAGAGTTTTCTTAGATAATATCTCTAACATTTGATATATAAAAGGTAAAGGATAATGATCTTTCTTAGTAACTTTGTTAACCTTTCTAAAATCGATGCACATCCTATAACCAACTACTACTGTTTGAGGAATAAGCTCATTATTTTCATTAGGCAAAACAATAATACCTCCTTTCTTAGGGACACAATGCACATGACTAACCCATCTACTATCAGCAATAGGATAAATAATACTAGCATCAAGGAGTTTCAATACCTCATTTCTTACAACTTCCTTCATCTTAGGAATTAAACAGCATTGATGTTCGACAACTGGCTTTGCATCTGGCTCCATATTAATAGCATGCTGACATATAGTAGGGGAAATCCCTTTTAAATCATAAAGAGTATATCCAATAGCTCCTCGGTGTTTCCTCAATATTTCCAATAACCTTTCTTCTTCCTTCCCTGAAAGTTTAGAACTAATAATAACAGGATATGTTTTCTTATCATCAATATAAGCATATTTAAGATCATCAGATAAAGGTTTTAAATCAAAAACAGGATCCGCTTTGGGTGGTAATGTTGTACCCAAGTCTTCCATAGGTAAATTGTGTTTAAGCATCTCTAGTTGACGAAGAAGAATCTCATCAATCTCGTTTCTCTCTTCCAAAAAGATCTCACTTTCGTGGTCCTCCATATATTGCTGCAAAGCGTTGTTAGGAGCAAGAGCAATAGAGGCAAGTTGTTCAACTCAAAATCTTCATTAGGCAATTTAGTTTCATAAGGAGGTTTGGTAAACTTAGAAAAATTAAACTCATAACATTCTCCATCAAATTTAGTTAAAATTTTCTCCTTCTTACAATCTAGAATAGCGCCACAAGTGTTCAAGAAAGGTCTACCAAAAATGATAGGACAAGTTTTACTAGTAGCTGAACCAAGTACTAGAAAATCAGCAGGATATTTAGTCTTACCGCATAGAACATCCACATCTCTAACAATACCAATTGGAGAGATAGTTTCTCTATTAGCAAGCTGAATAACCACATCAATTTCTTCAAGTTCACAAGAACCAATTTCATGCATGATTTCTCTGTAAAGCTCATAAGGAATAGCACTTGAACTTGCACCAATATCGCATAAACCATAGTAGCAATGATCACCTATCCTGACAGAAAGCACAGGAACACTAGTTTTCCTAGATCTACTAGAATGTGAAACAATATTAGAAGCATCTTCACAAAAGAGAATGTGTCCATCTTCTACATTTTTAGTAACAAGGTCCTTCACTATTGCTACTGCAGGTTTAACAGTTATTTGTTCATCAGGTTCTATAGCTTTCTTTGTAATTTTGCTAATCACACTAGTTATCATAGAATGCTCCTTTACCTTAGCAAGGAAAGGTGTTTTCTCAATATAAGGTTCATGCAAAACACGATCAGCAGTACAAACTTCAATATTTCTAGCAGGAACACAATTAACAGTATCTTTATAAGGTGCATGGTACTTGTTCCATTCCTTTTTTGGAATATCAAGATAAGAGGCAAAGCCCTTAAAACAGTTTGCAAGTATTTGAGAATCAAGACCATAAACAACACTAATATTATGAAAGTCATCAGTTCCCATAAAAGATTTAAGGGATTTCTATTTTCGTGCCCTCGGGTCCTTAGTTGTGCTCAGTTTTCCCCAGCCGCTTAAATTTTCCTCAGTTTTCCCCTCGCTCTAGTTTGAAACCCCTCGCAGACGCTCGGACGGGAGGGTTGCCGTCAGGTCAGAGGCCTTAGACCGTTACCGGTGACGGCTAGGGAGCTGCGGTGGTTGTGAATGGACCGTTGCTTTTGAATGGTGTTGACTGTTGACCCAATGAGACACGTCGGACTGGCGGTCTGTCATTCAAAAAAAAAGCTTTCCCCTCCGCCCGAGACTGGAAGAGCTCACACACCGCCCCTCCGCCGCCACGCCGTCCTGCCCTCCTACCTTATGGCGTCGTCCGCCCCCGAGCCGCCCCCGCCCCCACCACCACCCCCGGGAGGCGGAGAGGGCTCCGCCTCCACTAGATCTACCCCTATCGCGGGTAGAGTTTGTACAGCCATCTGGTGTGCCCATTATGCCCCTCAACGGTGGAGAAGATTGGGAATCGGAGGGATCTAATGCATGGATTCCATCTGGGTAAGCATCGTCTGCCTATGTGAATTAACAGTAGGCAGTTTTTGAGCGCGAATCGTTGTTGCTCAACTAACTGCGTTGCTTTTCGAATAGGATTGATCCAGCGCTGGCTTTTGGCTGGTGGTTAGGCTGGATATTAGCTTTTTGCGTGATTCTGAACACAATGTGAGCAGACTTTATATCCCAGCGGTGGTTGCAACTACTATCTCGTTGAGGGATTTAAAAGATAACATTTGCGCTCAGTACCCCTGGGGCTCTGGCGATTCAGTTGATTTCCAATATTTCAACAGCACGGAGGGAAGATATGTTCCACTAATTTCCGACGAGGATCTGGGAATTCTTTTTGCTTTAAATGATTCTTGCCGTGTAGGTAAAATTCAAATCCATGTGGATAGGGTCCAGGCATCATCTGGTGTTGGGGCATCATCAGGTGGTCGGGCATCATGTCTCTCTAGTGTTGCTGCCTCTGCTAATCGTGTGCGCCGCCCCGCTCCTTGTAGGTCCACAGCAGCACCATCTGTCCCCAGTGCTAGTGGTAGTGGTAGCCAGATCGTTCCTGCGGTCGATGTGGAGGACGATGCAGAGATTGAGGATCCATCTCCTCAAGATGATGAGGATGAGTTGATGTTTCCTGAATTGGTAGATCGATGCAGTAAGGAGGCAATGGAGGATCAATACATGGAAGATATTGCACAAGGTGCCAGATTTGATGACACTGATGATGAAGAGAAGGATGAGAATAATGATAGCCTCGTTTTAGCCGATTACGAAGGTGATGATTTGCCAACAATTGAGTGGAACAGGGAGGATCCTCAGCTTGTAGAAGGCACCATATTTGAAACGATGATGGACTGCCGTAATGCAATTACTACATATTGCATTCTCACCAAGAATGATTATGAGGTTATTAAAAGTGAGCCAGGTAGGTTCACAGTTAAGTGCCCATACAAGAGGTGTAAGTGGAGGCTGCATGCATCCACAATGCTCAGAAGCACCGTGGTTCAGGTACTACGCCAACCAGTTGTGTATTTTAGATCACGGTGTAAAATTTGTCAATTGTTACTGACATCCCTTATAATTATGTTTCAGATAAAGAAGAACTCGATCGACCATACTTGTCCACCTCGAGCAGGAGCGCCAGAGGAGAAATCAAAGCTAGCGAAGACTAGGTGGTTGGCAGATGCAATCATATATTGGCTGAGAGAAACTCCAACACTTGGTCCAACAGCACTCATAAAATTGATATCTGATAAGTTTAGTATAAACATACCTTACATGAGGATGTTCTATGCAAAGGAAATGGCTCTTGACAGGATCAATGGTCCATGGAATGAAAGCTTTCAGTTGCTTTACACTTTCAAAGCTGAAGTGGAGATGGCTAGTCCAGGCAGTGTTGTAGCGATAGACAAGCATACAATTCCCTACAAATTGAAAAGCGGGAGGATAATACAGAAGGAATGTTTTAGAAGGGCTTTTGTTTGTTTCAAAGCTTGCTGGAAAGGCTTTCTGGACGGTTGCAGGCCTTATTTGGCCGTGGATGCAACAGCTCTTCATGGCAGGTTTAAAGGACAGCTAGTTGCTGCTACTGCAGTTGATGGACACAATTGGATGTTCCCTGTTGCTTATGGAGTTTTGGAGGTTGAGTCAGAGGAAAGTTGGACTTGGTTTCTGCAGAATTTGCGCGACCTTATAGGTCATCCACCAGGACTTGCTATCCACACAGACGCTTGCAAAGGTTTGGAGAGTGCATTAGAAGCAGTATTCCCTGGAGTGGAGCATAGGGAATGTATGCGATACTTGGTACAGAATTTTACAAAGAAATTCAAGGGTAAAGTTTATACTGACAACCTATGGCCAGCTGCATACACATGCAGCATTAGGAAGCATCTGTTTCATTTGGAAGTGTTGTATAAACAAAAACCTGGGGTGAAGGAGTACTTGAATGAACATCATGGTAGGGTGTGGTCAAGAAGCCAATTCAATGAAATTTGCAAGGTAGACTATGTAACAAGTAACCTTGCGGAGAGTTTCAATGCAAAGGTCAAGTCATTGAAAGGGCTTATGCTGTGGCAAATATTTGATAAGATTAGGCCGATGATCATGATAAAGATCGATCTGCGTCAAAGAATTGCAGCCACAAAATATGTTGGCCATCTCATGCTCCCATCTTTGATTAAGTCTTTGCATGCCAGGGCAAAACAATTGAAGATGAAATGCATCAGAAAAGGAATGGAAGCTGAGGTAACCTACACTGACAGTAAAAACAGGCAGTGGAGGTATCCAGTGAGTTTGGTTGATAGGACATGCCATTGTAGGCGATGGCAGATCCGTGGGATACCCTGCATACACGCATTGTTTTTCATGAGTGTTATAGCGGGTGTAGAAGGTGAAGTTGATCAGTATGTGTCAAAGTTTTTCTCTGTTGCCAAATTTAGGGCTGCATATGCTATGAATGTTCCTACCTTGTTGGGAAAAGACCAATGGATGAAAGTCGATCCAGGCTTCAAACTATACTCTCCAGTTTTGACTAGACCGGCAGGTAGGCCGAGGAAGAATAGGATCAGAGCTAGTGCAGAGGGTGGTGCACCGATTCGATGATGTAAGTGCAAATGTTGTGGAACCCCTGGACACATTGCTAGGCTTTGTAAAAATCCAGTTGACCCAGCTTTTGGAATGGAAGATCAGGCGGGAGCAGCAAATGCAGAGGAGAATGAAGCAGCAATTCAACATGAGGAGATTGAAGCAATGAATCGAGAGCTGCTTGAACCGATGGATCGAGAGCTGCTTGAACTGATGGATCGAGAGGAGATTGAACAGATGAATCGAGAGCTGCTTGAACCGATGGATCAAGAGCAGAGGGAACAGATGGATCTAGAGGCCGTTGAAGCAATGCATAGCCACTTGAGTGAAGGAATTGATCGAGAGCTGGGTAAACCGATGGATCAAGAGCAGATTGTAGAAGCAAGGGAAGAAAATGCATTAGAAGAAAGAGCAAAAGCTTCGTATGATATGGTTGTCTCGGTCTTGGCACAACCCGAAGAGAAGAAGAAGAACAAGAAAGAGGGCAAAAGGAAGGTAGACACCGGTAATATCCCTGGTAGGGTTACCCGGAGTAAGGTGGTGGACCCAGCGAGTCACACCAGGAGCAAGAGAAAGATTTAATTTTGAACAATTAATTTGAATGTATGTGTTATTGCAAGTTTTCTATGGTCATGCACCTCGAACAGATGAATCGAGAGCTGCTTGAACCGATGGAGTCTTGTTATGTTACCTACAACCTAGAGAAATAATAATGGAAAAGTAAATTTATCATTTTCTAAGTGACTAAAAAAATATAGTTTTGGGTTTAGTTTAATTCAAAATAATTCAAAACATGGTGGAACCTTCCCATGGAGTCTTGTTATGTTACCTACAACCTGGAGAAATAATAATGGAAAAGGAAATATAGAGATATGAAGTTTTTCCCAAAACCACTTCCTAGTCCATGAGCTACTAGCTATGAAGATGCAGGGCTTTCTACTCAACACACCTCCCAAATACCCACTATGCTTACAAACTTTGTCCAAATGAGTCCAAATTCGTCACACTTGTGTATCTTTGAATTGCAAACAATATCACGTCGGCCAAAATGTACTATATTGTTCAAATAGCACAATCTAACAATTTTTATACCAAAAGCTTCAATTTCCCTTACTCCCTTTATTATTTGGGTGCCCCTGTTTTACTTAGGTTTACTCAGTTTTCCCCCTCCGGGTCCACTTGTTTTACTCAGTCCTACTCAGTTTTGCCCTTCCGATAAACATTTCCTCACTTTTCCCCCTCTTAGTTCTACTCAGTTTTCCTCACTTGTACTCACAGGCTGATCTCTGATTGGTTGAGATGTATGTCACACGGATCTTGGTTGGTTGATAGCTCAACGTACGCTTGCACCGTGGGATCATTTATGATCGGACGGCCTGTATATCTCTCTCTACCTCGATGGACGCATACGGAGAGAAGAGCAGAGCACATACCTACCAACCCTAGCAGTCACATCTTCCTCTCTTACTCTGGCGGTCGCGGCGGCGCGGATCTGCAGCGTGCGTGCGTGCGTGCGGCGGCGTGGATCTAACCGTGCGTGCGGCGGCACGGATCTAACAGTGTGTGCGGCCGCGTGGAACTGCAGCGTGCGGCGGCGCAGATCTAACCGTGTATGCGGCGGCGCGGATCTAACCGTGCGGAGGCGTGGATCTAAGAGTGTCGGTGAGGATCTAAGAGTGCCGGTGAGGATCTAACCCTCAGAAATAGTTGAAATGTCTCTCTCTGTCTCACATTCATTTATCTTCTCAGATCTGTTGATGATGAAGAACACCAAGACGGTGGCCGTGCCGACAGTGCTCACCGATGCCAAGACGATTGAAGCCATCACCTACAACATCGCTGCGACGACGCAGATCCAGCCTTCAATGTCGGAGCCTGCCGATGTCTCACTTCCGTTACCCTCCTCAGATCTGTTGCTGATGGACACCAAGACGGCGGCCATGTCGACAGTGCTCATCGATCGTCTTGAAGCCATCGCCTAAACATCGCTGCGACCTACAACATCGCTGCGACGGCGCAGATCCAGCCTTCAATGTCGGAGCCTGCTGATGTCTCACTTCCATTGCCCTCCTCAGATCTGTTGCTGATGGACACCAAGACGGCGGCCGTGTCGACAGTGGTCATCGATGCCAAGACGATTGAAGCCATCGCCTGCAACATCGCTGCGACGGCGCAGATCCAGCCCTCCTCCATATCCGAGTTTGCGGATGGCGCATATCCAGCCACCAAGATGGCGGCGGTGCCAAGAGTGGTTGCGAAGCCGCAGATTCAGCCCTCCTCCATGTCCGAGGTTGCGGATGGCGCATATGAGCACCCCTCAGCCGCCCGTCGTCCAGGCCCTTCTAGCCCATCGATGCGCGGCCGTGTTCAACGCCGCAAATTGGGATAAATTATGATAAATTTGTATTTTTCAATTTCAATTTGGGATAAAATTGTTCGAACTACTACCTCCGTCTCAAAAAAAGCTTCTCCACTTTCTCGATGTGTCCCTATACATCCGAATGTATGATTTGAATTCTATCCCAACTTGATTGGGAAGATTAATATGTATTTAATCTGAGAGGCTGGTACATGCTTTCACTTTTGGGATCCCTTCACTTTTAGAACTCATCCAAATTCACTTTTGGGATCCCTGCACTTTTATAAGATGTTCATGCATTCTAAAATTATCGCGTGCATTACTTAGCACAACTAGGAAATTGTACACCAAAATACAGTGGTTAGAGCCACACCAAAATACAGTGGTTAGAGCCATCTACTGAATAACAATTCTATACTATCTAAATCATCTACCACAACCACATAACTGCTAGGACAGGGATGACACCTAATAAAACTGCCCAGATGAATCTACTTTTCGCCTCTCCCATCACTTGAAGTTCATGTTCTAGATTTTCTACCACTTGATCAGATACGGCAAGATCTGTCTTAAGTATCAACTTCTCCTTGCGAATAAGCTCTGAATTCTTCTTTTCTTCCTCCATAGTACGCTTTAGCTCGAATATCATCAGGTTTTTACGGGCCAATTCATCACCTAAATTGGCCACCTTCTCCTCCAAATCCATCCTCTGGCTACACCACTGGGTTGATTCATCTTGATATGCAATGTACCATGGATCATCGGCTTGCCTGGCGAACTGTAACAATAATGGAAAAAAGAACAACTAAAATCACTCCAACAGGCCATGGCGGCACTTAAATTCAACGGTAGTACAGAGAGCAGAAGCTAGATACCTGCACTTCCGACGAGGTAGGAGAAGTAGAACGTGGCCACGACATGATCGAATCCCCACCCTCGCCGGTGTACCCGCTACGACCAGACAATGAGGACTATTTCGCACCTGCAAACTCCAATAAATTATGGGAACCGAATCGATTAGGGGGCGGGGGAGGCGGAAGCGGAGGTCTTACCAAGCTATACTACCAATTGGTGCGCGGAACAAATCCCGGTCGTCGTGGGCGGCGGATCTGCTTGCGGCGGACTTTCCTGCGGTGGGTACAATGCGTGCGGACGAAACAAGTGCTGGAGCCGTGGTTGACGTGCAGCGCCGTAGTCTGTCCGACGCCGCCGGGGGACAGAGCCGGCGGCGCAACGAGGCGCCGGCGATGGCTGCTCCATCCGAGGGTGGGGAACGAGCTGCCAGCGGTTCTCCAATGACTAATGAGATACACAACACTAGGTTCCAGCCATGTTTAGCATAAGATTCACTTTAGATTAAGCTGCAAAAATAATAACCTGCTGGGTCTAGCTTAAGAAAAATTAATTAGTGAACTTGTTGCTTCTCTCTAGCAAAAATAGTCACCTGCTGGGTCTAGCTTAAGAAAAAGGGCGACCCCAGCGGTCATTGGCTGAGGCGGCCCCACAAAGCGGCTCTATATGATTTTCTCTAAATAAATAGACGACCCCAGCGGTCATTGGCTGCGGAGGCCCCACAGAGCGGCAATATATGATTTTCTCTAAATAAATTGACGACCCCACTGGTCATTGGCTGCGGCAGCCCCACAGAGCGGCCCCATTGGTCATTGGCTGCGGAGGCCCCACAGAGCGGCAATATATGTCTTTTCCTGAAAAATACACGACCCACTGGTCATTGGCTGTGGCAGCCCTATAGAGCGGCCCCTTTTGTCATTGGCAGCACCGCGTATACAATCAGGAAATAAAACGGCCCACACGTCAGCGATAGATGGATGGCTGCTCTGACGTGTCTCCTGACCCTACCCGTCAGCACCATTCAAAAGCATCGGTCAATTCACAACTACCGCGGCTCCCTAGCCGTCACCGGTAACGGTCAAGGCCTCTGACCAGACAGCAACCCTCCCGTCCGAGCGTCTGCGAGGGGTTTCAAACTAGAGTGAGGGGAAAACTGAGGAAAAGTTAAGCGGCTGGGGAAAACTGAGTACAACTAACGAACCAGGGGCACAAAAATAGAAATCCCAAGATTTAATGCATTCATAATCATAATTTATACCTGACTTTCTTCCTTTGTCATTCTCCCATCCTTCGGTATTTTACTAAATACTGTCGAGAAGATCCCATTTAGCTTCTTCTTTCATATGTGTAAATGATCCAGAACAAGAAGCATCCAATAAATCCTTATCATGAAGAGAAAGCCTTGCATAGCATTATTAATAACAATATTACTGGGGAGCTCATGAATGGGACATTTGAGCATTATTGACTTCAATCTCCCCCACGCTTGGGCAATACTCTCTCCATCACGAGGCCAAAAATTATATATTTGATTCCGATCTTTATGAATCTCACTAGGAGGATAGAATTTAGAATAGAAGAGAGGTACAATTTCCTCCCAGCCAATAGATCGGCCATTCTCCAGCAACTTATACCATTCCGCAGCTCTGCCCTTCAGTGATAAAGAGAATAGCTTCCTCTTAACTTGGCTTGTTGAAATACCTACACACTTGAACAACTCGCATAATTCATGTATAAAGAGCAAATGATCACCAGGATTGACAGTTCCATCTCCTAAATAGCAGTTATTCATAACACGTTCAGCAATCTTCATAGGTATTTTAAAAGGATCTAATTGAGCAGGCGGTGGTTCATCTACTACCGTAACAGTGGTAGTAGTATTCCCAAATAAAATAAAATAACAGACAGAAATAAATAAATAAAAATAGTACTTACATTAAAAGTTTCCTTTACCAATTCCAATCTTCAATAGCGCTTCACTCCCTGACAACGGCGCCAAAAAATAGTCTTGATGACCCACAAGTATAGGGGGTGTATCGTAGTACTTTCGATAAATAAGAGTGTCAAACCCAACGAAAAGCAGAAGGTCTTGACAAGCAGTTTTGATCAAGGAATCACTGTAAATATTAGCAAACGGGTTTTTAGGGGTATTTAATAATGCAGATAAATAAAGTACGAGTAAATAAAAGACAGTAATAATAATTTCAGCGAGTGGCCCAATCCTTTCTAGAGCAAAGGACAAGCTGGTTGTGTTACTTATGATTACCAAACGTTCCTGAGGACACACGGGAATTTCGTCAAGCGCTTTCGCTTCATACAGTTGATTAATCTTCATTGGTTTGATAAGTGTCATGGGGGTGAACCTGTGCTAATGCACTAACCCAACTTGGACTAATACATACTTGTGATTATACCCCTTTCAAGCATCCACAACTACAAGAAAGTAATTAAGATAAATCTAACTACATCATTAAACTCTGAGATCCTACACTCCCTGGTGCACTGGTTTCCTAACGGGGGTTTAGGTTTCTGTCACTCCGGCAACTCCACAATTAGTAGCCAAATACACAATGCATTCCACTAGGCCCTTAAAGGTGAAGTATCATGTAGTCGACGTTCACATGACACCACTAGTAGAATAGCACCACAACATAAATATCAAACCATTAAATATTACTCAACATAGTTCCACTACTAACATCTTGACTTCTTCCATGTCCTCAAGAACTAAACGAACTACTCACAAGACATCATATGGATCGTGATCAGAGGTGAAATAATATTGAATAACAATCTGGACATAAAACTTAATTCAACGGTTTCACTCAATAGTATCAACTACAAATAGTAATCAACACCGGGAAAGTTTCCCCTATGAACTAGACAAGATTCACCCCAAGATGTTACAGCGAGACGGCGTGGTGATGATGGTGATGAAGGTGCTGGGGATGATGATGATGATGATGACGATCTCGATGAAGCCCAGCTCGATGATGGTGACGATGGCGATGATTTCCCCCTTCGGGAAGGAATTTCCCCGGCAGTTTTCTGCCTGCCGGAGAGCTTTCTCTCTCTATGTGTTTTCCGCCCCGCAGAGGCGGCAAAGTATTTCTGCGATCCTCTCCCTGTCTTAGGTTTCCGAGACGAAGATATACGCGAAGGGGCATGATGCGGGTAGGATGACCACCCAGTTGGGAACCCCAAGAGGAAGGTATGATGAGCACAGTAGCAAGTTTTCCCACAGTAAGAAACTGAGGTTTGTCAATCCAGTAGGAAAAAGCCAAACTTGAGAAGGTGATGCTTGCTAGCTTCGTGACACTCCAGCAAGGGCGCCGTTTACGATTCTTGTTGGTGCGTCTTCAACTAGTAGCAACGTGGAACCTGCACACAACACAACCAAGTACTTTGCTCCCAACTTACGATGAGGTTGTCAATCTCACCAGTTTGCTGTAAACAAAGGTATGAGCGTATCGAGTGGAAAACAGTAGTACTATGCGAGAAAGTAAACAGTGCGAGTAATAGTAAAATGGTGTGTAACAATGTAAAGGAAATTGGACCGGGGTCCACAGTTCACTAGTAGTGTCTCTCCATAAGATAAATAACGACATGCTGGGTAAACAAATTAGAGTTGGGAAATTGATAGAATAAAGATAACGTGCATATGTCACGAGGATCACTATGAGATTTACTCTGGGCATTACAAAAAGTACATAGACCGCCATCCAACTGCATCTATGACTAATAATCCACCCACGGGGATATCGTCCGAACACCCCACGAGTATTAAGTTGCGAACAACAGATAACTACATTAAGCAAAGTGTGTAATGTAAACAAAACGAATGTCCTTGGACATAAGAATGTTGTTTTCTCCCTAGTGGCAACATCACATCTACAACCTTAGAGGTTTCTGTCACTCCCCTAGATTAAATAGAGGCATGAACCCAACTATCGAGCATAAATACCCCCTCTTGGAGTCACTAGTATCTACTTGGCCAAGATAGCTACTAACAACGGAGAGCATGCAAGATCATAAACAAGATAGAGATAACATAAGATAATATTCAGCACATCAACTTAACATAACACCAATATTCATCGGATCCCAACAAACACACAACATGTAGAATTACACAAAGATGATCTCGATCATGTAAGGCAGCTCACGAGATCTAAACATGAAGCACATGGTGGAGAAGACAACCATCTAGCTACTGCTATGGACCCATAGTCCAAGGTAGACTACTCACACATCGCGCCGGAGGCAAGCATGGCGATGAAGAAGACCTCCGGTGGCGATTCCCCTCTCCAACAGGGTGCCGGGAGAAGAGCTTCTGGACCCTCCCGATCTTGGGTCGATGATGGGGGCGGATCGCGATGTGTTTCTGGAAAATTGATCGGGTTCTTAGGTTTTTCCGTTGGGGGGTCTTTATAGGCGAAGGGGCGGCGCCAGAGGTGGGCCAGGGGGCCCTCACCATAGGTGGGCGCGGGCCAGGGGCAGGCCGCGCCCCTGGTGGTGTGGCCGCCCTGTGTCCCCTCTCCATCTCCTCTTCGGACTTCTGGAAGCTTCGGTAAATATCTGGATGTTCGGCTTTTGTTTTGTCCAATTCCGAGAATATTTCCTGTGTAAACTTTTCTGAAACATCACAACAGGGAACTGGCACTGTGGCATCTTGTTAATAGGTTAGTTTCAGAAAATGCATAAAAATGCCACAAAGTGTAACAAAACACTAAGCCAATGGTGTAAGAACAAGCATGGAGCATAAAAATTATAGATACGTTTGAGACGTATCAGCATCCCCAAGCTTAACTCCTGCTCGTCCTCGAGTAGGTAAGTGATAACAAAAGAATAATTTTTGAGGGTGACATGCACAACACAATCTTGATTCATCTATGTAAAGCATTGAGTGCTGGGATCAAAAGAACTTAAAACATGGGCATGAAAGATATAATCTGATAGAAGAAACTTAGCAACTATGTTATAACATGAAAAAGAACACAAATGAAAGATCATGAAAATGAAACAATGAAGTCAAACGTGTGTTTCAAATGATATGGGAAAACATAGCAAATAGTTTTCAGCTTGTCCTTCATGAGAGAGCAAAACATAAATGCATAGGACACCCTTCAAGTATAAGAGGGCGACTAGATACAAATAATTTAAAAACAAGTGAAACCAAAGTCATGAATCAGTCAATGATAAACTTTGGGACTATGCACATTAACTCAGAATGAAAACTATGCTCTCTTAGACGGTGCATAAAGATAGAAGGTGGTGACTCAACATAAAAGTAAAAGAAATGCCCTTCGCAGAGGGAAGCAACGATGCAAGTTTTATAAACCTTCAAAAATTATGGTACTTACTAGCTTTGAGCTCTCATTGCCCCCACCATAGGCATCTTTAATGTTAAAGTTAATGCGAGTACAATTATGAAGCATATGCTTGACAAATCATAAGTTGAAAACCTTGTGTCCGTGAAGTACGAATACCAAACCTCATGCTACTCGACTAGAGTCCCAAGCAAGCTCTTGTCATTGTAAGTATACACGTATCATCCAGAACCGCCAACGGGTACCCCCGTGCCCAATGACATGGAACAAGCCCACATCAAAATGATAGGACAAACAGACAATGAACACCTCAGCATCTCTTTTATTTACCATTGGTATAGCTTTTTATTTTGAGATGCGTCGTCGAATGTTCACTATGGGCATGCTGTAAATTTCCACCATGAATTATGCATGGATTAGATTAGTGGCCCAGGCGTTTCTCTAACACGTATACAAACTCATGATCCCGCAAGATTCCCAACTTATTTCACATCGCGAGTATCCATAAAAAAAGATCATGATATCAACTCAAATAAGAAGTGCAATGTTGAAAACTTGCCCCATGATGGCATGGCTGGACTAATTTCCAACTTACAACTTTCAAGCATAACAACTCAACATAAGAGAGCCACAATGTCAAATTTTAGAAGCGAGAAAAGTAAAGTGTGCCATCAGGTTCGTGAGAGCTTTACTGACCAATTTTCGCATAACACCAAAAGAGTTTAATTTGAAGGATAGATAAAAGCAAGTCAAATGTACTTTGGAATAGCAAATTACTAATTGGTATGTATGGTGGACACATTGGAACAACTTGGTTTTTGGGAGTTGGATGCACAAGTAGAGCTCATACTCAGTACAAAATGAGGGCTAGCAAAAGACTGGGAGCGACCAACTAAGAGAGCAATAACGGCCATAATCATGCATAGCGACAAAACATCATTAAGAGAAGCATAAGATGGCATCAAAAGTCAAAAACTAAATGATCATAGAGGCTTATGGAGACTTTGTATGAGTCTAATATGTGTGAGCATGCGCCAAGTCAACCCAAATAAAGCATCAAGGAGAAAACCAAATTAATGCTTCCAAATAATAAAACAACGCATGATTTTTTCAAAGGCTCATTAAGCAATCTCAGTCATTTGAGACAAGTCATGCTACAACAAAAATCACTAAGCATACTATCAAAACGACATCAAGCACGACATGCAAAAGTCTAAGCCGCAGTCTAAACAAGCTTCTTTTTGTACCACTTTTTTGCATGAATTTTTTTTCTCTTTTCCAACACCATTCGAACCTTTTTGAAACAACTCTTTTGATGAAAACCAACATGGACCAGAGGTCAAATACACCTTGATATAAATATATAACAAGATCTGAACAAAAATCAAGGCGAAAAACAAAAGCTAAACGCAGTTCTAGAAAAGAGAACACTCGTTGAACGATAAGAGTGAAAAACAGAGTGTTCTTGGCAAATGAAAAGCAAGGCAACTTCTCCAAAAGAAATTTGTTGGGGTCCAATCATTTATTGCAGCAAACAAAACAAAACAAAACTGAAAAACTAAAGTAAAGACGCTCCAAGAAAAACGCATAGTTCATAAAGCAATAAAAATATAGTGTGTTGAAAGGTGACCTGATTTCTGCCGATGAAGAAGGGGTTCCTCGAGGGCATCCCCAAGCTTTGATGCTTGTACCTCTTGGATATTTCTTGGGGTGCGTGGGCATCCCCAAGCTTGAGCTTTTGTCCATTCTTCAACTCATCTCATCATTCTCTAATCCCTACACTTGAAAACTTCCTTATACAAAACTCAACACAATTCTATTAGCAACATTAGTGTAAGCATAATAATGAATCAACCCCTTTTTGCTTCAGATTTCAACTCAAAACCACCACATATAAAGCATATACTACTGTAGCAACTTCCCCAAAAGTTCCGTGATCAAAAGAACTCAAAAAGAAAGCGATCGAGAGGCAAACACAAATAGTGGCAGAAATCTGTCAAAACAGAACAGCTGACAAAGGTGGATTTTTTCGAGGGTTTTCTGTTGCTCAAATCAAAAGTGGATAACTAATGAAAGTTTGGATATAACCTGGGGCATATGCACAAGAAATTCTAGGTCAAAAAGATATTCTGAGAATTTTCACGAATTTTTGTACGGTGGCAGCACCAAAATCTGTTTCAGGACAGCAACATCCCCTAATGTGCTTACCTCACTCAAATTAAGGTTTCTCTTGCACAAACAGAATAAAAAGGATAAGGGAGTTATTACAGCAGTAATAACTTTCAAGACGCAATAAAGGAAAAAAAAC